>CM050405.1:32504411-32597748 GCA_027580255.1 Therioaphis trifolii
TAACGATGTGGCTCCGAGTCATTGACGTGCTGCGATCAGGGTACAGTACAGGGGTGAATTTAACGGTCGTTTAGTCAGCAAATGCCGACGCGAAAACGCGAGTTGGGTCCGAGGTATTTGATCCCTTAAAAAAAACACGAGTTTGGTCCGCGGTATTATTTTATAATACTCGAATTTGGTCCGCGGTAATATATATATTATTATTATATTATTTTAACGGTAAAAAAAAACAATTTTTTAAGAGAAAAGATGCTTTCTTTTACTAGTGGAGAATTGACGCGGTTAAATTTTGTAAAAGAAGTGTCATTTAAATTTATTCCCTAGCTTATATTTATTTTAGTACAAATATTTATTACTTATTTTTTATTTTAATAAAAATATTTATTACTAAATAAAATACGATATTTTTTATTTTCTAAAATTAATCATTCTAGCCAACCTCCACGTGGTGTCTCCTGGGTAACGCAAATAGGCTAGTCCCAACTCATGTACTCCATAAAATATACCAGGACCCAACTAATGTACTCTATAATATATACCGGGACCCAACTTGTGTATCACATAAAGTATACCGGGACCCAACTCATGCTATTTTTGAAATCTGGGACCCAACTCGAGTTTGTCAATGCCGACGGGGCCCGCTCTGGAGTTGTGTACCAAGGTCCCCTAAATTATTAATCATTTTTTAAGTTTGAGCAAAAAAAAAACATTTTTTACACCTCCAAGGGATTTGCCGACTTTATTTGAATCCTTAAATCCGCCACTCGTACAGAACGTAACGTGCGCCTGCATTTTTCGTCGCGACGGCGGCGACACACAGTGGGAGGAAATAGACTATCACACTGCGACAAAAATAAATAAAGAAAACAGAAATTCATAGTATAATAATTGTGCAATAGAAATTAATTTATTATTATTTATTAGCAATTTATCATAAAATAAGTTATAATCATATTTTAATCACATTAATATTTATATTATTATAAGCCTTTCAGCAATACGTCATTAAAATAATAATCAATACACCGTTTTTCTTAACGGTACGCAAGTTTATAATAAATAATTGTTTGCAGTAAAAACAGACTGTAATTTAATTAAATTTTTTGTATTTATTAATTAAGCATGATCGAAAATACTGTACAAGCTATGTTATAATTAGAAATAGTATAAACAACACTTTAATTGTCAAAATTTCCGAAAGCTATAATAACGAAATAATGAAAATGTTTTATTATTTAATAATTAAAATAATTTTTTTTTAACGGCATAAATTAGCAATTTGATTTTCTTTGAAATATTTAAACAATCATACTATTTAGTACCTATACATCCTAAAATATGATCCAGAGGCTAAAATATATATTTTTTTGTATTACACACTGTATATTAAACTTGGAGTTACTTTGGGGGGCTACGCCCCCCCACACCCCCCAAAAGAGTTTTTTTAATCTATACACATAAGCGTAAGGTAGTAAATTTTTATTTATTTTTTTTTGACCTACAAAATACAGACTACATTACAATAAAAATATAAAATGTTATCAAACTTGAAAACACTACCTATGATTCATTCATTATAATACATAAATTATGGATAATGTTTAATTTACAAACAGTGAATAATATAGTATATAAGTACCTAATCTAACAGTCAGTCTTTTTTTTATTATCGTTTGTACATATTTAATAAAGTTATACAATATCAATATATTATATTTAGAAATTTAAAAAATGTATGAGGCTTGAGTTAATTGTTGTTTCATCAAATATATGACACATCTGTAGTGTTAATAATAATATCTTCCCAACCTCCAACAAGTGGTGATTCTTTCATTGTACTAATGTTACCACTTTTCATTACACACTTTTTAATTTCATATTACACACTTGGCATTTCGTACTACACAAAGTGTGTCGTAGTGCACACAATTTTAGTCCCTGATATGATCTACTCAAATTCACCCATTTTATTATTTATTGATAATTATTAATAACCTAATCGTCAAACGAGTAATTATTAGGTTTACCAGTACTACCTAGAAAACATAAAATAAATAAGACAGAGGCAAGTTGGGGCAAAAAAGATTATATCATTAGAAAGCTGAGAACTAACACTATAAAACTATGCCACACATCAACGATAATTTTGGATAATTTTTTAGATAGGGACTTTCAAATACTTAAAACATCTAAAAAATTTCCTATTTTCGCATGCGATAGTTTTATAATATACATTTCGACACTCAAAAATGAAATATACCAAATGTTTCACTTACATCCAGCTTGTATATCCATGTTTAAATATATAATTACAAAATTCGAAATTGAACTTATAATACAAGTGTTTCAGCGAGCACGCTTCAACATAGTAAATTATATCGTCCTAATTATATTTACGGACGATTATGCATAATATATTTATATTTTAATCTATGCTGATAACGACTATAATTGGTACTATTTTTATATTAGGTTCTAATTTTATATTTTATAGGTCATGTATAATGAGATAATAATAATTTTAAAAAAATGTTAATGACTTCATTTTTATACTTTTATCTACCTAATATTTCATTTTCGACCACTGTGTGGCGTAAGCACAATTCACCATACACTTGCTGCACCACTGTATGTGTGTGTGTGTGTGTGTGTGTGTGTGTGTGTGTGTGTGTGTGTGTGTGTGTGTGTGTGTGTGTGTGTGTGTGTGTGTGTGTGTGTGTGTGTGTGTGTGTGTGTGTGTGTGTTTATGTTTCTCTTATCCCAGACAATGTAATACAACTTGGCTCTCACCCCGTATGTACGAACAAAGACGGCACTCTAGTCAGGTGATAAATATTTTCTACTCGTTTTAACGTTATGCTGAAGAACGCCCGTCAGTTGGTCACGCATCACAAGATGCTGCTTTTATCGTTATATTTTACTGCACAAACTACGGACACTAGGGTAACAAAAATAAATAAATAATGGTATAACAGTTGTGTGTGTGTGTGTGTGTGTTTGTGTGTGTATCGTCGTAAATAGAAGACGAAGGTTAAGTTTTATTACATTGTCCCGGACAATATAATAAAACTTAACCCTCGTCTCGTATTTACATATGGACGGAGACGACACGCAGGTTAAGTGATAAATTTCGACTCGTTTTGAGATTTTATCGAAGCCGTCACACAGTCGCTCATCAAACGTGAATGCTTTTATCCTTATATTTTACTGCACACAGCTGCCGCCGCCGCCGCCGCCGGCATCTCTTTTTATACCCACCTGTTTTCGAGACACCTGCGGAGCATTCATATTACGCCGGCCGTATAGCCTACACAAAAAGTTAACGCCGTAAAAAAGCGAAAAAAAAGATCGGTAGTCAATAAATTATGACGTGGGAGTTTCGATGCCGGGAGCGATAAATCGCATCCCACAAAAAAAGCCTCAGTCATAAATAATACGTAGATTGTGGCCCGGGTATACTCGTATTTTATACATACGTGAATTGCGTCTCGTATATTTTTGAAACGTACATAATACATATTAAATCCATTAAATTTATTTTACGATTTAAAATAAATAAATGATAAATACGATATACTGTAATGAAATTCTAGTCGACAAATGCTCGATCTCATCCTCTTTCCTGTCACCAATATTTCATATCACCGACCCTGCCCGTACACTAATCTGTTATGTACCTTGCACATCACACATTGACCATTATAGGTATTTTCAAAACGAGACCATAACAATCAACAGGCCATGCGGCCGATACGCTCGAAGGGTGGTCCATCCGGGTTCGTTTTCAAAAACGCGTTGACAGCATTTCAACGAATCTACCCTCGTGCCCGTGTTCGTGTTGCCATTGCGCTTTATGTTGTGTACTTCCTTGCAAACACTAAACGACAGCCACGCGTGATACGGTTCGTGTATTCAATACACCGCCGAGCCGAATATCGACGACCGTCCGCCTGTATCGCTGTCAGCTTTGTTGAAAACCACCTTCCCGACACGAATACGCGATAATAACGAATGCGTGACGAGGCCTTTTCGCCAAGACGTTCGCGCGTCAATTATTATACTCGCACCCATGAGCCGGGAGCGATGAATCGCGTCCCAAAAAAAAGGCCACAGTCATAAACACTACGTAAATTTTGATTTTTTGGAAGGTACAACGATATTTGAGTCTCGTGATATCCGCTATTTCCAGTCGGCAAAACAGTTCAAATATAATTAGTGATCAATGATTTCTGATGACACATTCACTGATATAACATTGCTCAGTTCGGTAGTGTGTTAAAAAATCAAAAAAAAAAAAAAAAATTACGGAAAAAGAGACATTTCGTTTAGACTTTGTGCGAGAATCGTCTCATACGTTTTTACCAGTTACGATATTTTTAACCGTATCAATATTAATTATTGAAACGATTATATTGACAGTCCTGAGTCTGGAAAATGGGGGGAAAATACTGATTTCGTTAAAAAATACATCTAGGTGTACTTACGCATAAATAAAAATTATTTATGTGTGAAATTTAAACGTCCAACATAAAATATACCTGGGTCGAAATTTACGTATTTATAAAATAAACTCTGGTCGCAATTCATACAAAAAGTTTGAAATAGGACGCAATTTATAGCGACCCTTCAATGTACCGTACGTATTTATTTTTTTCGTTTCTGAGAACGAACCATGTTGAGTTTAGATCAGGCATGCAAAAACACGAGGCCCGCGGGCCGCATGCGGTTCTTGTCTCATTTTTTGTGGCCCGTGACTACATACTTATAATGGGAAAAAAAATTATTTTTTAATTACTAGATTAACCGACACACATCTAAATGTGTTAAATATTTTACTATGTTAAAAACGGCTTCGTTAAATAATATTTATGCTGAAATTGATAAGTTGGAGAGGAAAATGAGATGTCAAATACCGTCCTAAAAGAATCATTAATATGCGTTTTTTTTTTGTAATTTAAATAACACCTATCTTATAAATAATTAATATGATTTATTCAAGTGTTAATTTTTTTCAAACTTTTTGATTTAATCATATATTCTACTGTGTTTGTAAAAAAGTACAAAAATTGAAAAATGTACGTAAAATATATTAATTTTTTTTTTTGTTAAATTTTTATGTGTGGCCCGCATTGTACACTTTTGAATATATTTGGCCCACTTGATACTTCGAGTTTGACACGACTGGTTTTGGATTATAGACGACTCCCGGGACTTTAATGCGCGCACTTGTTCAAATAATAATAAAATCGTATTCGTTTAACAACCGTGACACACCACGCGTTTTGGCGGGTCCGATTACAACGCATTTTGTCAACCGGAACAACAACTTAGACGCGTATAACATAGGTCTGTGGCGGATCCAAGGGGAGAGCAAATGGGACATTTGTCCCCCATCTATCCATAGTAATACACAATCATCCAAAATACCTAATTTTATTGATAAAATAATGAAAAATATTTTCACTTATCATACTATATTATTGGAGCGTGGTCGTTATTCGTAGCATTGGGGGTACGACTCGTTTGCGCACATTTGCCTTTTTTACGACACGTTTGCGCACAAAATCACAACTCGTTTGCGCACACATATGTTAGGTTTAAATAATAAAGGTACAACTCGTTTGCGCACACATATTTTTTTACAATTCGTTTGAGTACAACAGCACATTTTCCTTCTCACTTTAATATAGGCATATAAGACAACTATAGATAGCCGTATTCCTATATAAAACACTGAAGGAAGGCATGAATAATGCCGCCATATGCGAAGCTGGCAATGTTTACATAAATTGTAATGATAACGCTTATTTATAACATAGTAACGTGATTTTAAATATTAAAATAATAATAAATTAATAATTAATAACAATTTGAAATTTGGTTTTGGTACATGGAAATTATAACTATTATTTTTTAACCACAAACTATGTGATGTTGACTGATTTTTGGAAATTACAACTGATCCCGTGCCCCAGTCAAAAATATAACTAATTTGCCTTTGTCTAAAAAAAATACAAAAATTAATATAAAAAGTATAAAAAAAGTATAAAAAGTATAAAAAGGACATGTGTTACAATTCACTTACGATCACAAAATAATTACACTGCATTCGTAAAAATGTATATGACTTTAGGTTTTTTTTTTCCAGATTATACTCAGGAAATCGTCTGTTCAAAGTTAAAACAGTTGAAACATTTCAAGGCAAACATGCAAGTGACAAAGTGAGTACATCGATTTTATTTCAGATTCTTACCATTAAATCACACGAACTGTTATGAAAATAAATCTAAAAATTTCATACACCTACACCTCGAAATTAAATTCCAATTATAAATAATTAATTTTTGAAATTAGTAATACTATGAACACTATTATATACATTTGAATTAATTGTTTTGATGAAATATCTTTTTTTTTACTTAATATTAGCCCTTTTTTTTAAATAACCACGATTGTAGTGAAAGAAGTGTTTGAGTTGACTTCGTTTTATCTATTTGATTTATTTTTAAGTTAATAATTTTCTTGAACACGGATTTTCTCACAAACACAATATAACAAAAGAAAGTAAGAACAATTTGTATCAATGGACCACCGGTTAAAAAAAATACAAAATAGAAACCCAATTATTTTTTCCATAAATATGTAGTTATATTTCTATTGACATTTTAAATTTAGAGTAACAAACCACAAATAATTATAGTCTGAATTCCTAATATTCAGTGGCGTATTTGCCCCCCCCCCCCCAGAGGCCTTTTTTTCAAACGTTTGATGTTCAATTGACTAAAAGAATTTATAAGTATTTTACTATTGCGTGTTAAAATAATGTGCTACTGGTAACTCAAATTAAACAAATAAAAATGTAATGAAATGCATAGTTTATCACCCCCCCCCCACCCCACCCCAAAAAATATGTTGTAAATACGCCACTGCAAATATTTATGATTCTGGTAGTATAAAAGAAATATTAATAAACCCTTATACATATCTTAAAAATTTTTCAAAGATGAAGAAACATATTTCTTAAACATGTTTTTAAAACCAACATTTTCAACTTTCAAGCAATCTGCTACGACAATACACAGACAAAATCATTCTTTATCTTTAGTACCGCTTAAAAAGGATGCTTTTAGTCTTTGCATAATATAATCTACAAATATTTGACATTTAACGTCAACGTTGGTTTTTCAACGTTAAAAATTTATGCACCATTCGTTTTATAATTTTCCGAAGTGCATATTATTATTGTTTGTTTCAGGAAAAGTGTTGTTTTGATAATTGTTGCTGTTATGATGATGATGGTTGTGCAATCAGAATGTGATCCAGGTAAACTAAATCCCATACATTGTACGAAAGTTTTATATTCTGAGTGAAGCGAACAATGAACTAGTATTACAAACGTGTAATTTTTATTTTGACCGTCTTCTCGTTTTAGTTTAGCAAAATCGGTCTAAAAATTTCGTTATCTTATAGATTATATATAACCTAACCTACATAGAAATTTTATATTTTGTCGAAATTGCTTTTTTTCTGTCGCGTAGATTCATGAGCGTTTTAAATTTCACTAAACCGATCACGATTTTATCAGAATGACAAAACGATTTTGATCACGCCGTTGTCATTGTTTCAAAAATCGTATTGCGCTTCCGACAAAAGTGTTCGATAACAGAACATTTTTAATTTCTCGACGAAAATCAACTTAAAACGACAATATTTTGTTCGACAATAAACTTCACTGCGAACCAGACGTGTAAATCGTCTGAATGTCTGTGATATTGTCCATAGTTTTTGTGAACCTTTTAATAAACTTAAATTGCAGCTATTAATTTTTTTCACCGGTTTCAGAATGCTTGAATTGGTACAAAAGCCTTCAGATTTGTGGAAGCAGACTTTCCGATGTTTTGAAAGTGATTTGCAAAGGCAAATACTATTATCCAACAGCTCCGGATTCGCGTGAGTAACTAACTATTCATCGATTTTAATCGATCGTAATTATCAGAGTCGTCGTCTACCGGCGCTTACTGCTCGCGTGTGTGTTAGCAAATAAGAATAGGTTTATGATATCTATCATTGGTGTATTGGCAGTGGAGGCTCGTATTTATGTGCTCAAGTTAGGCATGGCGGTATTTAAAATTTTGGTACCGGTATCCGATAGTTTTTTCCTACCGGTATTTACGGTATAACTGGTTATACGGTATTTACGGTGATAACCGTTAAACGGTATTTACCTACGGGCTACGGTAACCGGTATTTACGGTAACATTAGTATTTATCGGTAGGAAAAGTTACCAGAATACTGTGGATAGTCTCCTATGGTGATGAGAGTTCTTCACATCTCGCAAAGAATTTAATTTTTGAATTTTAAAGAAACGATATTCAGTTTCTTCAATATAACGATTATGAGCAAATCTTCAGTATAATAAATATTAAATAAAAAAATATTTTAAAAAAAACCCTCCAAAAAAATATTTACGCCCAAAATTTATTTTTACCAAAATATGCAACAAATTTCTCTTATTCTATGCTGTAAGTTTCATAAAAATTAGCAAGGCCAATGATTTTGAACGTTTAAATTCAAAATTTCATAATTTCAAAATGTTAAACTTAGCTCAAAAGGGTCAAATTTTTTCGTATAAATTATCACGTCTGTATAAGACTTTTTTTAGTGATGGAAACTAATTTCAAGTCTCTAAGCCTATAATTTCACGAGTTTTGACTAAATAGCTAAAACCGATTTCACAACGTGTCATTTTTTCTGTATATTCGGTAGTTTTTCAGTTTTTGGAAAGTGTGGTGTATTTTGAAAAAACGATTGTAAAATTAAATAAAATAAAATAATAAATAGAGACACACAGGTACACCATGATTATTTTTTTTTTACAACCCGATACAATACAATACATTTCTACACATTTTGACGTTTCATCAAATGGTCACTAACAAAATATGTGTACTATATTATAAATTCAGTGTTGGGAATTCTCTATATAATTTTATCTGGATAAATTTTTTTATCGAATGATCTTATGGAGATAGATTTATCGGTCATCTGCAGTAATTTATCTAGATAAATATTTTTATAATGATACTTTTTTATAATGCTGAAATAGACCATAATTTATTGAAATACTGTTGTGATTTAATTTTATTAAAATAGATTTCATAAATTTATATCAATGAATTCTCTTTCATATTTTTACAAACAATAAATTATATTGTAAAAGTGAGTTTATTTTTCAATAATATGCTAGCATTGAGTTTCGATAGCCAATGCGTGTATGCCATGCTGGTGATATGCAGTAAAATTGCAGCACAATAACAATATTAAACAATAAATAATAAATTGAGAGTTCGTATGTTTATTAATAATTTCTAGTCATGATCATAATATGATGTACCTGACTGTAAGTAGCTGTATTTATTTATAAGAATCGTAAATAATAATAATATCTGTTGTTTATCACTTTATCTGTGACACAAAACAACACATTACATAAATAGTCCACGTTTTCTGGAAAGTGTTGTGTGTGGCCGTGTAGGTGCATTTCTGAATGTCCGAAAACATTGTTTTTCAAGCACAAAGCTGATTTCATACATGTAGGAATTAAAAAATTTAACTTTTATTTTGCATTTTAAGGACTTTTTTTGCGTTTTAGAGCATTTTTTTACTTTTTTAGTGCATTTTTTTATATTTTTAAGACATTTTTATATAGGAATAAATAAAATTCGATAACAATTTAGTTAGCATCCATTTTAAAAGAATAAAATTGAATATAATTTATCGTACAGTATGTTGTACGTAACTACTTCTATTTTATTATATAATATGATTTTAACGATCAGATTTCACTAAAATTTCAATACAAATTTCGTTATACTGAGCTTTTTCTAAATTAACATTTTTATGTTTTTCGGTCGTAATAATTTTCTTTTGCAAGTTTGATTTCAAATCTATAGAGTAACTGGATGAAACTTTTGGAGCATTATTGCTCCCGGAAAAAACGTAAACTGAAAAAAAGAAACATCATTGTAAAACCAACAAATCCTTCGCTTCACTCACAATCTAAAATGTGAACGATTTTTGTTACAGATCGCACAAGAAACAGAAGAAATAAGCCTTCTGGAATAGTCGAAGAGTGTTGTCACAGTGCATGCTCAGCATATTATTTACGCACCCACTACTGCGCTGATTCCGGGTAAAAAATTTTAATGAATTGCTCTTGTCTATACATACATATTTTTTTTTGCATTTGATGTTTTCTTTTTTACGAGTTTAAGTCAACGTCATTGTACTTAAAATGCTCATAGTTATCACTCCTTTGCTTACATATCCGTATGTACTTTCACCAAGGTAAGTTACAGTGGTTGCGAAATATCCAGTGATTGATTTGAAGGGGTACGTAGGGGAGCGGAGTCCCCTTGTTTTCTAGGAAAAATCGACGTACCCCTTCTTATCCTCCTCCTGAGATATCATTAGTGGTTTTTTTTTATAGAACCATTATAGTTACTAGTCCCCCTTCTAATTTTTTTTCAATTCAATCACTGAAAATATCTCGAGTCAAACAAATCATCTTTACTACTAATTTAAACATACGTTTAACTTTAGCATGTGATTTCTTTTACGACGTTAATATTACATATTCCGTGATGATCCGAAACACCAAAGAGATCCGATAAAACAGTAACATTCATAAACGATCCGTGTCATACTTTTTTACAATAGACATTTTCGCTTTAGTTTTAGTTAACTTCAACAAACAATGATGTGATAAATCACGTGTTTGATGTTTTCCGACGACAAAGAAAGAGCACGTAAAACAGCTAAATATTCTTTAGTTGCACAACCAAAGTTTAAATGAGTTAATACATTATAGTAATTGAAAAGACACGGGTGCTGCGAAAAGAGGAGACAGAATTTAAAATGTTTGAATCATTTCACTAGTTTGTAGAAATATTTATGATAATTGATCGCATTGTAATATTACAAGTAGATAATATTGAACCAGTATGGATTAGTATTTCATATAAGTAAATCGCAATAGTATAAGTTAAGTCCGGAGTTGTATGAATTCGCATATTTTTATTGAGAGTATGCAGTTCTTCGGGAGTGGGACAAATCTACTATATTATTTTGATTGAGAATGCAAAGAATTGATTTTTAGTCCATATAATATAAGTACTTATTTTATGGATGACGGCTAATTTAAAAAGTATACCATACTTATGCACATTTTGTAAAATAGTTTATGAAATTGATTTTTTTTATGCCTAGAATTTACCAAAGGTACTAAATGCAACTACTGCAGGTAATTTAATCGTAGACTTGATTCGTTTATTTCGTTTTACTTATAATATTTTGTAGTTGTGTGATAAATAGTTAAAATAGTAACATCAATAATTAGATAATAAAATGACTCATTATTTTCTGACTTAAAAAGGGTGTTTTTTCACATTTTCGAATTAAAAAAAAAACAATCGAAATCAACTATTTGTAATACAAATTTGACGCGTTATGAACAAGAGCATGTTTTCGCTAAGCAAAACTTAAAAAAAAAGCTAACTTCTCAATAATTTTAAGTGTAAATACAAAATATTTAGTCACATACTGACAATCCGTTCGCGGTCACTTGCAATATAAACATTTAATATTTAGTCACTAATATTAACCAATAAGTTGTTAGGTATGTGGTGTTTTTATAACCGTCGATTCGATGATTATGGGTAAAAAATATTCGTGGGATGGACCATGGCCCGATAATGAGATCTAACTGGGGTGCTCCTCTAAAACATTTTATTAGGTTATCTCACGGGATTAAAACGAGACCGTCTTCTAAAATCGAGACTTACGATGAATTATTTAACATGGCCCCATAGTTATGACGAGGATAAAAAATCATTAGACCAAACACGGTTTTTGTCAAATTCGGTTTCGATTCTATCTTAGGTACTTAGTGTCGACATTTCAAATAAAGAATGGGAATAAGAATTAAGTAATTGTAAAAATGAACACCGAGTTAATAGTAGCTAAACTTTCTGTACGTTTTCGTAAAAAAAAAGAAATCATTACGTATGACATAATTTTCAAAAAATCATCTGATCGATTAGACTATTTCCTTTGTATAAATAACACTAAACATATTTTGATACATCCGGAAACCCAAAACCCTTTGCCCCGGCTCATGCCTTCTGACTGTACTCCAGTCTATCCAATACGAGTGCAAGAGAAAGGTGAACTTTTTTTCATAACAGAATTTTTTTTATTTTTCAGCTATTTTACTTGGGCCCAAGAAACACGCCCATGCATCATGATGCCAAAGAACACCGAAGTAGTCAATACACCTAATATTATAGTCCCCAAAAGTGGGCCTTATCAATGGGGAGTGTAAAGGCTCATATGTGCTGTCGATTTCAATATATATTGTAATGTAAATTATTATACATTTTTGATTTATGTTATACATATATATATGAACAAACTAATTATATAAAAAAAAAAAAATCCAAACCATTTGTTTTCATATTCTTTATTTATTCCCTTAGTCATATTCTATTCAGATTAATTCAGACTTTGATTGAGTGTCAATAAATTATGATAATACAATTTTACTGAAAAATGTAATATCATTATATATTTCATTAAGTATTGTATTGCAAAAAAGTATGTATTGATATAAATAATTGAAAGTATACATTTATATTTATAACACACACACACACACACACACACACACACACACACACACACACACACACACACACACACACACACACACACACACACACACACACACACACATACACACACATATAATTGCAAAATGTAAGACAAGTCAGACGTTTTCAAAATAAATTCATTGTTGACGATCACAACACAACATTTCTTTGAATTTTGTAGGTAACTGTTTTATCTGTGAACTTTAGTATGCTCTTACAGTAATTATTTTGTGTACTGCATTGAAATTATTTTGAAACGATTTTAAAGTAATTGCTGTTTGAATATGAAAATACAATTCTTTTAAAAAGACATTCAAACTTTAAAGGAAGGAAATAGTTCATAAAAGACAGATTATGAATTTTTTTTTTGATTTTGAACTAACATTTAAGTGATACACTACGTCTAAACGAATATTTCATTATATCAATCATTTTATGTATACTAACATATCATGATGCATCTAGAGAAATAATTAAGACTTCTGAAGCTTGCTCCATATGGTTCAAATGAAAAATTAACAAACAGGTAAGTTATAAAATTATTTTAAGGTAATCATCTAAAGTTAACAGAACGGGTGACATACAAATTGTACTTTAATTTAATTTCAATTTAAAAACTTCCATTCGTGCCTAAATCTGTTAAAGATGAATTATTTTGACATTCAGTTTATGAAAAATGTATACACTTATGATATGATTTATCATTTAAAATTCGTTTAAATAATTTCTTACATTTTTTTTTTTTGTTAATAATTTTAAAAAGTTTAGCTGTATGTACCTAATTTGTATTTTGCAGTAATATATAAAGGGCGTCATAGTATACGAAATTATAAATTTGATCATAATGACTTTGATAGCCACAATATCTATAGTTATTGATACATTTTTTTATATCAAAAAGTAAATGCTTTAAAGTTTAAACTCAATAAATTTGATATGCTTAGTAGTATTGCTTTGATTTATTTAAACTAGAAAAATAAATCATACGACAAAAAGTAAACAAACCGTTTAATTTCATCTGTGACTAGGTACTTACTTACATTTTACAAAGAAACTCTGAGAGTTCGGCTAGAGGAGCGCCGTAAGTCATATTTTACATCAAAAAATTACAATTTATTATCTGCATTATATTTGTACAATTATGAATTATTTAAGAATAATTTATTTCGACAAATGAACATGCCCGTTCGTAACTGGTCTATTTAACTAAATTCTATTTTTTTCTACAAACGTTACTAAATTTATGATGGAAAAAGGCCTTAATTATTAAATTATAAAAAAAAAAACAAATATTCCCAAAGTAAATACATGATTGTGATAGAATGAATTTATTTAAAATTTAATTTACTTAGCATTTATTTATGATATCACATCTTTATAATGCTAAAGTCTTATAAAAGACTAGTTTTTTTGACTTTACAATTTGTATACAGAGTTCGACAAAGTGTTTTTGTTGGGATATCAGTAGTTTTTTTTATTTAAAAGTTCACACATATTAGTTTTCTTGTTCGAGGACCAAAGACTATCCATAGTGCGAAGTACGTTTGGCTCTTTCATTTCTCGATAGTTAGATTTGAAAATGAATCATACTGAAAAAAAATCATAATCATATATAAATATATTTCATTCTTGTGTTGTATACGAAATGCGATTAAGCGTATTATAAAACAACCTTTGATAAACACACATACATTAATGTTTATAAAAAAAAATTGTCGAAATAAATTCTCGCAAAGTAAATAAATGATTGAGTTGGAATAGTCTTATTCAAAATTTAATTTACTTACTATTTATTTGTGATATCACATCTTTATAATGCTTGTCTTATAAATGACTATTTTTTTGACTTGGCAATTTTTTACACACAGTTTGACGAAGTGTTTTGTTGGGATACAACTGTACTATTTTCATTTTATAATTATATTTATCCGTTTTAACTTACAATAATTTAAACAATTATTATCGATACAAAAATTTGGAATTATTCGGTAATTTTTAATGGGAGTTGTCTAAACTCTGTAGTATAATCAATTATTCCGCCGCGGTAAGGTGAATATCACTGACGTAATACCTATTACATAATAATTATTTGAATGAAAAAAAAAATTACGATCAAATTAAACTTTAAAATGACGAATAAGGAATAAATACCGGTACACGCATACACTCGTGTATAAAACGGGCGCACAAACGAGAGCAAATGAATAATTGTGTGTGTGTGTGTGTGTGTGTGTGTGTGTGTGTGTCTCGTATTTGTTAGCGCCGTGTTATTATTATTTCGAGACTACAATGCCCAAAATTTCGTCGTGTGCATCAGAAAAAGTGTATAAAAACGAAAATAAAATGTCTAGCCGGACTCCGGAGACACGCGCTCCGCTAGGTGACGCCCGCTCGCTACCACGACTGTATCGTCGAACCCGTGTTGCTTCTGCCGTAATAACAATACGATATAATATACGACGCGCCGCCGCGACGGTAGAAGGAAAAAATCGCGGCAATCGGTGTGCACACGCCGCGCCGTTTACCGCCGACCGCACCGAGCTATTCGAAGTTCGAACATCATTCTACCGATCGTGTGCGAGCGACGACAGACATGCTCTCGTAATTTTTATACTTTTGTCTAAGATCATGGTCGGGAGTTTTTTTTTCTCAAGCGTATTCACTTCATAGCGGGCATACCGCGTGCGTGTCCGCGTACAAGACTTTTGTTTTGTGAATTCCGTCGACGGTATCGGTTTGAATAAACGTTTTGAATATTATTATTATTAAAATTGAAATCGCGAGTATGTGTGTGATTATTCCACGCCGAGGACATCGTCTTCTAACACCGGTGCACCGCGTCGATCAGGAGAGCACTTCGGAAAACAATCACCTGGTAGCAGAACGACAAGGTAAAGCTGGCACACTACAGTTTTACGGTGAACCGTGTTCGGTGTATGGTAATTACTGGGGCTCAGAAGTTGTTGGAGCTAAAAAGGGTAAATATGTACGAAAAAATTGCAAAAGATGCATTGAAAATGTTAAACAACAAAAAAAATAAATAAATAAATACGTAAAAGAATTATCTTCGATACAAAAAAAAAAAATACAACTGAGGTTGTTAATAAATTAATAACACACTGTCGTATACGCCACCCAATGGCTTGACGTATAACAACACAAAACAAGGTGTTTATTGGTTTTGTACACTCTAACCGTTAAACAAGCATGTAAAGAAAAACCTATTAATTGGCCCGGACGACTACCTTCTTAAGTGACAAAGAATACAATCTAGCACTGCTTAATAGGATAGTCGAAACAGGTTTCTTTAAAAGGCTTACTTTCCCTTACAGCTCTAAAGTTATTTTACACTCGAAACAACTGACAAAGAAAAAGATCTAGCACTGGATGTTTCGAGCGTGAGGTAACCAGTGCTCGACTTGGCAAAATTAAAGTAGGGGGACTCTATTAACTTAAAAAAAAAGAGCGTCCCCGTCACTTGTTAAACGTTACTAAGCCGTGGGGGCTATGCCCCCACACCCCCTAATAGCCATCTTTAAATTATATAAAAAATATTAATAAATAAATAATAATCAAATTACAAAAAAAATTACTGTAAATAATGTATTGTATATTATAGTTATAACTTATAAATATAATATCAAACTCAAAAGTAACTAAATAAAAAACAATTCATTTTAACTATTTATTTAAATTTAAAAAAAAATGTAATTCATAAATAACAATCTTTATTAATTGATATTAGTGAATACTGATTAATGATAACAGTGGTAACTGATAATAAATGTAATGATATAAATAATAATAATAGTATTCTGTGTTATTATTAAATCTATGGTAAGAAAAATTATGTTATCAGTTTATCACGAGCATTTTGATAAAAATTAAAAATGCAGAATGATGCAGTATCCCGTGCGTTCTTCTTAAAAATAAAAGTAGAGGTACGCTAAAATTTCCGAAAAATTAGTTGGGGTACTTCGTCCTCCTGCGTCCCCCCCCCCAAGTCGAGCACTGGAGGTAACCTTTACCTAAACGATATTGTACTTCTCTCCTCAAACTGACAAAGAAAAAGATCTAGCACTGGATTGAGGACTGAGGTTTGAAATACAATATGTTTTTAAACACCGTTTTTGTTTAAATGTACCAACTTTCTCATTTACTTTTCACAAGTACAAAAAAATAGAAAAAAGATTAAATATAAACACTTTTTAATTAAAGACAAAAATATTATTATTACAAAAACAAAAGAATTGCCGATCACCTCACTGGTAAATCGGGCAGCGTTTCGTCCTCTACAACGATGGCAGCAGAACGAACAATCATCACGTCTTGCGAGGTCGTTTTATTCTGTTGCCATCTATCTGGTCATCATTTTTGAAGGTGGTGTGTGTATTCGTATGTGTATGTGTGCGTTTGCTGACAATATATATTTATTTTATTTTATAATAATAATTAAATAAAATTGGGTGTTAGGTATCATTTATGTGATGATACAACAACACACAAAAACTATTTATAACTGACAAAAATGATTAACTGGTTGGCATTTTGGCATTTTAACGTCTTATCGAGTTGAAAATAAAATATTAAATATTTTTTCAGAAATTTTTGAAATAACGAGAAAAACGTGTGTTATAACACTTGCTAAATTATTGCATTGAACCACCAATACTTTCTACTTGATAATTTTGAGTTTTTTTTTCTATATTAATTGAAATGATCAGGTTAAGAGTGAAAAAAATTAATTATTTTTACAAATTATTAAATAATATGAATAATATGCAATCAACAAAATATGCACTTTTTTTCAAAAATTGACCGAATATGCAAAATATGCAATTTTAATTTTCAATTTTTCAATTTACGCTAGTATAACTCGGATTTCTAGCTTGGTCTGCTGTAAATTGAGAGCATATTGAGCAATATATGACTCCTGCAACTTCCGAGCCCTAGTAATTACCAATTATAATAAATGGCTGTTTTCACTTCATAAATATTTATATATTATATATTTTAGACTCTGAACAAAGCGAAGGATTCTATGGTTTTACAGTGATGTTTATTATTTTGATAATAATTTCACCGGAAACTGGAAATAAACTACATTGTTTCTTTAACAAATGAATGGAAACATAATAGCCAAAGAAAGTAAATAAATTAAATTCGAACTAAAATTTTTAACCGGTGATAGTAATATTTATTTTTCTTTACACTCGAAATATTTGACAAAAAGTTTTGAAAACTTAATATGACTACTCATACACTTATTTAACGATTCTGAAAATATTTCAAAAATCGTGACTCCAGATTTTTTTCACAAGCGTTTGAGTAAATAATGATACGATTTTTACGTTACAACTGTTTTACGTCAATTTTCAACTTTAAATATTTATTTAAAGAAATCGTTCCATCCAAGCGGTCAATTTTAATTCTGAAGCTTTGCTCGGAATTGTTTAACCAAAGAAATGACCTATCATTTGTTTAAAATTAATTTCACTCATCCTCGTTAACTCGTCCGAGGAGCGAAGAATACCCCTTGCGGTGTAGTACGAATCGATTAAATTTCCCGTCTCTTCTTTAACGTTCGAATCGATTTTTAATTACGTGCCCTAATCTTTTGTAAATCATTTGTAGTTATTTTAATTTTATTTCGTCTATGGTATACATTCTAGATAACGCGTCTAAATTACTGTTTAATTATTACTCCCGGATTATAGCCGATAAGTTTAATCGTACCGTCTTGAGAATATCTCCGATACAATGTCATAGTGGTATTATTGTCCGTCAGTGAACCGATTAAATTTCCCGTCTCTTCTTTGACGTTCAAATCGATTTTTAATTTCGTGCCTTAATCGTTTGTAAATCGTTTTTGATTATTTTTATTTAATTTCGCCTACGGTACACATTCTAGATAACGTGTCTAAATTACTGTTTAATTACTTCGGTTTATAGCCGATAAGTTTAATCGTACCGTTCAAAAAATATTCTCCGACTCGCTAACGCACACTGGACACGTTCCGTTACGTTACGTCTCTATACGGCTCGGAGACGGATGGAGACGTGACGTGACGGAACGTTGAAAAGGCGCAGAGTGAATACGTTTCTTTCCACCTTTATCGTTGTTAGAATCGCCACTCTGCGTTTGACATCGTATAAGAGCGGTGTGTGTTTTGTTCAAGTTTATTTATTTTTTTACTTAATTGGAATATCATTATGGATTTTTCTTCCGACGAGGAACTCCTTGTAATAGCGAGTATCGCAGATGAGGAGGAGAAAAGAGGAAAAAAAACGTTTATGGGTACATAACATTAATTCAAAAAGAGACGAGCATGGAGAATTTCATACATTATTTCCAGACCTTCTTCGGGATGAGTCAAAATTTTTTAAATACTTTCGGATGAAAATGTCGTCTTCCATATTTTAAGTATAAAAATTTAATACAAGCAATAAACAAAATAAACAATTTGTGCTGGACAGAGAAAAAAATATCGAAAATTCGAAACGCAGTTGACAAATGGTATCCGTCAAACATAAATTTTGCCCTAAACAGCAACGTATCCGTCACCTAACGTCTACAAGACGCGGCGTGTCGAAATATGTCGCAACCGGTGTGCGCCTGTTCATAAGAATATAATATAGTAAGCAAAGCTTTCCGTTTGACGGAAACTCCGATATGACGTGACGGAACGTATCCAGTGTGCGTGCTGCTTTATTCGGATAACGAATGTGTTAAATCGAATGACCGCCGTATAAATTAAACTTTAATTGTCCGTATAGATACGGTCCGAATCGTTTCACACCGTTTCTAACCTAACACGACTCGTGAACTCGGAGAATGTTCGGCAATCCGCTATACTTGACGAGTCGTGTAGGAGTTGTATAATCATAAAGTACAACGATTATTTTCAATCACTCGTGGCTTCCCATCGGTTGTCGGTAAATTCGGCACGAGTCAAAGGAATGAAAAATAATTATTTATAAATCGTGGTAGTTCCCACACTGCTTGTCATCGCTCGTCACTCGTCAACATGGATATTGTGTTACAGGTTTTTTGTATTTATAGTGTGTAGTGTGTAGTGGCCGTAAATTGGGTTGTGAATATTGCATTTATCAATATTTAATTTAATAATATTTTTTGAATTTAAGTACTATAAACATTCAACTGATTGTACACGTCTTAAAATAAAGAATTAATTAATTTGAATATCACATAAAACAACAGTTTAATGCGTAAAAAAAATCTTACTTATCCCGACTTTTATTCAATGACAATTTCCACCATTTCCTTTTGGTTTTCTTTATTATTATTATTTTTTTTTTTTTTTTTTTGTTCATTTTTAAATTATATGCAGCACACATTACCGTGAATGCGGCATTTACAACGGTCTTCGCGTCGTCACTATCCATTTTGAACTGGTAAGAATTTTAAATTTCTTTTCTTCTCGTCCGAATAATCGACAAATACACGAGTGGTGTAGGAGTATTAGCAATGACGAGGAAAGTATATACGAGTATATCCGGTTGCCGAATAATGTGTGGAAACACAAGTATACACGAGTCGTGTAGGAACGTTATAATATTGTCAAGTCAAGATAATTGAGATAATTGGCGAGCATCGGCGATTACGATACTTGCCGAGTACACGAGTCGTGTGGGACCTCATTCGGTAGTCGAATAATAATAATATATATAGTAATTATTTCCAGATCTGTTTCAAGTACGGCTCGCGTGAGCAATAATTGACCAGTCCTTATCGCCGTATGGTCGCGATAACATAGTGCCAAGCGCTTTACGCGAGGCGTCCGTTGTTAAAATAAATGGTTTATCGAAGTCTGGGGGCATCGTAATGTTGGCCCGGTGCCAATTATAACGCGTTAGCGTATCGAATAACCTCGGACATTTGTCGGTTACTCCATGCGAATCGTACATCTTTAAGTAATTAACTAGTTGACGGCTTCCCGATAAAAAAAACCGTATTCAACCAAGTAGGTTTAACCTACACGTAGAAAATTTTTAATTAATATTGTATAATAATTTCTCCACTCATCCGGTTCTAGACGGAACTCTTGTAATAAATTGACACGTGAGAAAGTAGGACTAACCTATCTGAGAAAGTAAAAATAGTCGTCCTATAATTATCACTTAAATTTTTCTAAATAATAATTATATTATTACATTTAAAATATAATTTATATAGAACTTTTACAATTTTATAAAGTATACACGTTTTCTTAAACAATGCCAGTTAACATTCGTCGGTCCATACCACGGACTAAGATAATAGAGGACTGGCATCGATATGGTTGGCGGGTGATGGAGGTATGTGCCTCGGATAAATAGTACATAGTGTTAAACTAGCCCCATCTACTTTTTGAAAATATAAACATTTTCTATATTCAGCACAGTGGCGGACTGGGAGAAAAAAACAGCCCGGGAAAATCATAATTTTAGAGGCCCTCAGCGTACTAATGGCCCCTTAAATATATATATATATATATATATATATATATTTATATATATACATTTTTTTTTTGTAAATACAATTTAGCTTTTAAATATTTTAATTAATTATTATAAAACAAAATAAAATAACTATTGTATATTTGCATAAAGGTACTAAAGTAATCATTAATAGTAAATACTAATAATAATAAAATTTATATTTTATACTAGCACCGGCCCACCGGGAAATTTCCCGGTATCCCGGTCGTCCAGTCCGCCACTGATTCAGCACATCAAATTTTAGATACAAATATAAAAATAATTAGCACAACGATTTAAGATTTCAAATCATATATATTGTATAGATATATTTCATGTGACAGAGTAGAGCAACAAAGTTAAACATATAAATATTAACAGACAGATCTACTAAATGGAATAACATATAATATAATAGCATAAAATAAATTATAAATAAAAATTAACTAATGTAAAAAAGCTAATATAATATATACATAAATATTCTCACAGACTAAGAAAAAGACTATTATCTTTGTCTATGAATATTCTATATATTATCTCAAATCATGATTAGCAAGGACTAAGTAAAATAAAAATATATGTTTCATAGATTATTTTAATTAATAAATTTCATTGATTCTGTTTCTAATTTCTAATTTAAAATTTGTTTTCTTCATTTTGGAGTAAAAAATGAGAACTTGTTAAGTTGTTGGCTGTAAAAGTTTAAAAAAAAATCCAAAAACTCCCCTTTTTCAATTACCACCGGAATCAAAATTAGAATGCACGACTTTAGTGAAAAGTAAATCAAATCAAACAAAAACATTTAATTATGTCTGTACTAAACATTTTTCACTCAACGATGTACAAAAAGCCCATTTTTCATTACCAAATGATGTTACATTTTTTAGTCTTAGTACCTACATTTTTATCAATACATTTTTGATATAAATTGTATTAGTTTATAATAATTTTATTTTAAAGGAAAGAAAAAGATTTGGTTTAAAAAAAAATGTAGTTCCTACAATATTCAATGATTTATGTCAAATACCTGAGTCGTCGGTAATGTGTAGAAGAGAACTCTTTAGAGACATAATAACTGAAGAAAACAATTATTCAATTAGAGAATCTGAACTTTACCCGATAAATGAAGTAGATTAGTTTCTCCAGTTAAATTAATGAATAGTGTAATTTTTAAAAACGAACACAAAAAAAATTGTTTTTGTTAATTATAATTATGTCTCTTTTTTAGAATTCAATTGCTTATTATAAATTATTAGACATTTTTAAAGAAATAATTTTACCAACACATTGGTCAACTTATAAAACGAAACAAGGAGTTACGTTTTATTTACCAAAATATAATTGAATCAAGACATATTAGAACTTGTAATTGAAAAACAAATAGTGTTTAGTAAAAACTTAGGTATAGATTATTATGTCAATCAAAAAATAATTGAGCCCCAGTTTGGGGGACTGAACGAACTAAGTTATCCTCTGAGTGTTGAGTCATTAACAGAAGCGATCAAATCTTTTAATTCCAAACAAATTTGTCGAGGTGGACCGAGAGTTATTGATTTTACAGGTAAAATTTGTATTACAATAAATAACGAAATTTACATGAAAATAACATGCAAATTTCAACATAATTTTGATATTTTATCTTAGCCCATGTGATAAATCATATAATTTGTGAATGATTGTACCATTGATTATAATACTATATTATAGTAAACTAAAGTTTACTATTTTTTTTATATAAATAATCAATGATTGTACTTATGTACAAATTTCTGCACATAGATAGCGCTAGTTGTTTACTATGTACCTATAACTCGCGAATAGAGTATAAAATAATAATAATGCGGCTATTTGAGCCGTATGACAAAGATAGAACAATAAAATTTAATAAAATATATATATAAAATGTATAAAAATAACAGCAACACCCACGGACAATACGACGGTTGAAAGCACACAGCGGTACCACACACGCAAAAATATAATTCACGTAATAATTTAAATATCTTAATTAAAAATCACAAACACAGATAACATGAACTTATAACTAATGGTGTTATGTAATTTATGAGTGTGCGTGTGTGTGGCCGACCTAATGCAATTATAATAAAATTAGGCCAGGTGACCTAATTAAAACTTTAATACTCATACCCGTCGTGGAACGTTTAAATTCCCAATGATTTCCTAGAGTAAAAAATGTATTGAATTCCCATTTTTTTTTCTGAAAGCGTTTTTTGTGTAGTAGATAAATGTAGTTGATAGAAATGAAAAATCGAAATTAAAATTTGGTTGAAGTATGTTTTTTTTTGTATTTTTAGACCTGATATACACAGAAAAAACTATATTAATTTTGTTTTCTACGCACGAATGTTGCCTACGTTATTGGTATTGACTGAACATTTTTTTTTTTTTTGAATGTCCATTGTTATATCATTGCTTCATATAGAATTGAGATAGTGAACCATATGCCAAGTGAATTTTTTCATCATTATGAAAAAATGATTCATGAAATTAATAACCACTTGACTGTCACAGACCCTTGGAGACGATCGTAGCTCACTATTTTTTTACAATTTTTTTTTTAAGGTGTTAACGTCGTAAATTTCAATTTCCGGGTAAACAACACTGGAGACAGGCGATAAGTAGTAAGTAATTTTGCAACACAAAATTCAAGTTTCCTTTTTATTTGTTTCTATGTAGAATTTGTTTTTGTCAATTAGTATCTACGCTGGTGTGATTGGTGAACGTCCGACTTCAGTCGATACATTCAGGTACATTAATTTATTAAATAAATATTAATGTTATAATTATTATTTATTTATTTTATAAAGTATTACGATATTTTATAAATATTTTTAATAATCCAAGTATAAAAAAAAGGACTTGCAGATTGCAATGAGAACAACTTTTTCAAGATTAGGAATAATTTAGATAAGAAAATATTTTGAAAAAAAATTACTTTATGACATCTAATATCAAATATGATTTACTTAATTATAATATGACTCTTTTTATTTATCATTATAGTAATAAAATGTTAAGTTATCACTATTTAACCCTTGTGGTTCTGATAATATAATGTATATATATATATATATATATTAATTACTTAAGTTTAACTAAAGAAGTTATCTATCATTTTTTTAAAATTCAATACAACCATTCCCATAAACTCGTCTGGGGAGTGAAGAATACCCCATGGTGCAAAGTACGTGTTTTTTGTTTGTTTGTTTTTTTTTTTTTTTTTTGTTAAGAGTCATATTATATTGAGTAAAAGATCTGTTTTGGATTTCAGAAATATGTTTAAGTTTTGCGTTCATATTAGAGATTTTATAATGTATTTCATGTACATTACATAACTTTCAAGACATAAATATAAGGTTTCTATGTATATTTCAGACGAGTCTTTTTTTTTATCCCGACTATCGTGTATTATTAAGTTCTGTAACTAGTTATAACATGAACATAAAAACTAGTTATTAAGTTAATTATGAATAAATAACATCATACATATAATACTCAAAACTCCCCCCGTGACCCATTCGTTCTAACAATAAATAAAGCAGTTATAGAGCAAGATGATGAGAAAATGAAACTAAAAACGAGAAAGAATACTCGACATGTATTCACCAAAAATGCGAAAGACGCATTCGTGAACTCGACGATCGTCTGTATTACTAGATACAGGAAATCGAGAACGCATTTAACAAAACCAATTTTATATCCGATATCCGCAAAACATATCTGTAAAAAAATTGTTTTGACTTATTTTTTGATAAACTAAAATCCCTCATCGAACGAAATTTTCGAAATATAACTATCACCATACTTGAAACTTTTAAATAAATTGTTAACGTTTTCCAGGCACGTAATACTGCGAAAGAAATGGACGAAATCCGCAGCTTAAAATTTCAAAAAATCTGAATTGATAAAACAGCTGAAAGATAATAACAGGGCATTCGAGGAAAAAATGAATAGAACACAAAATGAAAAAAACCCAACATGTAAATACAATGGTCAAGATCAAAAAAACAAAATAAAATCTAATATTTATTAATTCCTTTCGGCTACGTCAAGACCTTAAACGATAGGCTTACAGAAATCGAAAACGAAAAAGAAGAATTAAAATGTGAAAAAAGATTTATGCGGGAAATATTTCAAAAATGTAATTTTAGGATTTCCCAAAGGCTTGAAAACGTATGCCGAGAAATGCATAGTAAAGAAGATCGCATCAACAATAATATGATTTAATAGACAAATATTCGTTATATAAACATTGTATTATATAACATATAACAAATTATAATACAATAGAATATGTAATACATAGTGATTAAAATATACAATATCATACTATTACCTCATAAACAGGAATTTGTTTTTATTTAAAAAAACCCAAAGTATCATTCCACAAGAACACCTTTTACATCCTATTATAAGAACCTTTTTTTAGATAATCATCTGAAAATACACAATTTTTGAAAAAAGGTGTTATTAACTTCAGATCGAATAAATCAAGAATACAACGTTCAATCGTTCGTACCATAATATTATTAAAAACTATCTGTCTACATTATAATTATTATTGAATACAGCAATATTTCATAAAAATTAAAGAAAAGATAGTACAGTTTTTTATTTTTATATTTATATTGAAATAAATCAATTTTACAGCATAAATTTAAAAAAAAATGAAGATTTTATAAATTAAAAAATAAATGAGACAAAACGCTGAATGTGCTGCGGACAGTGTACTTCTACTGTTCAAAATTCCGAAGTACAAAACGTCAAATTGTCATAAGATTAAAAATCAAACTAAATAAAAAAACAAAAAATATAAAATATAAAATCTATATATAAATACACCCACATCAATCGCTTTTTTTTTGTTGAAGTTTTAATTTCCTATCAAATAATATTCCTCATTGCTTTTGTATTAATCACAAAATATAGGATGTCTATCCAAGTTTTGTATATTTTTTCCTTTTTCACATTTGTTCATATTGATTGTACATATAAATAAATTGAAATTAGTGAAAACAAATAAAAATATTACATTTCTTAATACGTGTAATTATATTATGTAAGGTCTAAACAGTTAAAGTCCAATTATGTATTTATTAATTATATAAAACTATATATATTTCATAACAATTGATGTAAGAATGTTTTCGCAGTCATGCATATTTTTTTTGATACTGTTAAGATGGATAAAAAAGGCGGCATAAAAGGAAATAATTAACTAACTTTGAGTACCTATGGGAGTTTTAAACTATTTTACATTTATATTTGTTAACATCTAATGCCATGTTGATTATCACAGATAATATTCTAAATATGTGAATTCAATAATAAAAAAAAATATATATTTTGGCAAAAATATTTGTTTTTTCAGTTGATGCTATTGAGTCGGCAAAGTTTGCGCGAAAACGAAACATAGCACGTCACACCGCCCATTTAAGCTAAAAAAAAAACATCGGTAAAACGAACACTATTGATAATAATAATAATGTAAAATTGTTTCACATTCACTTATAGACTACACATATTAAAATCATACTTAAAATTTCCGTGTAATCCATAGGCGAAACTAGACATTTGCATAAGGTCAGGCCAAAATATCTAAAAATATCCCGCTCTTCGTCTAAAAAAAAAAAAAATTCACCTATTCAAATTTTGTTAATTTTTAATGTATTATAAAGACTTAATTATACTTATACATTTAATACTCAGGGTTATGTTTTTAATTTTTAATTAAACTTACATGTCTTTAATAAAATAGTCACAATATCACAATATACTTGGAGCTTAGGAATATATGAAAAAAATTCATGATATATATATATATATAAACATTTGTTTCGTAAAAACAACAGTTAAATCAATTAAAATGAATAATAGTTTATGAAAAATAAACTTGACGCTTTACGCGAAAATAGTATATTCAGTCGTAATTTTTCAAATTTTAACTCTTAAAAAAAATAATTTATCAAATTCAGTTTTATAAAAAACTAACACCACAGATACAAAAATGTGTCGCGTTTATTAGCTATAGACGTTTTTTACTGCGTGAATAAATTATTAAAATTTTGATTAAGATTGTAATTTATTTATTCGTATGGCTTAACAAATCATCATTTACAGCAAGAATTGTAATTAATAAAATCGCTATATAACGTGAAAATAATAATTATCGTTAAAATTCAGGTTTTAAATGGGTAGGTACGAAAAAAATCCCAACAGTTTTTGAGATTTTATCGGCATTGTTAGAAAACTACCTAGACGAATACGATGTTGAAAAAACATACATCATTGTGAAACCAATACAATTTTAATAAAACCTTATTTATACAAAAAAAAAAAAAAAACATAATAATAAATATTTGGTACTTGTCGGTTATCGCGACTACCGCAATAATTATAAAAAGACGATTATAAAAACGCAATTGATCCTACGCAATGATATGATATAAATGAAAATAATTAGATTTCTTGAATATTGATACACATTACTGTCTAAATAAAAGGTCTAGGGGTACCATATAAAATAACATATTGAGCATCGCAAAACTCTCATCGAGCTTCGCGCTCGGCATTCATTTCGATACATCCCTCGATTTGCAGTGTAAAACCACGTTGGTTGACAATAGGTCAGTGGTTTTTAAACTTTTTTTTACCACGGCACACTTCGCCATTCACAACATTTTCACGGCACACTATGGCCTTTTCTTTTAAAATTCTAATAAATAACTTTACCAATACGTTTTCTTAGGGTTCAATAATTATCTAACATAATTTATCTTGATCACTTTATTACTACAGACTTTCGTTTTATTAATATGTAAACATAGCAGACGCGTGACGGTTGAACGCATCTATTTTCGTAGATCATAATTTAGTTCAATGGGTCATTTATGAAAAAAAAAAATTCCAAAATACCGCCGCGGCACACCTATAGAATCAATATTTCAAAAAGTATTAACCCAACAGATCTAGTAATTTTGTCTACTAATTATGCAAAAAATACTAACGAATACCCCAATACTCATGGAATAGTGCACAAGCAATAAATTAATTACAACAAAGTCGACACGAGCTTAATTTTTATGACAGCTTTTTTTTTTTTATAATTAATGCGGTAGTCGCGATAACCGACAAGTACCAAATATTTTGTTATGATTTAGAATCGTTATTGACATTAATGGTCTTATTTGTATTTTAGTTTCCTTTTAAATGTAATGTTTTTAAAAACATGTCCCATATCCGTATCATTCCGAAGGCCAGGGGGCCTAACTGGCATGACCCGTTGTTTCGCCTATGATGTAATCGGAAGTTAATTCTTCACCAGGCGTAAACGCTTGAAATCCGATATTGACACTTTTTAGTTTATACACGACGGCGGTCTAACTGAAAACGACGACTCGTAAGTGCGACAATCGATTTGATCACGACGGACGGTAAGTGGCGACATTTCAGGTGGAGTAGGGTGGCACTTTTCTCCATCGTTTGTAAACAGCGGGCCGGTGTCTGGCCGACAATGATGCAGAACCGGGGATGGCACACTGTTATTTTTAAACTGATGCTGATATGTAAAATGTAAGAAACAATTATTGATCTCCCTTTTTTTGATAATCTAAATACCGTGGTATACAGCAGACTGAATTTGCGAAGACCGGCGAATCGCGAATGTTAAATTGTAAAATAAAAATAAAATTGAAACCGACGAAGATAGATTATCAGGAGAGTCAGTTATGATTATAAATTATCGGGGTTCTGGAATCGTGATGATTGGTAAACCCATATTTCATGATAATGACGAGATTAAATTAGGATTTCCAGACATTCCGGGTTCGACGGAACACTACCGAATTTCAACTTAGTGTCCCGGTGTCCCGAAAACGTGTTTTGGGGACGGTGAAAGGTCCCGGATTTCAAATTTTGGAGTTTAAAAATCGATTTTTTCGTTTGAAGAAAAAAATAACTGAGTTAAAGTATTAAGGCGATTAATTAACTTTTGATAAATTACTAATCATATTCAAATCATAAATTAAATATTTTGGAATACATATAATACGATTTAGATATAGTTTTCTTTGATTTTGAATTTCCTACTAGTATAGAATATATGAATGTGCGATTCATACTGAATAAAAATGAATATTAATTATACATATTTACACACGTATTTGTAGTGTATATTGAAAATTAAAAATTTAAATTTAAAAGGTCATTCAACATTCAAATACAGTGGCGCCGAACCCTATATACAGGTGGGGCAGTCGCCCCACCTTTGAAAGTGGGTGGGTGGGTGATAGGTGCTAGGTGGTTAGGGTAGTAGGTGCTAGGTAGTTAGGGTTATTAAAGTTAAATTGTTGAAACTTGAAAGTGTTTAATTTCAAAAACTGATTAATAAATACGTATCAATTAAATAAATAATACAAATTAAATAATAACTGCTTGTATATTTTATTCATCTGCACTATTATATAAGAAATAGTAATTTAGCTGAAATATTTAAACAATACTTCCGGTTCCCAATGTATATTTTCGTCATTAAAGTAAACACGACATTTCAATGTTTGTCTGTTATAATAACATATATTTGAACCATTTAGTATACTGTATACACTGTTATTGTCAATCCTTGTCAAAATGGTGGCACGGTGAGGCAGTATGATTTTTCCATTTTGGGCAGATATAGAAAAACGTATACATATAGAAGAATATATATATATATATATATATATATATATATATATATATATATATATATATATATATATATATATATATATATATATATATCTATATAAATGTATAGATGGGGCGGGGGTGGTGACGGAGAAACAAAGAAAAATTTGATGACCATTTTTTTTAAGTTGTGAAAGGGAATTGTTAGGTGTATGGGTGGGGTAGGTATTAATTTTTGTACTTTGCCCCACCTATAAAAATTGAGTTCGGCGCCACTGTTCAAATATATGCCCCGGTTTGATGATTTCAAAATCTGGCAACCCTAGATCAAGTTTATTATCAATGAATATTATACCATGCAAAATATGATACAGATTAAAATGACTAAAAAAAAAAAGATATGGTACACAATGTATGATTATTTTTTTTCTGACTTCTAGTGAAATTTATAACAAAAAATAAACCTACAGACAGGAGCGAGCATAGGGTCAAAATAATTGGAGGGGGTTAATTATTTAAAAATTTTTAATTTTAAAATGATAAAAAAAATTTTGACCACATCGTGAATCATAATAAAAACGGTTTTTTTAACAATACATTTTCATTGTTATTCTATATTCATTTATTTTGAACAATTATTCTATTTGAATCACTTTTTACAACTCGATTATTAATTGACAGTTACATCTTTTAAAAAAAGTTAAATTACCAAGTTTGTATAATTATCTTTAGGTATTTCTAGCACACATCCGTTCAACTCTAGATACTCAGATAATTTAAATTAAACTTTATTAGCAGTCATTATATAGTAGTTACAGTGGTATAAATACATACGTTCTAGAAAAATAAAATTTATAAAATATAACGTGTTTGTATTTTTGTGTTTTTAATAACGTAATAATAACAGTATCATAATTAAATATAAAAATAAGGTATAACACACTGTGACTAAATTCATTTTGTCCATTTCACGAAAAGATCAAATATCTGTCCATATTTTGTAGTAAAACATCATATTCACTAAATAGATAGATACATTTTGTGAAGTGGATGTCCACTTTGTGACATGAACGATTTCACCAAATCGATGTGACATATATATATATATATATATATATATATATATATATATATATATATATATATATAATTATAAAACACATTACCACGTGTCTCGAATTCTACGAGCGTCGCACTCGAAGGCACATCGGAACAGCGTTTTCCCTCAACTGCACATGACGGTCGCACGACGGACAGGACAAGAAGAAACAATATTAGTATAACATAAATTTCCGTTGCCACAATCATCGCCAAGGCCTGGTTATAGCGTGTGGAGAGATATGAATGAATAATGAGTTCTTAATGAGCCGATATCCCGGACATTATGAATGAATTTACTGTAAATATATATATACAGTAAAACTCGCTTGAGACGCTCTTTAAGGGACCAGCTCTCTAGAACGTCTTAGGCCGCGCGTACATTGGAGAGCGTTGAGCGTCGAGCGTCGAGCGTCGCGTCGCCCAAAAATTTTAAGCCCATATAATTTAAATCAGAGTGCGTACATTGACTGCGAGCGTCGAGCGTCGTCTTCGAGCGTCAGCGGCGCGGCGCGTCACAAATCAAACATGTTCGAATTTTGAGGCTCGACGCTCATATATTTGGCGGGCGCAAACAGTTTAATAATGGTCTGTGGTGTAGTAGATAGGTTTCTAGGCCTAAATAGATTTATATAACTTAAATATAGTTAAATTATATAGGTATACGTAGCTGGAAGTATAGGTAGATATCATGCGAACATATTAGAATAATTATTCCAGGAAAATGTATGATAACTAATGATCTCGTATACTTGCATGCTCTATAGTTCGTATCGTCGTGTCGGGTTTAATAAATTATGAGTACATAAAAATGTTCATGTTCTAGATATCAAATGAACAACACGCCGCTCGAAAATATTGTGCATTGTGCGCACATTCGACGCTCGACGCTCAACGCTTGGCGCTCGACGCTTGACGCTCAACGCACAACGCTCTCCAATGTACGCGCGGCCTTAAGCGGGAAAGCGTCTTATGCGGGAATGAAACAAAATGATGTGGTTGAAATATCGAGTTAATTTTTTTATTATTAAACATAATTTAATGAGAAATACACTTATAAATTAATTATAATTACAATATACATACATACTTATATTTTTGTGCTACTGAATTTAATTTAAAAAAATATTATTATTACATACATATTTTATTATTGTTTATTAAAAAAATTATCTATTTTTGATTGTTTAAGGTTCTGACAATGCGTTTCAGCAAGAAAGTTTTCAATTTTATTAAGACAACCTAACATTTCTTCGGAATTTTCAACACAGGATAATGCTTGCCGAATTTCCGATAAATGTTGCAAACCAGTAGTTATTGTAGTAGATACTGGAAAGTTACTAAATCTTAGCACTTACTAAATCTCATAATACGATGAAATACTGTGAAACTGTTATAATAAGTAACGATAAAATAGGTATAGCGATAAAATAAAACGATAAGAACACGTATAATACTAAAATTATATTTTTATTTTCACAAAACTACTAAAATTTATCGTAATCTGCTAAAAAAAAGAGCGTTTTACCCGAATAGACAGAGAAAAACTGAGCGTCTTAACAGGTGATTTTTACGTTGACTAGTATAGGAAATGTCTAGGGACCGACTAAAAACAGCGTCTTATGCGGGAAAGCGTCTTAAGCGAGTTTTACTGTATATATATATATATATATATATATATATATATATATATATATATATATATATATATCCTAACTGGACGGCCGTCGGTCAACAACGAGTGCATTGGCAGAAATTGAGGGGGCTTGAGGGGACTCAGTCGTCTCAAAATCTTCAAACCTATAAATTAGCCACCTTAATCACAACTATAAAATTAACAGTTTAAATTTGATTTTGGAATTTTTCTGAAAATTTCTAGTCTAGTTATATTTCATAAATACAATATTTAAATATTGATAAAACACACATACGTAATAGTATATTAAATCTAGATGTCTAAAATAAATCACACTTTGCTTTTTTTTTGTTTATTTATTATTTAAATTCATGTTGGAAGTTTTGAAAAATAAAATGTTTGGTTAATATCTAAGTAGCGATGAAATTCTTTTTTGGCGAACCTTGTACATTATTTTTGTCTTTGACGAAGTATTTTAGTTTTAGTAAATACTCTGAATGTAAACTATAGTTATAATTAATAACAGCGAGCGGGTTTGGAAGGTACCTATAGATGCAATTGCATGACAAATTAAGCCCCCCCAGTAATGACACAAAATTTCCGCCTATGAACGAGTGTGATTTGGCTAGTGTATACATGAGCAGAAGTTGAATGTGAAATGTGGTTTGCGTAACGGTTCGCAAAAGAAAATGATTTCTGATTTATTCTTTCGTTTGTTTAGTTAATAATTTTGTGTTTAAATAATAACAATAAAATTGTGATATACTGATTCGTGAACAGTTTAATTTGTTGGTTTCGATATACGTTTTAGTCGCAACGATAACTACGAGTTCTTAAATTAACTAATTTAGTTTTTTTTTTTAGTATTTAATTTAGTATTTAAAAAAACGTCACGTTCTACACATTATTTTGCTCTTGAAGTTAAAATCAAAAGAATTAAGAAATCAATTTTATTAGTTTTTAATGGCATCATAAGACGTTTGCACGTGTACCTATTTCGATTATTGCTAATCTACTGATATCGAAATATCAAACAAATACAAAAATCTATCAATAAAGGGACAGTATTAATGTTTTGCATTTATTTTACATCCCTAAATAAAATTAATACAAATAATAACATTTGTAAACTAAATTTTCTTTTCGTTCCGCTTCTATCTAGTATTTACACTTATTTGGCAACACTAACTAAATAATGCGTCAACTCAAGATGTACAGTATTTGAATAACATTTCAAACATTGATAAAATGTTGATAAATATTTGTCGATTCGTATTTGTAATATTGCTGCACGTAAGCAGAATGTTTGTGCAGCAAAGTCTGTCTGTCTATTTTGTAGAATAACTGATTCGTGAACAGTTTAATTTGTTCGTTTCAATATACGTTTTAGTCGCGACGATTACTACGAGTTCTTAAATTAACTAATTTAGTTACCAATTTTTTTAATTCATTTGCATTGATTGCATTCATTTGCATGCAATTTCTTAAAATTCAAAATCAAAATTACGATGGGCGGGACTGGCGCAACGTTTCGCCAACCCCGCCCAGTCGAAAAATTTAAATATATCATGATCAGAATATCCTAATATTTAGCACGTAATTAGCATGAATTAGCACGACCATCGTCGAAATTCGCATGCCAGACCTTTGCACGCAAATTCCGTTTTGCGATTTTACCCGTAGCGCCAGTCTCGCCCCTCGCAGAAATATTATAGTTGATGAGATTCATAAATACTCCTAATAATTTGATTTTCCCTTTTTATTATTCCGAATTAAAAAAAATATATATTTTAGTATTATCAATGCGCATGTTTCATTTAATACTGATGTGTATTAAATGAAAAAATTATATCAGTGAATACATTTTTATGTTTTCATTGAAGGATAAAGTTACTGTATATTGTGTATAGTATCGTCATGTAATTTGTTAAAATAAAATAAAAAATATATAAAGTGGTTATTGTATTCTTAATCAGAAATAATTAATCTAAAATAAATGATCGAAATGTATTAATTGTTATTAACTTCGGCTCGCGTCACTACTGTGTCGCTGGATATGATCCGTTGCTCGACAATCAACCGTGACTACGCAGCGCGAATACGGCTCCACTATAATAGCGAACTCCACGCAAAACGTCATCTACAGTGCGACGCACGCTCTGTTTACGACGTCACGCTCGTCTGTTTTACGACACACGACGTTGCGTCGTTTCCATGATTATAGCCACCGGATACCGATATAATACAAAATATACACACAAGCGCCCATAGGGGGGTACCAGGTGGTGCATTTCAACCCCGTGTTACATTCAGTACCTACCACCAGTATTTCACATTTTTTTATAAATCGTGTTTTTTTTTTTTCGCGAATGTCAATATTTAGCATTCAGTAATTAATCCAAACACTGTAATATTACAAAATTATATGATATTGTGAGGGTTTATATAACTATCCAAAGTCTTATCAAATTCGAAGAGAATTATGATTTGAAATATAAAAATATGTTCTTTGAGATACAATTGATTTGTTTTACTCTTAAGTTAGTAACGTAATTATTCGTCGAAATATTTTGTATTTATTTCACCGCAGAACACACTGGAAAATTATCGATTTCGTATAAAGCGTGCTAAAGATTCGTAATTACATATTATATGTACCTACTTGTTTATCAAAGCACTGTTAATATTACTACTTATAAACACAGTTGTATAAATAAGCATATAGCTCGTACGTTGGTAAAATAAAAAATCGACTAGTACCTTAGGAACATATTTTCCGTTATGGCGGTAATCATTTTCAATTGACGTTTTTTGACGTTTTAGTTATGAATAGTATGGTGGAAATTGAATCTTATTTAACAAATAAAGTTTACTGCAATACAGCAATACTGCAATTTTACTAAATTATAAATAATTAATCGATCATTGCTTAAAAATAAAATTTTCCATCATCGCGTTTATTATTTCAATAATTTTGATGTTATTTTTTATAACCACGGGAAGAAAAATTAACTATCAATAGTACAAAAATTAATGGGGAGAGCATTTCCCATATAATCCCGAATCCTCGAATGATGGGTTTTAAATTACCTATCAATCATTTATATGATTTTTAAATGACATTCGTATTCAGGGTAAAAAAGTTGAGCGTATTTTTTCCCTTCTGTAACCTGTATGGTTTTCTATTTATAATCAAAATAATACTTATAAAAAATATTCAAATGATTCAAAAGTCCCTATTTTTCCACAGTTATTTCCGGTGGCGGTTATCAGTGTATCACAGATTATACGTATTTGAAAATCTGAACTAAATGTATTCTCTTATACACGGATTCTATGACGATTTTAAATAAATTGCTTAAGTAATGATAATAATTATAAAAATGATATAGCAGTAAGTGACTGAACATTTAGTATACACATTGACAATGTTATAGAAGACAAACTAGCACGTACCACGTACTCGTGACGTATGGGCTCGCAGAACGCGTGAAATCGCGTTGTATGAAAAAAAAAGTGTGATAATAATAATTTTTAAAAAAATACTCTGCGCTGTAGTATTCAGACACATCAGAACGAATAAAAATATAAATATAATTAGTTAATAGTAGCTTTTTGATTTAGGCTAACTAGGGAAATAAAATATTAAATATGCTATATCTATATTATTGGCTTTACGAATTAAACATAATATATCATTGTATGCAATATGGTGCAAAGCACATAATTTTTTTTCATACGATAGTATGCATTCAACATTTTTTAAAGAATAAATAAATTAATAAATAAATAATAAATTAAGAAAGTTCAGTGGTTCTCAGTCAATTTCAAACTGCGTTATCCTAGGATGTCACCAACATTTTGACGATGCTCTGGTTTTGGGAGCTTGAAATAGTCGTTAGAGATGTATTATGATTGTTATTGCGTTTGAATTTAAATAAAAATAACTATTACTTTCGTAATAAATCCATTGTACTAAACTTTAATATCCCACTTACCAAATAATTTCACTCAAAAAAAGTTTTAAAAAGAACAGAGTTGAAAATGAATGGGTATTTTTAAATTGAACGACTTTTCTGCAATTTTTAGTCAGAATTCACCTAGTTTATTTTTTAGACAAAAGCTTTGATAAAACTCATTCTCATGTAAATATGTTTTGGTATATTATATAAGAGATATCTTTTTTAATTTAAATTTTGGTTATAATACATATTTTAATAGAGTAACTACGCAAACCCCTCAGTCACATATTGACAAAATGAGGAACCTAAAAAATATATTGAGGTCCTCAAAGGGTACGATTACATTATTACGTATGAGCTATTTATTCTATGCACTCTGCATTTAGGAGTATTAACGATAAATTATAAACATACAAATCAGATACGGTTTCTTGTAAAATGATAAAATGAGAATAATGATGTTGGTTTTCGAATCTTGTTTTTCAACTAAAATCGCAATACGTTTTTCATTAAGGAATTCAAAATCTGCCCTCGGATATTATCGGTAATGATCGAAAAAAACTAATTGATATTTCACCATTGCATAGCAAATCACGTAATAATATTAGAATATGCTTAGGCTATACGTTTTTCTTTATGCTAAAAATGTATTTTCTATAATTAAACTTGTTATCGTGTGTTATTATTTCAAAAATGTCACGTATATTATTCGTTCAACTCATTATATTTTGATTCGTCGTTCGTCGAAATATACTTTATAACCATTGTTGCTAAACACGATGAAAAATTAATTTCATATACATTTGTTTAATATTCGCATTCATGAGGTATATGTACTTGTTTATTAAAATATTGATAGTATCAATATTACTATGAGTAAGCACACTTATATAAATACGCGAATGCCTGCACGTTTTGCGTCGTATGCGAGCGTTTTGCTAATATTCTGCAACGCAACAATGAAGAACCAAAACCCTTCCAAATTTGTTAATATTTCAAATTGTCGTGCTTAAATACTATAAAAAGATACAATTATATATTATATATTATTAGCCTCTTTTTGTTAGACTAGATTTAAAATTTGATTTTTCTTCAAAAAATAAATTTGAAAGCAAACAAATATTCTGAATTTTCGAATTTTTGCTCAATAAAATGTAATAATTTCGTCCTGATAATTTCAAAACTCGTTAATCAGTTTCGCCGAAAAGGCAAATAATTAGCTCATCGTTAATTACATAATGGAAATTGAACACTCCAAAATAGTAAATAGTTAAAACGTTTCATTCATCGGAAAAAAAAAAAACAGTCAAGTCTTGACTAACAAGTGTCATTTAGAGATGATTTTGGCATGTAAGGATCGATACATTAAAATTTATCGAAATCGTAAGATATTTACGAATATTTTATTTTCTTAAATAACAAAACAGTTGCTCACATATGAAATAAACATACCAGCGTTTGTTCAATTGTTTGAAAATGAGTAATTACGAAATTTAGTTGATCAAAAGTAAATACTTACATTGAAAATTCCCTATATAAAAATGAGCAAAGCATTAAAATTTTAGAATAATTTAAAAGTCGGATAATTTTAATACCAAAATTCTTAAAATTAATAGCCATGAACCCTCTTAAGAGTTATTCAGTATTCATTTTCATAATGACTAGACTGTTCAGTGAATATTTTAAGGGATTTCCACTGGGCGACATTAAACACATTTTACACGTCATAATAAAAGTTACCATAAGTCTAAGGAAAAAAAAATGCGGAAATTTCAGAGTTTAATATACAAACCTGATGTACTACTTATATAACCACTAACGATCATAATTCGCAAAACATCAATAATAACAAACAATTTATTATTATGTTTAATTCGTCTAAATATAACTATAAAAACAAATTATTTTTCAAACTCCTTCGAAGAATTTTCTGACGTAGAAATTATCTTTATATGCTTCTTCGTCGGGCCATTTGTACCTACGTTGTGTTTTTTTTTTGCAAAAATCTTGCTACTGATGGCCGAGGATCAAAATGTGCTGTACCACTGCTATAAACGGTCACGTAAAGACGGCGATTAATTGCTTCTCTCGAATAATAATTGGACTGCTTGTTTGATTTCAAAATTGTATGGCAAGATACAGCACGTTCAGGTCCACAACTACGAGGAGTGAGAGAAATATATGTCTGCACTAGTTTAGAAAACAATGTATTTGGTGCATTTATTTTCGAATAATTGTTTAGTTTTCCAGTGAAATGTGTTATATTACGTGGTACTGGAAGATTTTCACGGGTATATTTTTCAATATTGTAATCGGTAGATAATATCTATGATATTATTATTCATTTTATATAAACACTTCGCAGCTTGTATTTATGAACTTATTTTTACCGTCAAGTTCAAATTATCAAACGAAATCATACACAAATAATGCGATTTTAGTAAAACGTCATCGTCGCCCAGTTATTAAACATGACATCTACTGGGCGACAAAAAGTTTTCACTGGGCGACATTGTCGTCGCCCAGTGCGTTAGTTAAAATATCCACTGAGTCTGTTGTTAATGAATACATGTGTTAGTAGAGGTAATAATAAGTAATTTACGTTATGATATTATTTATGGTTTAAGAAATATAAATCATTTTAGTTTAATTAATCTACACCAGAATATAATTAAATAATATTTCGAAATTATTCTTTGTATTAATTTAATTTTTTTTAAACAGGCAATACTGAAGGTAAGATTACAAATGTAAAACGTAATGTAGTTATTTTAGTAAATGTTTAATAGTATTATTAAAAAGTACGATATGATTTAGTATTATAAGTATGCATTCGTATATTGGTTTGAAAGTTGCATTGTATTTTTAATTTGATTTCAATTTTGAAAATAAGGTTTTTTTTTGTTTTGTATACTAGCGTTGAGTTTTTTTGAGACTAATTGCAAAAAATCTGTTTGTTGATTTCAGTGAAACGTTTGTACATTTTTGAAAAGTCTAACAAATAAATAATTTGCAACAAATCTATCTTTTGATGTCTCAGATATAAACTCGATGTAATCGCATTAATATTACAAACGTTCTTCTTATATATTTAATATATATACATGTATCTCGGTACTCAATGTACAGATGTATTATAGTCTTTGTATTATATTATATAGACGTATTCGTTATATACTCTACAGACAGACCTATTGTCTAACTGACGTGCTACGTCGTAATTTATTCGTTTATTTGTATTTCGGGTTTTAAGTGCACTTTTCGATTATTTACAAACGTTACTGGAGTACTCACTGCACTTTTATTCTTCCCAATGCCGAGAAGGGGAAGAGCAGGCCATAGAAGCCATTTTTTTTTTGTATGTACCTATATATATATATTGAAAAGTATACGACGGATTTTTCACTTATAGACCAAGTCACAGTGAAGGCTGTAAAAATCACCATCCGCATAGTATCAACTAAGTCATTATGCTATCGATTATACGGCGTGATCATATTGTCTTGTTTTCTTTTTTCGTTGGAAAAGAATAGCCGTGTATTAACGTCAATTATCGCTGCCGCTGTCCTATCGTTTGTCGATGCGGTTCGCGTTGTGTATAAAAAAAAAAAATAGGTTAGGTTAGGTTATATATAGGTAACCGCAATTGCCGCCGAACCTATAGGTAACCGCAATGGCCGCCGAAACTCGCTTCGTACAGCAAGTAAATACGTAAGTACGTACGGATGACTCATGATAGCTTTCGGTCTGTTTTTCACAATTGTTCGCACTCGCTCGGCGTATAACCGTACCGCTACGTTCGGCCGACGTGTTCGTTCGTTTTGTCCGTCGCGTAAAACCGTCGTATTTTAATACCCGATGAAATTCGCTGTCTCCGCATCAGAGTCGGGCCAGGCGACACGTAACGCAGGGGATCACACCGGACTGGCATGTCGTAACGTGATATTGAACTGTTATTTCAACTGAATATTCAATGATATAAGCCGAAGCCGTGGTCGCGAGCGAAGATTCGACTCGCGGAGCGCGTGCCTCCGGCCAAAAAAATTTAATCGAGACTGGTTTATCGTGACAAGAATGTTATTCGCGTATTTTCTAGGAAATCCCATCTCCTGTATAATCAGGTGCCATTTCGGTCAAGAGTTGGTGTAATTCTTTTGTCATGAAAGAACTTTTAGCATGTAAGGATCGTTACATTAAAGTTCGTCCAAATCGCAAGATATTTACGTATATCAATATCTTAAAAAACAAAACAGTTGTTCACACATGAATTAAACATACTAGTGTTTGTTTATTCAAATGTCTGAAAATGAGTAATTACGAAATTTAGTTGATCAAAAGTAAATACTTACGTTGAAAATTCCCTATATAAAAATGAGCAACCCTCTGTGCAATATTCAATCTCTGAGATGTTACATAGAAATCCTATTGAGTTATGAGAGGTTGTGTTTTTGTTCTCAATGACCACCCTGAGATGTCACTGGCACGCTTAATGCCCAGTCTCGCGAAGTTACTGCATGCGATGTCGCAAAACAATGTTCTATGTTACGTCACATAGTAACTTCCATACGCAATCAAGTTGATATTCACGGGACTACTCATTGTCATCGCATTGACTTCGCATAGAGTACACATATAAAATGAATGTCAAGGAAAAAAATGAAAAAAATCGCATAGTACCTTTGAATTAACTTGAGAATCGAACCTGGCACCTGCAGACCTATTAAACCTAACTGACCTAACGCCTTACCTACGGGGACCAGTGGCGTAGACAAGGGGGGGACGTGGGGGTCAGATCCCCCCCATTGGCTTTATTTTTTGTTTATGCTTACATTATGTAGTATGCACTATAATGTAATATGTTTTCATATTGTGAATTATGATCTATCGAGCTATAGAATTTTGACAGTTTTTTCAATATACTGAATACCATTATAATTTTATTTTCGTTTATTTATAGCAAATTAGTCACGTAAACAGTAATATTTATTAAAATCTAAGAGAAAATATAGAAGTTGAATTTTGTAAGATGTTTGAAGATGCCAAAGTAATTATCTTATGAAATTAAATTTTAACCCTCTATATTATCTTTCTTTCATTAAGTCAATACATTTTTATGTTTTACATTTTATTAGAGTATGGCAGATTTTTTGGATATAACCATTTCTGTTGATCGTTTGAATAAGAGGCAAAAACATAGAAATAACCCATTCACAAATAAAAATGGTCCTTTAGATCCTGAGGCCTATTATCGAGTTACCATATGCATTCCATTTATTGATAGTTTTTTAACCCAATTGAACGACAGGTTCTTAGATCATAGAAATATTTTTTGTGGTTAGTTAAATATCAACAAATAAGAATAATAAGACTGAGCTTTAATAGTTATACTAAAAGCTAATGCAAAAAAAAAAAAAGAATAATAAGATATACCTAATTGTATGTTATAGGGTTTCAATGTTTATTTGATTATGAATCTGGTGATGTACCAGATGAATTTGATGAACTTGTCAAATTTTATCTTCCAGAATCTGACTTAAATACTGTGAGAGCTGAGTTGAAAATGTGGAAAATTAAACTAGAAAGAACTGAAAACAAACCTAAATCAGGGTTAGATGCAATTAAAGAATGTAATGACTTAATATATCCTAATATCTTTAATTTATTGAGTATATTGTGTACTTTACCGGTTTCAACTGCTACTCCTGAAAGGATGTTTTCTTGTTTAAAACGATTGAAGACATACACAAGAAATACAATGAAAGAAGTAAAATATAATGTGTAATAAATTAAATATGTTTTATTGATAAATTAAAAATGTATTTATTACAGGAACGGTTAAATGGCCTAACACTCATGGCAGTTTATAGAAATATTTCTATTACAGCAGAAGAAGTTTTAGATGAACTAGCAAAAAAAAAGAGAAAACTAGAGTTGTTGATTTAATTATTATTTATTTTATTTTTACATTTAATGATGTAGCATTTTGTAATATAGAAGTTTTGACTTTATGGAATATGGAGTATTGGAATGGATAATCTTCCATATTAAACTAGGTACCTTAGAAAAAAGTTTTGAGAGGGTGTGGGATTTTCCAATTTTCACCTCCCATTTAGTTGTCATTTTTTTTTTTTTTTTGATCCCCCCCCTTTCAGAAATCATGTCTACGCCACTGACGGGGACACGCTTATTATTATTAGAGAATTGTAGTGTATTTAGAATATTTAGACTCGTGTTCATGTAATTTATACGTTATGAAGTTACACGTTTTAAATTTTGTATAGTGATTGAAAGGGGAACTTTTTAATTGATGATAGTATGAATAGATACAATAATAACTTATAAAATATTTTATTAATATTAATTCTTTACTTAATACAAATAATTGTTAAAATCTATTACTTACAATGAAAAAAAAAAATTAAATAGTTTCATGAACTAATGCTATAGCAACATGTTTATCATTACCTATCGGTACTACAAAACACTTATGTTGTAAAACTTCTATGTCGATTAAAATTAAAACATCAGGGAAAACTTTATTAATATAAAATATTTTAATAATATCTAAAGGTACAGGACTATGAAACATAGTACAGTGTTCATATTTAAATACTTCAATTTTAATTTGTCCACTTGTATACTTAATTATTTTATTCACTTTAACTATAATATGATTTTTTAATAAGAAAAATATATCTTTATTGTTCTTAGAACTCACAACATACAATGCCCATATACGGCTATACCAACTATAAACAAATGAAAGATAAAAATAGCCTCATTGTAATAATTTATATTCCCACTTAAACAATATAATACAATTCCTATATAAAGATCGTTTATATGATATGTAATATTCATGTGACTTCTCTGAGATATAACAATATTAATAATTGAATCTTGTAACTACTATATAAAGTCACATGGGGATTTTCTCAGGGATTTCTTATCGTGATTTCTTTGGGACTTCCACAATTATTCATAATCATCCGCAGTCTATTTAACGGTAAATAGAAGTTCAAATGTGCACTTACATTTTATATCACATGGGGACCTCGCATAGACTTAAACTTCGCGTTATTGCACATAGGGTATTTATATTGTGTGTTCTTTTAAATGGATTTTAATTATTTTAAATCTCTGTGGATTTATTTATTTTTTTTAAATTATTTAAATCACTGTGGATTTTATTTATGTTGTGTGTTCTTTTAAATTTTTTTAAATCTCTGTGGATTTTAATTATTTTAAATCTCTGTGGATATTATTTATTTTTTTAAATTATTTAAATCTCTGTGGATTTTATTTATTTTTTTAAATTATTTAAATCACTGTGGATTTTGATTATTTTAAATCTCTGTGGATTTTATTTCTTTTTTAAATTATTTAAATCACTGTGGATTTTATTTATATTGTATTTTATTTTGTTAAACTTTTTGTGTTTAAATAGGGATTTTATAGTTGGCGGGGTGTTGTTTGAGAGCCTACGAGTTGGGCGCCACTTTGTAATGAACCAAAAATGAGCGGGATAGCTAATCCTTTTTAATTGGAGGTAAAATATTATTTATATCGACAATTGGCCTATTGCTGATGAACTACCAGTTACCTGCAACCAGCTTATTAATTGGCATTACCTTCCTTCCGGTTAAAGAAGGGAATATTTGTTATACGCGTATAAAAGGGGAAAATTGTTTGTAAATATTATGTTTGTCAAGCTTGTTTATAAAATTATTAAATGTATATGCATATATCTCTTACCTTATAATTGCCCTTACAGTGGTATCCTATAACCAGGAATCCCAGGGACTTCAGACAATTAATGGTTAACACACTTTTTAATAAGAACACTTTTTATGATTTATATTTATTCACTTTAAAATAAGAACACGATTATATTAATAAAATGGCTTAAATCTAGGCAAAGTGTCGTAAAGCCGTATACCTCCCAACGAGCAATAAACCCAGTTGGAAAATGGTATGGCGACTTGTAGGACCTCCGCTAGATTTAGACCAAGTGGTGAGAATAGTCTCAGAAGGCAGTCATATTTATATGTTAGATAAGGATCGTGTTGTTGTTTTTCAGTGACTGTATAATGATGTTTTTTGTTATGAATAGTTGACAATAATATGGTAATAAATAATATGGGGATGAAAGTGCAACATATTGCAGTTTCATTTACAATGTGTTGTTTTCGTTTAGGTATGGAGTGTGCATAATGTTAATGGTGTTATGATCGAATTGTAACGTGACATGATGTGTGATATTATGATCGTGCGATGTAGCAATATTTGCATACTGTCGCGCGTATCATTACATTATTATTATTTATTTTTTTTGTAAATCTGTTACATATAACAGGTTTATACATTAAATTAAAACAAAAAATAAAAATGTAAAATACCAATCAAAAATATGTAGTTGTCAAGTAGTTATAAAAAAAAAAGGTGTTAATTATTAATATTATTATTAAATAATATTTATTATTTAATCTGTTTTTAGCTTTGCCCTTGATTACTTCAATGAGCAATATTACAAAAAAATCTACGTACTGATAATAATTTACATCTACAATAGACAATATTATATATATTTTTTTTTAATACGGATTAGCTATATTTTTATTATTATTGTTATTATTATGATTTTTTTTTTTTTATGAAATATATGAGCGTATACGTGCGTATTGGTGTCACTTTTATAAAGTATACGCTAATTTACTAATTTTTCCGGCGGGTATACGTCGTATACCCGCGTATACCCTCCAAGACACCACTGGATATTATCTATAGCCGTGCTCACAAGTACCCCCACCACCTGTAATGGGCCCGTGCTCTCGTCGGTACCTCCATAGAGCGGGCGATAATGCGTGGTAGGACAAAGCATCGCGTGTACCACCAAATTGTTGAATTATTTTGGTGGTATGTAGTGTCGCCAACCTTAAAGGGACTCCAACGGCGTTAGGTTAGGTACACCTAGCGGAAAACGACCTACAATCGGCGTCTCCGTCCCTTTGTGTGCTCGTCTGCGCTCTTTCGTCCGTGCGTCCGACGTCCGTACGGCGTGGCTGCCATTTTTTTTGTGTGATATCCCGCTCTCGGTGTTTTCCAATCGGACCGCAAACCATTTGGCACTTTTCGTTGTTGTACACGCGCACACAGCTCTCGTTGTGCGACCGTCCGACGTAAACGCTGCGACCCGTGTTCGAGAACGCGTATACAGTGTGTGTGAGTGTCTGTTGTGCGTATGCCATTGTTCGCCCACGTGGTGTCCATTACTCTGTTCACGTCCGTTCACTAGTTGCTCTGTCCGTGTTGTACTTAAAGAGTTGTGCGCGTGGGCTTGTTGACGAGGTGAATCGTTTACCGGGTCTATCGGTCGTCACGACGGACTGCGTTTTCATCTCCGGCCGTCTTGCTGCTCCGCGAACACGTCGTCCTTCGCAGCACGCGCTCGCGTTGCCGTTCCGTGCCGATATCGCTGTGTATTTGGGATCACGGTGAAGACGAGTTTGTCTTTTTTTTGTGCTTTTTTCCCTGGAGGTAAGTTCTCACACTCTCAAAACAGTATTGAATTTCATTGCGACCATATGCGCCCCTTGAACATGTATCTACACTTTATTTTTCTGCCCATTTGTACCTACATTGCCACGGAAAAAAAAATTTAATAATAATTCTTAGTTCTGTATTTTTGTAAGATACGTCTGGTACTCTATATTTGTATTGTTTGTATATTAGGTGTATAGTAAATATATAAATACACATGGGCAACAATCAGAGCCCAACTTAGGGGGGCTAGGGGGGCTGCAGCCCCGGGCTCCTGCTGATATTTAATTATTAAAGTGGCATTTTGAAATAATTGTATGATATTACTGGTTACGTGACTAACAAAACTTTGTTAGTCACGTATCGTAATGGAATTTCCGAATTTATGATTATTCTCTAATCAATAAAATAAGCTATTAAGTTTTAAGATAAAGTTGGTCACTTTATATCATTATGATTACAATTTATCTTAACATAGGTACATTTTGATGGTCAGTTTCGCATTATTAGTACAATCGGTACACTATTTACTAGTATTCCGTCGACTGTCGTGATATTAAATTAGTTTTTAGTCGAGTTCGTGAGTTAGAGCTAATTGAAAACACCAGAAGAACGTCCCTTCACAAAAAAAAATAATAAACTCACTCGTTCCTCTATCTTCTGAAAGGGATATAACTAATACACTTGATTTTGCAGATCTAATTCAAAAAATTAGTGAACTAAAATCTAGAAAAAAACCGTTGTCTTAAATTATTTAACAAATTATTTCTTTAATTATTTTTTTTTTAATTTTTTTATTATTGACTATGTTAAAAAATGCATTGCACTTTGACTTTGTACACAATGTATATGATGTATATCAGTAAACATTTGTTTGAATTAAAAACTGTACCAACACTTCTTTATTTATATTTATATTTTTAATTTCATCGTTTTATTTATATTAATTGTCATTAAATAATTACTGATAGCCTTATTATGGTATAATTGATTTATAATCTTATAAAATAAATTGAATGTAAGATATAACAAATCTATATAGCATAAATACTACATTCATAATTTAAGTAGATAATTTAAAATTTAGATAATAATTAATTTTGGGGCCCCATTAGAAAATTTGACCCGGGCCCCAAAATTCCTAAGTTGGGCTCTGGCAACAATGATACTTATAATGTAAAAATGATCTGAGAATATGTTTCGAACATTGAAAAAGTTAACTTAAGTTGTATGAGATAAATTATATTTTTATCATTGCTGTACCTAATATGTGTACTGATAATGATAATGTTTACATCAGTAGCTTATGCTACAAATTAGTGTGCATGCTCATTATGCCATTGTAAAGACTTCGATAATACTAGGCAATTTAAAATAGTTAAACTAAATTAAAGGACAGTTCTTATAATGTATTAAAAACGGTGTTAGTCTTGAGTTGTTTACATTTGATTTTAAGATAATTGGCTTAGATTAGTTTTGTTTGAGTATAGACAAAAACAATTGAGTGAGGGATAATTTTGGAGTTATAACGTATAGTTAAACAATCAGAGGGTAAATGTGACATGCATAGATTTGGTTTTGTTTTGTTTGATTTACCAAGTTTTGAACAATTGAGATTAAGATGAATTTGTTGTCTGTAACAGATTTCTATCGATTTAGCACTGGTAGTATCATCAGGTTCTTAATAATATTACTTATGATTTGAATGCCGGTAACAAAACTCAGTTTCGAGATTCATTGTTATAAACCATTGTTTGAAACATAATTTTTTTACTAAATTTTAGTGTATTAAAGTTATTTAACCTAATAATATAGTAGGTATGTGTATTAATTAATCAATTTGTTAATAGGTGTTGATACACAGATACTCAAATTGAAATGTGAGTAGGGTATTACTTTTTATATGTATAACTTTAATACATTTTTCTATTTATTGATTTCATTTTAAGATTAAAATAATACTTTTAGCTATTATTATGCTATTAGTTGATTATTATTATACTCCTTAATATTATAACACTTTGTTCTTATGTACCTATTGCTATTTTAACACAGAATGAAAAATTATAAAGTATTAGGAATTGAATAAATTTGATTATTTTTGGTCAAACAAAAAATTAATTGAATGTACATTACTTTTCTTATTAATGTATGTATTCATTTTTTGGGGTTATCGTAGGTATCTAAAAATTATTAATAGTCTCTCTATGAACCAAAAGATATTTTAACCATTTGAATAGGTATCTAGTTATGTATTAATGAAGAAATTTTTGAAGTATTTTAATAATTTATTTTCATTCTTCATACTAAACTAATATTAATCATTATTACAGGCAAAATGGTTAGTCAAAAGAGAAAGAACAGTGAAAATATAGCCCAAGCCGGGGCCAAAACCAATAAATATCAATTGGTTGAGTTAAAATCTTCATCTGGTTTTTGTAACTGGAAGGCGGTCAAAACACAATTTGAAGAAGGTAAATTTATGTTGTAATAGTTAAAACAAGCTGGTTGCAAAAAACCTGGTTGTTACAGTGGACTCTTTAATTGTGTTTAATATAAAATATATTATTTGGCTTGTTTACAGAACAATTACAAAACAGCATTAATACAGAGATAATCAGAAACGCATTTCTGAAAAGTATTTCAGGAACTGAAGAAGAACAAAAATTATGTGCCCAAAATTTAAAAATTGTGTTTTTTAAGGAAGAATTAGATAAATGTATAGAAATTGATGACGATGATGTAAAAAATTTATGCGATATTTCTTCAGGTAATACTGGTAATCATCCTGATGATAAATTCATTGTATCACATGTGACAAAATTGTATGAATCTAAGTTCAAAGTAAAAATTTTTACTGGGAACGGTAAGTGTTTTGACATGTACAAATTAACTTTTAGGGGAAATACTATAAATAATGTTACTAATAAACCAGCAAAGTTGTATGTTTTCAGAAGTATCCATGGATTTGCTTTTTGGCATGACGATATTGATAAGTATAGAAATATAATTCCACCATTATATCCTTATAATATTAATGTTCTCAGTTGGGTACACCGAATACGATTTTCTAAATATTTGGCCGAAGACCCTGTCATTCAACAATTTTATCCAGGTTATTGTCAAAAAAAATTTTTTGTTTTATTTTGTCAATTTATAATTACATCAGATACTAAATTAAAAGAAAGAATGAGCATTACTAAATATGACTTATTAACAGTCTATTTAGAAAAGTCGTGGTTGAATGATCAAGTAATAAACAAGTATTTCGATTTGATAAAAGCGAGAAACAATGCCACAGAAAACAATAACATCTATGTCTTTGACACTTTTTTTTTTAGTCAGTTTCTAAGACACAGTTATAATCATGTGCAAAATTACACCAAAAAAATAGATATTTTCTCATTTAAAAAATTAATGATTCCTATTAATACTGGGAACCATTGGGTGCTGATCTGCTATGATGCCTTATTGAAAAAATTGATTTATTTTGATAGTATTATGAACCAAATACAAACGCGTATGGCATTTTTCGCATCTAAAGTGATCGAATATTTTAAATTGGAACATAAAGCAAAAAAGGGAGTTGAATTCAATGAAGATGGGTTGCATTGTATTGATGGTAGAAGTCCCGTCCAAACCAATTCTTATGATTGTGGGGTTTTTACTTGCATAAATGGGGAATTATTTTCTAGGGACAAACAACCATTTAATAGTTACAGCCAAACACATATTAGTGTGTGTAGGCATAAAATCACTTTCGAGTTATTAAACAAACAACTTATGACCCAATAATTTGTTTTTTTAAACACATTTCAATTTTTTTTAATTTTCTCACATCAAACAATCTGCCATTTTTTTCATTCTTTTCTGTTATTAATATTGAATCCAAATTTATGATAATCGCTTGATAATATTTTATTTCTACAATTAAAAACCTTACTTTCAATCAAAATATTTAATGTTATTATGAATGTATACTACAGACAAAATAATTATTGTATATGTATTTGTAATTTTAAAATAATTAAATCTAATGGTAACTTTATGAGAGTTATGAATACATGTATTAAACAATTTTCGTTTTAAATTTTGCTTACTGATGTACCAATTTTCTATATTTTGAAAATGAGATGTGAAACATGCCAAGAAAAACTTAGTTCTCCAAAAAATTTGTTGTCTGTGTGCTCCTATTGATTTTGTAATCACTGATTGTTAGGTGTTCATAGGCTCAGAATACAAATAATAATTATTTTTTTTAAATATAAATTAGTGTAGTTGCAAAACAAAGAGGATTAATTTATCAGCTATAATATTTTTCTTGAAACTAACAGTCTGGTGAGCCTTTAAGATAAAATGATATTTTTTATATTTTATATGATAAAACAGTTTGGCTTTGAACGGTCATAATATGTACCTACTTTTTATGTATTTTTATTAAAATTTATATTTTATTGTATTGTTTTTATAATATTGTTATAAAAATATTTCCTGTTATTATTATGTAGAAATTTTGTTATAAAAACGAAATGGATAGTTTATATTTTAAGACTGATATTTTAAAATATTAAGACTTATGTGTAAACACTTACCCTTTAAATTATTTTAACTCATTAATTACATGATAATTTATACCAATTTTAAATTTGAAGTTTGTATATCAGTAATTTTGAAATTGTGCAAATGTCAATATTTAATCTTGGACAATATAATCTTCATTGTAAGTAAATGTACTAGATCAAAAATTTAAATTCAAAATGTTCAAATATATTTCACATTTGTTATATTTATATTTATTCTATACTTTAAACATTAATTAATTATTAATCATTAATGAGAGTGAATAAATGCATATAAAAAAATACTTGGGAAATTATTCGTACTGTTATGTATATCTAAACAATATTTTTTCAGTAGATAATATTCTTGTATTTATTTTTTTATGTGTTATATTTATTGATTAATGAAAATTAATTAGGTGCTAACATTGTATTTGTATTTATATTATCATATACCAAATACTATGTGTATGCAATTACAGTTTTCGTTTGTATTCTCGACAAATTATGTAGATTTTAAAATAATTTTCCTTGACATTTTTATTTGTAATAATTTTTTTCATGTTGATATTATTATGTAGTATATGCATAACCTATACTAAATGAAAATATTTTTTTAAATATTTTATAATGCTTGATGGTAGGCGCTGAGAGTCCTTATATTTGTACTGTGTTAAGTTAACATGACAGCAATATTGGTTTTTAATATTATTTAATGTACTCAACTTATTTGTATTTTTATGCATTAATAAAAACTTTCAATAATGTTATTAAAGTGTTTTGTATAAAAAAAAATAAATAATGTATGGCCTATATAACACAGTAAAAACAATGGAAACTTCTGATCGAAATAGCGATTATTTTTGATTTATTATTTAAAAAAATATTAATCATGACTTTTTTGTATTAACATAAATGGTTAGTAAAAATTAAGAAAAGCACAATTTTATTTGTAAAGATTGACTAGAAATAAATAAACACTATATTTTTAATGTGATAATTGTTCAGCAAATAAATTAAAGGTTAAATTGTAGTATTCTCATCATATATCAATCAATTCTAATGATTATTATGCTATCAAAATATTATCCGATTGATTTTTTTTTTAATCTATCAATAAACACTAAAACATATGTAATGCGGATTATTGTATATCTTTACAAGTACAATATGTTTTAATTTAATTTATGGATACTGAATAAAATGTAACCATATTTTAGGTATATGTTATATTTAATATAAGCATTTTTTAATAGAAATAATTCCTATGTACTTTCTGTATATAGCCCTAATTAAAGTTACTTTAATGAAACAAATTTTTGTACTGTAGGTTAATACCGACCTATTAAAAAATAAAAATTCCAACAATCGAATGTTTGTATTTTTAATCAACACTTATTATTATGTTTATAATTGTTTTGTAAAATATTTATTAACAACTGTATAAAAATACATTTTTGTGTTTACAATTATGAAAACAAAAATTTGAATCAACAAAAATAACTAACCTGAATTTGAAAGTATTCAATAAAGCAATAGGCACCTAACTATTTGTTAAATAACAATGCCGGATAAAAAAAGTGTTATTATGAAGTATTAAAATGTGTTATAATATTTGCATATTCCAATAAAAAATTAGCGTTACATTTGTAAATATGACCATTCTCAACACATTCTAAATACCCATGGGTCTTGCATGGCATTAAAATCATTTTGTTTTTGTTTGTATCATAAGTGCAACTACTAGTGCGACTAATCGGGTTTTCGTTTAACTTAATGAAGACTGGAAATCAAAATTAAAAATATGAGGATGAGAGATAAACTAAATAGGTATTTAAAAATTATGATGATTTCTGTTTAGTTAATGGTGAAGGATGTACAATATCTCATATTTTTGTTTACACCTATGGTGAGGTAATTGATACAAATTACTTTAATATTAATCTGGTTTTTTATTGATTTTCGTATTGTTTTTAAGTTTTATCATTTTATATAATGTGTTAAATAAAAATAATTAAATATAATGTGTTGAAAATTTTGTATATAGTTTTTAATTATTAAATTAAGAATTATTAGTAGGTACCCTCTAAAATGATTATGTACCTACCACAATATTCAAAGACATTTTCTATTTCAATATAAGAAAATATTTTGGAAAAAAAAAGAAGAAGATGTAATATGCATTGGTATCTATCTATATATTATTAAATCTACTTAAGAAAAACAAATAAATATATTTGGGTGTATAGGTATATTGATTTATTTTGATAGTATTATGAACCAAATACAAACGCGTATGGTATTTGTCGCATCTAAAGTGATCGAATATTTTAAATTGGAACATAAAGCAAAAAAGGGAGTTGAATTCAATGAAGATGGGTTGCATTGTATTGATGGTAGAAGTCCCGTCCAAACCAATTCTTATGATTGTGGGGTTTTTACTTGCATAAATGGGGAATTATTTTCTAGGGACAAACAACCATTTAATAGTTACAACCAAACACATATTAGTGTGTGTAGGCATAAAATCACTTTCGAGTTATTAAACAAACAACTTATGACCCAATAATTTGTTTTTTTAAACACATTTCAATTTTTTTTAATTTTCTCACATCAAACAATCTGCCATTTTTTTCATTCTTTTCTGTTATTAATATTGAATCCAAATTTATGATAATCGCTTGATAATATTTTATTTCTACAATTAAAAACCTTACTTTCAATCAAAATATTTAATGTTATTATGAATGTATACTACAGACAAAATAATTATTGTATATGTATTTGTAATTTTAAAATAATTAAATCTAATGGTAACTTTATGAGAGTTATGAATACATGTATTAAACAATTTTCGTTTTAAATTTTGCTTACTGATGTACCAATTTTCTATATTTTGAAAATGAGATGTGAAACATGCCAAGAAAAACTTAGTTCTCCAAAAAATTTGTTGTCTGTGTGCTCCTATTGATTTTGTAATCACTGATTGTTAGGTGTTCATAGGCTCAGAATACAAATAATAATTATTTTTTTTAAATATAAATTAGTGTAGTTGCAAAACAAAGAGGATTAATTTATCAGCTATAATATTTTTCTTGAAACTAACAGTCTGGTGAGCCTTTAAGATAAAATGATATTTTTTATATTTTATATGATAAAACAGTTTGGCTTTGAACGGTCATAATATGTACCTACTTTTTATGTATTTTTATTAAAATTTATATTTTATTGTATTGTTTTTATAATATTGTTATAAAAATATTTCCTGTTATTATTATGTAGAAATTTTGTTATAAAAACGAAATGGATAGTTTATATTTTAAGACTGATATTTTAAAATATTAAGACTTATGTGTAAACACTTACCCTTTAAATTATTTTAACTCATTAATTACATGATAATTTATACCAATTTTAAATTTGAAGTTTGTATATCAGTAATTTTGAAATTGTGCAAATGTCAATATTTAATCTTGGACAATATAATCTTCATTGTAAGTAAATGTACTAGATCAAAAATTTAAATTCAAAATGTTCAAATATATTTCACATTTGTTATATTTATATTTATTCTATACTTTAAACATTAATTAATTATTAATCATTAATGAGAGTGAATAAATGCATATAAAAAAATACTTGGGAAATTATTCGTACTGTTATGTATATCTAAACAATATTTTTTCAGTAGATAATATTCTTGTATTTATTTTTTTATGTGTTATATTTATTGATTAATGAAAATTAATTAGGTGCTAACATTGTATTTGTATTTATATTATCATATACCAAATACTATGTGTATGCAATTACAGTTTTCGTTTGTATTCTCGACAAATTATGTAGATTTTAAAATAATTTTCCTTGACATTTTTATTTGTAATAATTTTTTTCATGTTGATATTATTATGTAGTATATGCATAACCTATACTAAATGAAAATATTTTTTTAAATATTTTATAATGCTTGATGGTAGGCGCTGAGAGTCCTTATATTTGTACTGTGTTAAGTTAACATGACAGCAATATTGGTTTTTAATATTATTTAATGTACTCAACTTATTTGTATTTTTATGCATTAATAAAAACTTTCAATAATGTTATTAAAGTGTTTTGTATAAAAAAAAATAAATAATGTATGGCCTATATAACACAGTAAAAACAATGGAAACTTCTGATCGAAATAGCGATTATTTTTGATTTATTATTTAAAAAAATATTAATCATGACTTTTTTGTATTAACATAAATGGTTAGTAAAAATTAAGAAAAGCACAATTTTATTTGTAAAGATTGACTAGAAATAAATAAACACTATATTTTTAATGTGATAATTGTTCAGCAAATAAATTAAAGGTTAAATTGTAGTATTCTCATCATATATCAATCAATTCTAATGATTATTATGCTATCAAAATATTATCCGATTGATTTTTTTTTTAATCTATCAATAAACACTAAAACATATGTAATGCGGATTATTGTATATCTTTACAAGTACAATATGTTTTAATTTAATTTATGGATACTGAATAAAATGTAACCATATTTTAGGTATATGTTATATTTAATATAAGCATTTTTTAATAGAAATAATTCCTATGTACTTTCTGTATATAGCCCTAATTAAAGTTACTTTAATGAAACAAATTTTTGTACTGTAGGTTAATACCGACCTATTAAAAAATAAAAATTCCAACAATCGAATGTTTGTATTTTTAATCAACACTTATTATTATGTTTATAATTGTTTTGTAAAATATTTATTAACAACTGTATAAAAATACATTTTTGTGTTTACAATTATGAAAACAAAAATTTGAATCAACAAAAATAACTAACCTGAATTTGAAAGTATTCAATAAAGCAATAGGCACCTAACTATTTGTTAAATAACAATGCCGGATAAAAAAAGTGTTATTATGAAGTATTAAAATGTGTTATAATATTTGCATATTCCAATAAAAAATTAGCGTTACATTTGTAAATATGACCATTCTCAACACATTCTAAATACCCATGGGTCTTGCATGGCATTAAAATCATTTTGTTTTTGTTTGTATCATAAGTGCAACTACTAGTGCGACTAATCGGGTTTTCGTTTAACTTAATGAAGACTGGAAATCAAAATTAAAAATATGAGGATGAGAGATAAACTAAATAGGTATTTAAAAATTATGATGATTTCTGTTTAGTTAATGGTGAAGGATGTACAATATCTCATATTTTTGTTTACACCTATGGTGAGGTAATTGATACAAATTACTTTAATATTAATCTGGTTTTTTATTGATTTTCGTATTGTTTTTAAGTTTTATCATTTTATATAATGTGTTAAATAAAAATAATTAAATATAATGTGTTGAAAATTTTGTATATAGTTTTTAATTATTAAATTAAGAATTATTAGTAGGTACCCTCTAAAATGATTATGTACCTACCACAATATTCAAAGACATTTTCTATTTCAATATAAGAAAATATTTTGGAAAAAAAAAGAAGAAGATGTAATATGCATTGGTATCTATCTATATATTATTAAATCTACTTAAGAAAAACAAATAAATATATTTGGGTGTATAGGTATATTGATTTATTTTGATAGTATTATGAACCAAATACAAACGCGTATGGTATTTGTCGCATCTAAAGTGATCGAATATTTTAAATTGGAACATAAAGCAAAAAAGGGAGTTGAATTCAATGAAGATGGGTTGCATTGTATTGATGGTAGAAGTCCCGTCCAAACCAATTCTTATGATTGTGGGGTTTTTACTTGCATAAATGGGGAATTATTTTCTAGGGACAAACAACCATTTAATAGTTACAACCAAACACATATTAGTGTGTGTAGGCATAAAATCACTTTCGAGTTATTAAACAAACAACTTATGACCCAATAATTTGTTTTTTTAAACACATTTCAATTTTTTTTAATTTTCTCACATCAAACAATCTGCCATTTTTTTCATTCTTTTCTGTTATTAATATTGAATCCAAATTTATGATAATCGCTTGATAATATTTTATTTCTACAATTAAAAACCTTACTTTCAATCAAAATATTTAATGTTATTATGAATGTATACTACAGACAAAATAATTATTGTATATGTATTTGTAATTTTAAAATAATTAAATCTAATGGTAACTTTATGAGAGTTATGAATACATGTATTAAACAATTTTCGTTTTAAATTTTGCTTACTGATGTACCAATTTTCTATATTTTGAAAATGAGATGTGAAACATGCCAAGAAAAACTTAGTTCTCCAAAAAATTTGTTGTCTGTGTGCTCCTATTGATTTTGTAATCACTGATTGTTAGGTGTTCATAGGCTCAGAATACAAATAATAATTATTTTTTTTAAATATAAATTAGTGTAGTTGCAAAACAAAGAGGATTAATTTATCAGCTATAATATTTTTCTTGAAACTAACAGTCTGGTGAGCCTTTAAGATAAAATGATATTTTTTATATTTTATATGATAAAACAGTTTGGCTTTGAACGGTCATAATATGTACCTACTTTTTATGTATTTTTATTAAAATTTATATTTTATTGTATTGTTTTTATAATATTGTTATAAAAATATTTCCTGTTATTATTATGTAGAAATTTTGTTATAAAAACGAAATGGATAGTTTATATTTTAAGACTGATATTTTAAAATATTAAGACTTATGTGTAAACACTTACCCTTTAAATTATTTTAACTCATTAATTACATGATAATTTATACCAATTTTAAATTTGAAGTTTGTATATCAGTAATTTTGAAATTGTGCAAATGTCAATATTTAATCTTGGACAATATAATCTTCATTGTAAGTAAATGTACTAGATCAAAAATTTAAATTCAAAATGTTCAAATATATTTCACATTTGTTATATTTATATTTATTCTATACTTTAAACATTAATTAATTATTAATCATTAATGAGAGTGAATAAATGCATATAAAAAAATACTTGGGAAATTATTCGTACTGTTATGTATATCTAAACAATATTTTTTCAGTAGATAATATTCTTGTATTTATTTTTTTATGTGTTATATTTATTGATTAATGAAAATTAATTAGGTGCTAACATTGTATTTGTATTTATATTATCATATACCAAATACTATGTGTATGCAATTACAGTTTTCGTTTGTATTCTCGACAAATTATGTAGATTTTAAAATAATTTTCCTTGACATTTTTATTTGTAATAATTTTTTTCATGTTGATATTATTATGTAGTATATGCATAACCTATACTAAATGAAAATATTTTTTTAAATATTTTATAATGCTTGATGGTAGGCGCTGAGAGTCCTTATATTTGTACTGTGTTAAGTTAACATGACAGCAATATTGGTTTTTAATATTATTTAATGTACTCAACTTATTTGTATTTTTATGCATTAATAAAAACTTTCAATAATGTTATTAAAGTGTTTTGTATAAAAAAAAATAAATAATGTATGGCCTATATAACACAGTAAAAACAATGGAAACTTCTGATCGAAATAGCGATTATTTTTGATTTATTATTTAAAAAAATATTAATCATGACTTTTTTGTATTAACATAAATGGTTAGTAAAAATTAAGAAAAGCACAATTTTATTTGTAAAGATTGACTAGAAATAAATAAACACTATATTTTTAATGTGATAATTGTTCAGCAAATAAATTAAAGGTTAAATTGTAGTATTCTCATCATATATCAATCAATTCTAATGATTATTATGCTATCAAAATATTATCCGATTGATTTTTTTTTTAATCTATCAATAAACACTAAAACATATGTAATGCGGATTATTGTATATCTTTACAAGTACAATATGTTTTAATTTAATTTATGGATACTGAATAAAATGTAACCATATTTTAGGTATATGTTATATTTAATATAAGCATTTTTTAATAGAAATAATTCCTATGTACTTTCTGTATATAGCCCTAATTAAAGTTACTTTAATGAAACAAATTTTTGTACTGTAGGTTAATACCGACCTATTAAAAAATAAAAATTCCAACAATCGAATGTTTGTATTTTTAATCAACACTTATTATTATGTTTATAATTGTTTTGTAAAATATTTATTAACAACTGTATAAAAATACATTTTTGTGTTTATAATTATGAAAACAAAAATTTGAATCAACAAAAATAACTAACCTGAATTTGAAAGTATTCAATAAAGCAATAGGCACCTAACTATTTGTTAAATAACAATGCTGGATAAAAAAAATGTTATTATGAAGTATTAAAATGTGTTATAATATCTGCATATTCCAATAAAAAATTAGCGTTACATTTGTAAATATGACCATTCTCAACACATTCTAAATACCCATGGGTCTTGCATGGCATTAAAATGATTTTGTTTTTGTTTGTATCATAAGTGCAACTACTAGTGCGACTAATCAGGTTATCGTTTAACTTAATGAAGACTGGAAATCAAAATTAAAAATATGAGGATGAGAGATAAACTAAATAGGTATTTAAAAATTATGATGATTTCTGTATAGTTAATGGTGAAGGATGTACAATATCTCATATTTTTGTGTACACCTATGGCGAGGTAATTCGTACAAATTACTTTAATATTAATCAGGTTTTTTATTGATTTTCGTATTGTTTTCAAGTTTTATCATTTTATATAATGTGTTATTTGAAAATTTTGTATATAGTTTTTAATTATTAAATTAAGAATTATTGTAGGTAACCTCTAAAATGATTATGTACCTACCATAATATTCAAAGACATTTTCTATTTCAATATAAGAAAATATTTTGGAAAAAAAAAAGAAGAAGATGTAATATGCATTGGTATCTATCTATATATTATTAAATCTACTTAAGAAAAACAAATAAATATATTTGGGTGTATAGGAATTCAAATTTCTTTTGATTTGATTTAATGAAAAAATCTAGTTTTGCCAAAATGACTGTTGTTAGTACTGTTTTCGACATTGAAATACTACATGATGGTCCTCCTCCACACTGTGATCGACCGTGGTTGTTCTTTATTATACCTGGGAAAAATTACTGTATTCATCAATAATGGTGTTATTGCTTCCTCCAACAGTCAAATTTATAGCTTGATTCACTTGAGCTAAATTTTAACCAAAACTGCTAGACCCTGTTAATATTTGTGTATAAAAAGTCGTAGGTGAGACAGGCCTTATATAATATACTATTTTTTCAACTTGACTTTTATAAGTCAATATTGTCTGTAAAAACTTGAAAATTGAAATACATACTTATTTCTACCTCACACACAAATGGATGTACACAAATACTAAAAAAAATAATATATATATATATATATTTAAAAACCTGACCTCCAGAGCAAAATGTCATACTTTTATGCATGAAAAAATTTCAAATTTATACAAGTATTATAAATTGAATGCTTATCTTCATTGATGATTTGTGATTAAAAAACTATAATCATGTATGCAATTTTTATTAATGAATAATGATATACTAAAATTTCATAGCAAATGTTCAATGCTTTTAAACAATAATTTACTCTAGTATTATTTTTAACCAAACATATAAACTATAAAAAGTAAATAAAATACAAAAATGTTCTATCATAAAAACTAAAAAACTTAGACTTTAGAACATAAAAATTACAAATTTTGTTCATTATAAAACAGATATTTATATAATTAATAACTAAACATTTTTCTTTGTTCATTGATGAACTCAATCTTCTTTATACAAATCAAACTCAGCATTTTAAACACCTTGAAAATCATTTATAACAAGTAAATACAATAAAAATTTAATGTTCAGTTATAAAATCTTTTAACTTAAAACTCAGTTTCTTTACTATAACAAGAAACATAGGTAACTTATTTATTCCTTACATCACAAAATCTAAGAAATAATAATACAAAAATAATTTTAACAACTTCTTTGGTCTCCAGTCTCTACCAGCTTTTTTTTCTATACCAAATAGATGAGGTATACCAGTTTCTTTGGCAAAATTATAGGCCAATTTTTGAACTTCTTTAACAGTAAATCCAGAAATATAGAATCCATTACTAGTTTGTGATCAGCTATTTTTGTTTTTTTGTTTTATAGAACGTAGAAAAGTGCTAGGCCGACCTAGTGTTTTCATACCACTAATAGCTAACTTATTTTTATCCTGACATCGGTGGCGAAGAGTTGCTTGAGCCGCTTGAGGAACATTAAATTTTACAGACGTCTTAAGTCAATCCATATCTTCTTGTCTATTGCAAATATACCATAATTGTCGTGTTATTTTATGTTTATAATGTGATACCATTTTCACTAAAAATAAAACACAGTTAAAAATAAAATAAAACATAAATAATAGCTTGGTCAAAATTACATGCCATATTACCCGGAACGATATAAAAATTGTCGAATATCTTTCCATACAATTACTATCAGTAAGTAAGATTATATATTATAATAGAATTAGATAATAGCTTATCTTTTGTTTACGACGACTTGGAATAGTAAAAAGTTGAAAAACGTAAAGTATTTTTTTTTTAATTTAACTAATAAAATGATAATCGCTATGACAAAATACACATTTTTATTTATTATTTTATTAATAATTTTCTTATTTACTATCGACGTGTTAATACTAAGGACCTCATTGCACATATATAGGGAAGCTTTATAGTCATTAAATTACAATATCGACAGCAACAATCCAAATGGGGATAAGCGCGAAAATCCGTTATGCACTCAGCTTTCAATTGATATAAATTATTAATAAAAATTTAGTTGAATGATCATTTAAAATAGATTAAAACTCAGCTTTATGCTTAGTGACAATTTTTTTTAAATAATAAAATACTCAATGATAAGTTAAGTCGGTGCTCGAAAATTGTTAAAATAGTTCATATTTTATCAAAAAATACATTATTATGCAAAACCAAATTTCATGCACCTACTAGATTCTGTAATTTTGAAATGCATAATGTTTTAGATATTTATATGTCTATGTGTTGGATAGACAAATAATCTACCATAACTTATTTGTATTTTGGAAAAACATAAAAAAGAAGAAGAAAAGTACGTTGGGGAACACGGGGCAAAACCAATCAGTGGAGCAAAACTGATACCCGAAATTGCGAGCGATCTAATGACGATAAGTAAAGCTAGGATTTTAATGCCCATCGCGCGTTATCGGTTTAACTTACGGGATAAGCATGTTATGGTATCTTTCTATACGGTGACGGTGAATACATATAGCAGTGCATATTTTTTTAAATTTCAAACTGACGAATTGAATTTGTCTCTATACCAGAGATTTTGCAATCTGCTATGTTATATTCTGAAATATAAATTCGTAGGTTTACATGTACGGTATTTTCGGTTTCATCGTTGGTTTTAAATGAGATATTTATTATTATGAGAGTATGCCGTGAATTTTTCACAGTCAAGTGGCATTTTCGAAGTTGTTTATTGGAAAAGTGTGGAAGTGGTCAGTGCAATAAATTATGTTTAGAACAAATAGAAGTGAGCAGAGGTGATATCGTTTATATATGAGACCAAATGGTGAATAGTGAAATATTAGAGGTTTATTATTTATGTTTATATTTAGGGATATGTGACTTCTAGAGTTATCAACTCTAAATATCCGATTCGGGTATTTATCGTTGAATTCTTTGCAACGATAAACGTACCGCCAAACGATCGTAAACATTTCTTATCACTTATCAGTTATGGGTTTCCTCAGCTTTTATTTTTTTCTGAATTACAAAATTTCCATTTTAAATAAACTACCATTTTATTTTAAATGTATGGTTGAAATTTAAAAATTTGTTAATAATTATATATTGTTAATCAAATATATTAATAGAAAATTATTTTTGATAATTGATATAATGATTAATTTGAATAGAAGTATTTTCTCAGTATAAATCTAGAATAGTAAATTATAATATTAAGATACTGTTTGTTGTCATTTTTATAGTGGCATATAGTGTTTACATATAGAATCTAAATGTAAAATTGAATTTAGTAAATTACTTGATTAATTATTCAATTTCGTGATAACTATATTTTTATAACTATTGTTTACTATTCTTATTTATATTGTATAATACTTCTATTGTTCTATTGTACGTCCGATACATGAGTATGGTGCGTTATTTGGGACCCTCATACTGCTGTTAATGCTCGTCACTTAGAATAGGTTCAGCGAAGGTTTTTCCGTTTTGCCAGTTATTTACTGGACATCACTTGTCCACCTCATGATTACTCTCCTGTTGCCACTAATATTGGTCTATTTGCTTTAGCTGAGCGCCGATCTTATTTTGGTAATAAATTCTTAAAAGACCTACTGACTGGTGTTATAGATTCTCCTTTTTTACTTTCCTTAGTTACATTTAAAGTTCCTCAGCATTCAATCCGCTCAGCTGCTATGTTTCACATACCCTTAAATGCCACCAATTACATGCAAAATGAACCTATAAGACGTTTGATGTAGCAAGCCAATACGGACCCCACCTTTAGCTTTCTAAATTTTTAATTATACACACACTCATAATGTATTTCTATTGTTTTTATTTAATATCATCTTGTAATTGTACAATAATAATTGAATATTTTTTCTGTATATATCTACTCATTATATAGGACTCAGCCCGTAAATCCATAATAAATAAATAAAATAAATAAATTAGTTTGGTATTGAAAAATATAATGTTAACGAGTATAGTGAGGCTTCAACTGAATTCGTATACTAAAATAATCTGTAAAAAAAAAAGTTTGAGTTTTATATAAAACAATAATGTTTAATTATTCGTTAACTTAACAGATTATAATACCGGACCAAAAACCTACTGTGAAAATCCTAAAAAGCATAAAGTCATAATGCGTTAATAAATTGTGTTTCAAAAAGGTTTGATTTAAAGAATTTTATGAATCTCATAATGTTATAAAACATTAATTAGATACTTAATTGTGGAAATAAGTTTCATTGATATAAATGTTTTAAATATTTAAAAATGTTACGCTGTTTTTAGTTTTAATAATAATATATAAATTTTAATATTTGTTGTGAATTTTTTTTTCAATCTCATATTTGTTGTGAATTTTACCTTAATCACTTTGTAAATCAGGTTTATTCAATTAAATTAATAGTACTAAAAATGGACTTTACTTTTTTTATATGGTTTTTGTCACTGTATACACATAAGTGTTATGTATATATATATATATATATATATGAGCTACTACATAACGATGGTTCTAATAAATTTGTATTTAGTATGAAAATTAAAAAACCTTAAGGTGTATATTAACATTCATACAATTATAACTTATTGTTAAAAGTGATCTTTAATGAACTGTATCACCAAATTGAAAATAAAAGCTGGTAAGTTTGATGATGGTGGTATAAGTTCTATTCGAAAAATTGTTTACAGAAGAAGAAAATAAAAATAAAAATAAACATTATTGTAAAATCATATAAGATCCTTATAACTTTCATATAGTCACACAAAATCTAAAACAGGAATTAAATTTAAGTTTAAATTAATTTTTTAAAAATTCATCATTAATGCACTTTGTTCCAAATAAGTAATACCGCACAAATTGTAGTTTTTGTATACTGGAGGACGTAAGTCAAAAATTTTAAAATATTAATTGATCTACCTAATTTAATCACTTTTAATTTTTAATGTTTAAATAGCATAGAAGAGTAAAATACAAATAAAAAATAGTGTTTAGGGAGTGCTCTATCTGAGTGTACCTTCATATGATTATCTGCGTTTTGTATTTGTTTAAAATTTAAAATCCCAATGATATTCAGAAAATGTATTCATATGTACACCAAATTGGTAGGTACACAGTTTTTATTTTTAAACCACGATGACAAATTATATTTTATTGCAGTCAAAGAATACCTACATTGTGGCAGCGTCCGAGATATGTTATGTGTATAATGTATATCATCATCATTCATCATATAGTCTGCCCGCTGCCGCCTCAAAATGTGTACGGCCAGTGACGTCACGCACGTTACAGGCGCTGCGGGGGACTTGTATTGTTTATATGATTATGAGATAACCTTTATAATCTATAAACCTCACAGATATAGATAATAAACTAGATTGCTAACTAGTATACATTGACAAATGACAAGCAAGCCGGGAGACGCCGATTTTCCGCCATGTTGCTTGAGGGCCATACAGGGGCGTCATTTCAATTTATGATAGGGTAGGGCATAATAATGACCGGCCCAATCAGTGTAAAATTTTTAAGTACCTACACAAAAAAAAACCGCTCGCTTCGCTCGCAACATTAATCAACTATAATTCAACACCTATTTTTTTATTGACATAAATTATAAACCAAAACTTCATTCACTTTTGTTAATAATTTAACATATATATTATTCATAATTATCTTCCCCCAAACAAACATATAAATATTTTTAAATACATTTTATGCTGAAAAAGACAAATATTTTTTTTTATAACATTAACCACAGTTTCTAAATAAGATATTCATATAATATTATATTAAATTTGTCAATGTTCAATTATTGTGTATTATGTGTTCTAATGTCCCATGTGCCGGCCCATGTGAAAGAAGCAGCCGGCCCAAAGTTACTTTGAAATCTAGGGTAGGGCAAATGCATACTCCTGCCCCCCCCCCAAATGACGCCTCTGGGGCCATGGTATTTTATCGATTCTTATCGTTGTGATAATACTGCAGATAAAATAAATGTTATTATGCTATTATGATTATATTAAACCGCATGGCGCATATTTCTATATACCTAGTGTAGTAGACAGTAGGTAGTAGTATTAAAAAATGTATTATAGAAGTCTGTGTTATAAACTCAGAAATATTTACAATTATTATTCAATATTCATATTTCATTATTATATTTTATTTACCCATAAAAAGAAACTTACTACTAAAAACAACATAATACATAGGTAATATTTATCTATTTCAATGGTGGACCCTCAAAATATCCCGCGCATCAAAATATCCCTCGTTCAAAATATCCCCTGTTAAAAATATCCCCGTTATAAATATCCCCCGATAAAAATATCCCCGTAACAAATATCCCAACTAAAAATATCCTATATATTCAAAATATCTCCAGTAATATTATCCCTTAATTCATACTCATATTTATATTTTTTTATTTATATTATTATATAATTGTATAAATTTTAGTTAAATGTTTATTGTATTTGTAGAATGTACCGTACTGTCTTAAAATGAAAAATTACACGCAATGCCTCTTAAATAGTTAAGTACATTAACATGTTCATAGTTGAGAACCACTTCTTTTATTGGACTGTCCAACTTCTCGTACATTTTCTTTTTTTTAACAGGTAGCTCACCAGACATATATTTTTCAATTTTTGCTTCTTGAAGACCTACAATATAATTGTAATAATATTACTTAAATGAACAAAAAAATAAATATTTGTGTATATAATTGTATATTTTATTTACCTTGCTCTAATTGGATACACTTGATAAAGTTCCATATCGATGCATGATGAGCTCCTAGAGATCCATTAAAGGCGTGGTGCCACCCTTCAACGGCATTGTTTGTGCGAGGCTTATTGTCAATAACTGATTGATAACAATTCCATAAGTCAATATTAAAATGTGCTCCTCTTCGTCCTCTCCGCCTTAAACGTCCAATCCACGTGTCTTCAAAATACATTATTATAGATTCTAATAGTTCTTCATTTTGTGTATAATATTCTGATTCAATTAGCTCATCAAAGGCTTCGATTACTTTATTTGGTGGTATAAATGACAACGAACAAAGAAGTCGTACTTGTAATGCAAATTCAGAATCTTGAGAATATTTTGTCTGTAGACCACTATTTTGTATTTTCCTCCAAACACACTGAGTAAAATGAAAAAAACAACCTCTAATAACCGTCGTTGGAAATTCTTCTTTAAAAGTTGATATAAAAGCATTTTCAAAATCCACCATTAACATAGTTGGCTTCAGGTTCGGTTTTTTAGTTTTTAAAAATTTTAAAATTTCTGAATACGTTTCTTTTGTTCGGTCAGACATTAAAATATAAATTAAAGGATACGTCGCATTTTTTTTACAAGCGTGTATTGTATAAAGTTGAGAAAACAACGGTGGAACAGATTTAAAAGTTCCATCAGCCATCCAAACATCTGATTCACTTAAAAAATCTAAATTGTTTTCTGTAGTAAATATTAAACTATGTTTTCCCTCCTTGTTAATATCGTGTAACAAAAATGGAACGCCCGTCTTGGTTACCTTATATTGCTCTGGTAATATTAAATCAGTTACGTTGGTTGGATTCGTAGGGTAATCATTATATTTATTTCTTGTCCTACGTACAGTCTGAGATAACATATCAATTGGTGGTAATTTACTTACAGTTATTCTAGATACATCTGAAAATATTTTACTGATTACATTTCTTGTAAGTTCACATGACGTTTTAGCTTCATTTTTTAATTTGTCAATTGCTTCTTTAACATTAACTTTATCAGAATTTGGAGAATGACTATGTGTTGGTTTTTTTATAATTTCTCCTAAAAAAAATTTTAATTGACTGAAAAAAACAAATGCATTTCTGACACCAAAAGTATTAATCTGTTTTGACGTACCTGATTCTTCGTCATTAGTTGTATAACAGCGTCCTTTACATTTGTAATTTTTAAATTCAACACAGCGCCAAATACATTTATTTTCAGTTGATCGGTGTAAGCTATGCAAATATCCGTCGTATGAAAGTAGCTTTTACCTTTTTGGCTATTTACAAAAATTAAATTTGACATTTTTCGTTTTAGTTTTGTGGATATGAAACGGTCAACACGCTCACAAGTGTACGAAATGCCGATACCTTATCGAAAATGTCAATTTTCTGTATTTGTCATTTTATTTTATCATTTTTATTATTTGAACAAAATACGGGTATTCCTATTTCAAGTTCTAATAGAACCTGATTACATGGCTTAATATAAAGATATCGAAAATGAGATAACCATAAATGACTAGTACCTATATTGAATTATACTGATATACATTATAAACTATGATATACAGTATACACAATATAGTGTTATAAAATTTATAAAATTATATAATAATATAAATAAAAAATAATATTTCTAATAAGGACATGTTAAATGTTAATAGAGCTTTATAAACAACGCAAAGCATTTATAGAAACATTTAATATTATAACTTCAATTGAAGTATTTAGATGTGGCTCAGCAGCTTGTGAATCAACATTTTCTTGTTTACAGAAAAAAAAAATATCATTGTAAAACCATAAGATCCTTCGCTTCACTCAGAATCTAAAAAATATAAATACGAGTAGATATTTTGAATATATAGGATATTTTTAGTTGGGATATTTGTAACGAGGATATGTTTAACGTAGGATATTTGTAACGGGGATATTTTTAACAGGGGATATTTTGAACGAGGGATATTTTGATGCGCGGGATATTTTGAGGGGGAACCTATTTCAATGTACATATTATGTATGGCTACAACTTACAAGTTATTAAACAAAATTGTTTTATGTAATTTTTGTCTTTTGTTGACTGAAGTTTTCACAAAAGAAGAACTTAAAATTTTGCTGTAAGAGTGTATACGAATATTTAAATACATACGGCTTACTAGGTTAATAATATTTATTTATGACTATTTATTTATTTATAAAAATAATATTTTATTTTGTTTTAGAAAATATTATGTTAGTGCTAATTTTTAGTCATTACGATTCTTATCACTTTCAACATTGGGTTTAGTAAATTTGGAATAAGCATGTTCCTGTTGAACTACGTCTACATTAATTTTTTCTTGGCCAATAAATAAAGTAGGGACTGCTGTTTCTTTAAGACGTTTTATATCTGGTCGTTCTACAAAGTCATTTTCAGTGAAATGAATATGACATATCCTGTGATATGTTGGTATAAAATTATGCCTTTTTATAGCAACTATCCACTTTTCTTTAAGGATGTTATTTCTTGGAAATCTATACATAAATGATTTGGTAAAATAGTTGTTAAGCTGTAAAATTGAATGTTTAGATGTCCATGTTAAAATTACTGATACATACTTGAAAAAAACTACTTTATCCCGACCAGAACGATTAGCACATCCAAGTACACAGCAAGTTTGTGGCATTTTAAATTAAAATTCTTTTTTATACAAATAAAAAATTTATCAATGTAAAAACTTCTAGTTTTGTCAAACAAAAGTCAAAACACTTAGTAAAATATCTTTACATTTTAACTGCATAGGCTCTTTTCATTTTCATTTTTATTAAGATTAAAGGGTGTTGGATATCATTTATTTTTATATATCCATGGAGTTGAAATACCCGCCAAATAATAAATTAAGTACCACGTTAATCATATTATCATAGGCGGATATTTGGTTTCATCTGTGGGGGGGGCTTAACATTTTTGTCTTATTCACTAGCGGAAACAAATATTTTTAGTCGCTTCTGACGCTTCCAACTACTAACTGTAGTGGCTACTCCTACTTGGTTCTAGCTGAGGCAAATGCTAGTGAATCAATTTTATTTATTTATTCACATTATAGTTAATACTTATAAGTCCTCACTATAATTTATCGCACACGCTTACCTGCTGGAATAATGGGATGACCATTTTTTAGTTAACATTATTGTTCGTATTTCAGCGATGAGACAGCATTGTATTATTATTATTATTATTGTTATTGGGTGCCCACGTATTATATATTACCTATTGGCTTTTGTTGCTGATATTTTAATACATGTAAGGCGCAAAGCACGATGAACACGACACTTTGCTGTTTTATAATACTCATTTTAATATTATGAAAGAAATTAATATAAATGATAATAATTATCCAGGGTGCACAGTTTATTGGCTTCTTTTGTCCATCCACCAAGCTCTAATATGTCGGCCAGCTGTTCTTCTTCTAACTGTGACCATATCAAAGTATTTTTTAAGTTTTTTAATCTTACTCTTCATTAGCCGATTTTCGCGTCCCCGTCTATAGTATTCTTCCATTAATGCATTGTCTAACCACTCTTTTAAAGAGCTAGTTGTAGAGCAGGTATTTTCATAAATATCCTCTTCACTGGTCTCACGGCTTATCATGGTTTCATCTTGAACGCTCGACATTTTGTTTTTCATAGAAGTTTTTTACATAAGGTAAAGAAAGTGATTGAAATTACTAGTGTATAACAGCGTAATATTTATTGAATTCCGTTGTCACGTCAACAATAATCAATTATTAAAGAAAATTATTTTTACACATTTTTTTTTTTACATCAATAAGTACCTAAAAAACTAGAGAAAATATGTTGACTATACAAACAATAATTATACAAATTCTATGACATTTTATTTAATGTTTTTTTGTTTTTGTTTTTTTTTTTTTTTATATACACGACTTATATGTATTATTACTTAATTATGGAATTATATTCTTAATATTTAGGGTACAAGTAGAAGTTTCTGTGCAAAACATAGCTTTGAATCTACTTTAAATGAGCTGTTTCTATCGGAAATCTGTGTAACTATTAATATGCATTTGAAATAGAAAAACACGTCATTTTCGACTTTTTTGACGAAAAACGTAAAAATGGCCTCTGATGCAATGACTAAGAATTGGAAAATTCGATATATTTATAGGAGACTTAAATAAAAATTGAAAGACATTTGAATGATATTTCTATCGGAATCTAGTATATAGTGAAGAAATCTGTGTAGTTAGGAGAGACTTAAAACTTCAGGCACTATGAAAAAAAGGTTTATATTATAGATTAATTTTTATACAGTATAAAACGTATATCATTTTGTGTTTTATACTATACATTTTATACGTTTTATACGAACGTATAATACGTGTTTTATACTATACCGTATTAAACGTTTCTACTTTCAACCCTGAAAAAACCTGAAATAGGGAGACCAAATTTTTTTTTAAATACGGGACATTTAAAATCATACCGAAAATTAACAAAGATGTGGATTAAGAGGAAGGGAGAGGGTTTAGTCTCTAAAAAGTCAAAATTAGGCTATAATATTATTATATATTTAATGTATAGTTAAAATTTAAATAACATTGTTTGTAACAATTCGATGTTATTTTACCTAATATACATAATATTGAATACTTTAAATACATAAAACCAATATAAATAAATTGGTGACTTTTCTACAGTAAGTTTATAACCAATATTAGAAAAACAAAAACAAATTAGAAAACTGCTCATTATTTATTCAAAAAATCGGTAAAGAACTAAATTTAAATATAAACACCATAGTGTTATATACACATGCGGAGATAATAAATAATATCTCATCGTTTGTGTGATTTATAATCATACATAAAGTATAAATAATTTGATATTTTAGTCGCTGAAACATAAAATAATCAATAATTTCCACCGGTTGAACGAATACAAACCTTGCAACGACAAATCTGTTTTATACCAGAGTTTTACTAGTCTCTTACACTTCAGTTGTGTAGTTTGCTCTGGGGCGATCAAACCTTGGGATCACTACAATCCCCAGAACACCACCGAGTAGATATTTTTTGCATTTTTTTTTTCGGTTTTTCTGCCGACTGTCGCTCTAACCACGGTCTTGGATTATTAGGTCTGCCAACTCGATAATTGTGTCCTCGTTCTTAATGACCGTACAAAGAATCGTTTTAATTTATGTGCCATTCGTTTTCTTGTTTAATGATTATTAATTTAATTATTAATATATATATATATATATATTAATACAATTATGTAGCCCCGGTCGAATAAAGTTTTCCCGAGCAAAATCATTTTCATAGTCCGTCACTGTAGACTGTATAGTTTTGCCACTTTTTGTGTATGTTTATACGGGTTGGTAGTTCGATCAGCAGCGGTCTATGCCGTGCGTGTGCGTGTGTGTGTGCGTATTCGTTTGTGTGTGTGTGTGTGTGTGTGTGTGTGTGTGTGTGTGTGTGTGTGTGTGTGTGTGTGTGTGTGTAAATACGGCGACAAAACGATTAAAACACGATAAATCGTTATCGTTATTCGCGGTCGCGGGGACGTACCGTTCCGCCGTTCAGAACAATATTATGTTCGCCATGGTGGCCAGCACGAGCGTCACCAGACACGCGTTCGGCGTCACGTCCGTGCTCAGCGAGTCGGTGGCCGGCAGCAGCACGTCCACTTCAGCGATCTTCAGCACCGACAGCAGCACGTTGGTCTTGACTTGCATCGCCTGCGTGGTGACCATGTACGAGAAGTTTTTCAAAATGTCGAAACACGCCATCTGCGGAATCGATCGAAAACAAAACGCGTCAGTCAGATTTTCAATAACAATAATAACGATGAAAATAATAATAATTATAATAATAATAATAATAATAATGATAAAAATAATAATAATTATAATAATAATAATAATGATAATAATAATAATAATGATAATTCTTCTTTTTCTCAGGGCAAACAACAATCCGAGAGTTGGATTGGAACTATCCCAAGAGAAGTTGTGACTCGGGAAGTTACTGTGCAGTCACTGCACAGGGGAGATGGCGGCCGCTCTCTCTAGACAGTCGACTGGCCACAGAGAGAGAGAGCCGCCCGTGACCGAGGCTTGAACTCGCGACAGTGTGCATCGGCAGTGACGCCTAATTCCACTCGGCCACTGACTAAATAATAATAATAATAGTGTTAACAATAATAATAATAATGAGAATTATAATAATAATAATGACAACAAAATTAGGGCTCGGACGTCGATGACATTTGCGTCGATTTTTTTTTTTTCGAAACGAGGCGATTTTTTTCTAGCTGGAAATAATATGTTTCGACGACACACATCTTTATACGACTAATTTTTATTTCCCCTTTTTTCGTTTTCAAACCGTTTTTGTGGCTTTTTAGTTCGTTTTTTTAATATCTAGTTATTTTTTAAACCATTTATTCACCGACCGAGAGACAAATCACGAGTTGATTATTTTTCATTCGTCATAACCAGGGCTCGGAACTTTATGCACTAAAAAAATATAAAATATGTGCATACGTATGCACTAAAAAAAACTCAAATATGCAGTATAATATGCAACTATTTTTATTGTAAATATTCATATAAAAGTAAAATTATGAAAAAAAAATTATTTTTCAATCAGGTACAAAATAATGTTTTTTGTAATTTTTCCTTGACTATTTTTATTATAAATATGTATATCTAAAAGTATAATTATGAAAAAAAAATTATTTTAATATTTATTCATTTAATTTTTAAAAATGTACTAATCTCTCATGTATTTTTCTAACCGGCCGGTCATTAAGATTACGAGATCCAACTTATTTAACGATTTCGGGGCATGACACGTGCTGTGACAGCTCTTGGTATAAATAAATATATTTTTATTCTTGAAAATTTTAAAATTAAGTACTGGGTCAGTGAAAACAAAACTGAAATTAATACTAGGTAACTACATAGTTAAATTTACGAGTATTAATAATAAATTATAAACATAAAATATGCATTAATAGGCTTAATTTCTTTTAATATGCGAAATCATATAAATTTAGTTAAATTATGCAAAAATATGCAACATAAACTTTTGTATTTCAATTGTATGGACCATGAAACGAATTTGTATCAAATCAGATTTTGAATATGCAGCTTCCTGAAAAACATGCAATTGCATAAAGTTCCGAGCCCTGGTCATAACAAAATACAAAAAACAAAACTTAAAAATTTTTTTTTTTAAATTTATTTCAGTTTTTGATTTCTAACTTGCATCAAAATATATGTGTTTAAAAATATAAATTATAAACTTAAAAATCAATAAATGATTTTACCAACTTTATAAACTTTATCAGTGTTTTTAAGTAATTGTATAGATATTATCAATGTTTTTAAGACATTCTTTGTACTTTTTTTTGTCATAATGCATTTTTCCTAGGAATTTTTATAGGTTTTTAAGGCACCGACACCCAAGTCCTGATAATGACAATATTAATACTAATAATAATAGCATCTTCAGTTCGTATTATATTGAGTGATATTTTGAATCACGCTAATCCTGCTTTTAATCCTGTTTGATGTATACATTTGAATTTATTCTCAGAGCAAATTTTAATCAAATTATGTTTTGATGAAAAAAACAATTTTATTACTATTTTTTTCTATGCGATTTGCTAATTATTTTTTTTGGAGGGGGGGGTTGAATAATTCAATGAAATTATTCCGTTCATCGGTAACCACTAAAGGTCACAGAATATCATGAAAGAGTAACATTTAAAAAAAAAAATTATTTCATTTATTCAATATTTGTATCATCGAACCAATAGTTTCAGAGATACAAACCATATGAAAATGAAGTTAAGAGCAGTGGTATACAGGCAGAATATTTTAGCGAAGACATGAATTCTGATCTTGAACCGTTTTTGTCTCTTAAACTATTGGTCTTATATCAAAAAAATAAAATATTATATTGTCTAGAAAAAGTTAACTATTTTGCAGTAATTTACATTTAATGAACACTCTAAACTTAAAAAAAAAGCCCCGTAAATAAGAAAAACCTCCGAAGTTCATCATATAAATATGGTTTTATATTCGTTTTAAACCGTACGTGAAAATGTAATTGAGTTTGAAAACTACCTACAAGGTCGAAATCGAAGAGAGCATACGTGAAAAATCACCCTGTATAACGACGTTATTGTCATTATCGTCACTGCCAACTAGTTGTCAAGGGTAGTCGTGGCGTTGCGTGAATGTAGTGATAAAGTGAAATTATGTTACGAGAAACGCCAATATTACAGACAGTATAACATAGGATAATATTCGTCAGACGGCTAGAGTAGGCAAAATTACATGAAACAAACGCGATTGATTGCGTGTAACTAGGCAGATAACTAATACATGATTTGCTCGAGTGCGCCTAAAATACTTTCAAAATCAAATGTTTTTTCAAATAATACTAAAATCAAAAAAAATAAATAAAGAAATAAAGAAATAAAACTAATATAAATGCTATAATTGATAATAAGTAGCGTCAGAATGTTAATGCCCAAATAAAATCACAAAAATCGTAGTTCAAGAATATCTTTGATTAAATTGCCAATAAGAATATTAAAGAATAGTTTAAAATTATAAAAAAAAAAAAAAAATTAAAAATTGTGTTACAAGTTAATTTTTTGTTTTGTTTTTTGTTTTTGTTTTTTTTTTAATATCAAGTTTTGTTATACGTTTGATGGATGTGTCTTCGAGCTGACATAATCATTTATCAATCATTAATTTTTAAATAACCATTTAACATGTAAATATTTAGATATTTTTACCGAAATCATCTTCTTCATTGCAACGTTTTACGCCCACTGTACAAAAGAATCGTGAAAAACGTTTTGAAAACTAAGAAAAGGCCATAAAATCAACAAGAAAGAAAAATGCTCTAAAATTTCCTTTTATACGTAGTGAAATCTGTCAAAAAATTCCAAAAAAAATAATCAAAGTGAAAATCGCATTTAAATAACCAGCAGAAAAGGTATCACCTAATCCCGCTTTTCATTCAACGAACATGCGTTTTGGAAAACCGGAGAAACAGATGACATCGCATCGAAATCCTAGCCCGTAACGTTATAAGCACGATTTGGATTTTATAACACCAAAAAGTTCGAAAATATGCACTATTATATTATGCTCTAAAAATATCAAAAATAGGAATAAAAAAACAATTTTTTTTTTAAATTATCATGTTTTACAGGTGGTTTAAATTTTTATTTTTTTGAATTAATACGTATTACTTAAAGAAAATTTTCAAATCTAAACAATAATGAAATATATATAAATAAAACAGATTAGAGGGCATAAAATGTATAGTATTCGATATTTCCGAGCTTCTTGAAAATAGACTAACATGTTTAATATTGCATACCTACAACTATTATATTATTTATAAATTAATTACGAAACAAAAATGTGGTAATTTTTTTTATGAATTCATATAAATGAATAAAAATTTTTTCTCGATATAAACAATATTTACGAAAACTATTAAGCATTATATAAGAAAAATAGTACCAACACTTCAAAAATTGCACTAAAAATCTAAAATGCATCAAATATGCAAAAAGTAGCGAAATAAAATTTCGTATTTACAGTCCCTGGTGGTGTATAAAACAAATGTATAATTGTAATAATGTAATAATGTAAATATTTTAAAATAATGTAATATAATGTAATATATATATATATATATATATATATATGTAATATAATGTTACATTATAATGCATTAAATTTTAAAATAATGTAATAATTGTAATAATGTAAACAAATGTATGTAATAGCTAGGGCTAGGATTTATATGCAATAACAAATTGTAAAATATGCATTTGATTTACCAAAATATGCAAAAATATGCAAAAACAAATTTTTATTATTTCTAGATATATATTTTTATCGTACCACATAGTCGGACAGTATTTGCGCGGCGATCCTAACCATTGCTGTTCGACTATTTACAATTTACACACATACACACAGTGTGGCCGACACGGTCGGTACTAGCGTAGACGCGGGTGGCGCGCGCGAAGTAGTTGGTGTCCGGTGTGCGCGTGTTATTGCTATACGCCGCCGGCCCGTACATAATTTATTATTATTACATTAAATATAAGTTTATATAATTACATTAAATATTAGTTTATATTATTACACGCTACTATGATATGTTGTTTCAAATTTTCAAATATGAACGACCGGCGATTTGAACGTAGAATAGATTTATACTGACTAAAACTCCTTTCCACATCACACGAGGTTATTGGTGCATATTTGAATGACGCGATTTTCCATAGAGTTAGATTAATATTAATATCTTCTTCTTCATTTTCATATTCACCGTTTATAATTCTATGAATTTTTAATAGTTTTAAATCCCTTATTTTTTTTTAGTAGAAAATCCATTTTAGTTTTTACCAATTCTGCTGCTCTCCCGTTACATTTATTCAGTTTATCTTTCACATTTAAAATAGTGTTTAAACCTTCGTCAAGGGATAGTGTACGTTTTTCTAGGTTAGTAATAGCTTGGATGAAAAAACAAAAATTACTTTTAAAATAAGCTAAATCATTTTGTAAATGTTTGTCTTCAAACAATTCTTTTGATTTTTTAATTGACAAGATAAGATTAGATGGGTAGTATTTATACTATATATTTACAATTCGACGGATAAACCAAAAATTATCGGTATTATGAAATAAACGCCATTTAAAATTAACAATAATTTATAAAAATTTAAAAATTTAAGTTAAAAAAAATAAAAAACGTTAAAATCTATAAATATGCAATTATATGCATTGTGTTCAAAATATGCAAAAATATGCAAAAAAAAATTGATTTTATTTAAACGAGAGTAAGCAAAATCGTGGACAAATCTGACAAACAATCGATTTGAACATAAGGAAAAAAACATGCAAATGCATATAAATCCTAGCCCTAGTAATAGCCCATCCTGCTATTTTTATCTGTATTCTATTATAATTAGCAAATGTTGTAAAATCCGGAACCTGGTTATAAGTGTGCTTAACATTTTCGACGATGTTATCACGATTTTCAATCTGTTCGCGTGAATTTATTTTGGGATTTTTCGCACGATGCTTTCCCGGATAAAAATTTGTTTCGATCACTCCGTATTGTGTAGCTATACAATTAGTTTGGGACGTTTTTTACGTTTTTAATGCATTTTTTAAATTATTTAATGAGTTTTTTACCGATATTTCGTATTGTCATGAAAAAAAAATTGATTCCGTTGTAATAATATAAACACAGTTCTACCGCAGCATACCGTTTCATACCGGTATATTAACTTCATTACCGAATCGCCGGTATTTGTATATCAATACCGCCAGCCCTATCGCTACGTAATGAACATTTTAATTTTAAACTATACGCAATAACTGGTTATTCGTTGAGTCACATAAACTTATAATTATTATTTGCCGATTTCGTTTCATGCAACTTTTATCGGAGTGTTTTCTTACCGAGCGATAATATTATTATGTGTATATTTTGAAAAATGTCGGTGGCTTTTCTCGGTCATTTCAAACCCTATAATTATTATTAATTTTTTTCTCTCGTAAGTACGCTTTTCTATATTATCCGTTCCGCAGGATTCACCGTCACTCCGAAATAATGAAATAATGAAACAAACGTAACCGTCTTAACGTGACCCCGGCTTACAAAATGATAAATGCATGTAGACAAACACCAACGCGTTGTCGGTGATCCGTGAAGACGAAAAGGTCACGTTGCACCGTGTTCCACGACGCGATTGATTTTAAAAACTACAATGCACCAGCGGTCGTGGATATCGCGGCCGTTTTTCGGTACGGCCTCGACGACGCTATCGATATCTGGCGGACAAGAGACGACGACGGGCTAAGCTCGCCCGCGAACCGTTTTATGTGCGCGAATGCGCGTCGCCGTCACTCACGACTCGCTCGGAAACGGTTGGGTAGCCTTGAGGTACAAACTCCTTGTGGACTATTCCTTGGCTATCAAAAAAGCGTCTAAAATCATTTTTTGAAGTTGAAGGTCTTCCACTTCGAGGTTCATCTTCAATCAACTATCTGCCTTATGAAAATGCTTTGAACCACCTAAAAACCTGGGACCTTGAAAGCACATTTTTTCCATAAGCTTGTTGAAGCTTTTGAAAAGTTTCGGTTGCCCGGTAACAAAATTAGAAACAAAATCGGATACCACATTGTCGCTCAAAATTATAATCACCCATTATTAGAACGTACTAAAATCTTATCATTATACCGGTTCTTTTCGATTTTATTTCATATCGACCGGAGTAGTACTCTCGTACGCACAGTACTTAATAAAATTTACTGTTGCGGAGCGTAAATTTCTTATTTCAATAATAATAAAATGAAAAAAAAACCGAGAATCTTAATATTGATATTTTAATATTGTATTTTAGGTTATTTTTTTTTTCAAACATCATAAACGGGCCATGGCTGATATATTCGACTTGTTAGGAACATATTATTCTCCGATCCACCGTTTCCACACACCTCTTCGATCGGGTGACCCATTATTATTTTTTTTTATTTATTAAGAAAATATTATAATCAGTATACAATAAGTAATTTTTTTTCAACAATATGACGGTATAAAGCATGAAGATCGTGCAAGAAGAAGGAGTCCATTGACAAAACTTAAAAAAAAAAAAAAAAAAAAAAAAAAAAAAGAAAAGAAACGTACAAATAAGATTATGAATGTAAAATTGTGCTTACATGAGTTAGAGAAGGTATCTAGCCCAGTTCCTGTTCAGTCGACGTAAGGGATTAATAGGGTTAGAGGGATTATGGAGATTGGATACTAGGGGGTGAGGATGGTTTTGTGTGTCATCGTGGAATTTTTTAAAGTAGCAAGATGCAAGTTCAGGAAGTGTTGGAATCCTTAGATCTTCGCGGAGAGTGTGATTACCGATATACCATAGAGCTCCTGTTATTACCCGTAATTTCACTGTTTTCTGGCTAGATGAAACACTACTCCCCGGGAAAATATTTGGTGTACGCAATAAAAAAATGTATCACAATTCGTATCCGTGGAAAAGTGTAAATTAATATATTAATAGTATACTATCGATTATCACCGATCACATTGTTTACATAATATATTTTATCAATGAAACATGTAACTCGATCTTAAACTTATTGAATAATTATTAATTCATAACATCAAACTATTTGTATATAATTTATGGACGGATTTTTTGTTTTTTTGAATTGTAAAAAAGGTTTTCATAATACGTCATTGGTAATATTTTATTATAAACAAAACGGTTTTACGACATGATGATACGATTTATTAAACTATCACATTAGTCACAATCATTTTTTATCCCTTGAAAAATTCAGTTTGAGTGACTGAATAAATAATAATAATTTGAAATTTCTATTGTTTAGACATATTCGCTTTTTCATATATAGTATTTTATAGAACAGGGATATTTGTCACCAGTGGCGTATTTAGGGATTTCCACCTGTAGACACTTTCCGATTCACCGCTTCTCCCTCCCCCTCTCCTAAAATTTGCACACATATGTTTGAACACTCTAACTCGTTAGGTACTCTTAAATGTAATATGAATATAAATATCAAAACCGTTTTTTTTTTTTTTTTTTTTTTTTTAAATTTTGTATCTCAAAACTAAAAATTCAAAATGTTATTTTATAGCTCCATGCGTATATCAAAATAGTAATTTTATGAATACGATTTTTTTTTAATGTTGGCTCTTTAGATTTTAATAAAAGTTATTCATTAATTTTCCACTATTTGAAACTTTTTTGAAAATATTATTAACGTAGTCAATCAATCTAATCATTTTGAATCTAATGTGTGCGTATAGCATGTAAGTAGCTGTTTGATTTTGAGCGAACGGACGCACGCGTTTACGGTTCGAATCGTAACTCTAAATCAGTGTTTCTCAACTTTTTTATAACGGCCGCCCCCCTAAGAAGCAAAATATTTTTTAACGCCCCCCCCCTCACTTCATTAAAATAAAAATAAAAATAATATACATGAAAAGTTTAATATTGAATAATTAATAAATATAATATATATATATATATAATACATTACATATATACAAATGTGAATATAATGAAAATAAAATGTAAAATGTATGTTTAAATATAATTTAAGAGGATAATTAAAATGTTTTTAAATGTATTGATCAGTGAGATGGTTGTGCTTGGTGATCCAAAGCCAATTTTTTTACGTTTGGTTCAAAGTTTGTGAGATGAAGGCGTAAGTCTCCTCTTTTGACAATGTCGAGTCGATTTCTCTTTTTAGTTATTAGATTCGTTACCGCACTAAATCCTCGCTCAACGAAGTAAGAGGAAGGGAAGGCAATTAATAATTTTTGTACGACAGTCCACAGCCCAGGATAAATTCGACTGATAGTAAACTGAAGCCAAAATTCTGTGAGGTTTTCACCATTTTTAAAACTTGCTTTTAACATCTCGTTAGTGGAAATTTCGATCAATTCTTCTTGATACTGTAGTTTTGCTGATTCAATATTTTCAATCGATAAAAACGAAAAAATTTACCAAGATAAATCTTGGTGCGTTGCTTTGAACAGAAAAAAAGTTCACCACCCCCCTATCACCCAAAACGAGCTCACCGCCCCCCCCCACCGCCCAAAACGAGCTCACCGCTCATCAGTACTCCTTCACCGCCCACCGGGGGGCGATATCGCCCCCGTTGAGAAGCACTGCTCTAAATCATAAAACTTATGATTTTAAAACGAATTTCTCTAGTCGAAAAGTAATTCGAATTCGAATTCCTAGATACGCCTCTGTTTGTCACACATGCGGCGTTTATTGAACCAGCTGTCAGTGGTGAGTATTACAAACACATTGCGAAAAGATAAAATGACGTGTTCACACGTGACCTTAATGTATTTTATAGAAACAAGTGTATCGAAAAAACCTATTTTGTATAAGACTGTAGGCGTTCCGTGACGCACTTGGGATTTCGACGACGGACAGCGGGTGTGTGTGGTGAAAATACAAATTAAACGAACGTATTATTTAAGTTATTGCTACATTATAGTACCTGAAAAATATGTAAAGACAAAATATACAATTTCTAAATTGTCATTTCGAGTGTGCAGAAATCCGCAGTATCGTCCTGCTCGAATATTATGTCCAGTGTTTTAATAACAAACCGAAAATACTTAGGAGAAATCATTGACCACGCAATATCATTGTATCTACCGAAATTCACAAAGCCGTTTTGTTGGTTTTATGTTAGACCGAGATTCTGTGGTTTTTTCTTTTCTCGAAACAGAAAATAATTATTTTTTGGAGGGTTGAGAAATTCTAATTATTTTTTCGAATATGTCCAAACAGTTTTTTATTGGTTTGATTCTGTTAAAACTGTTGATACTGCCGAGTTAAGTGAATGACACATAAAATCAGTTGCATTTCAGATTATTATCCGATGTATCATTGGAATTCCTCTACTAGTTTGTGTGCAGGCTTGGAATGAAGTGAAATTGGGACTTGGATAGAAAAACTAATGAGAAAGAAAAGACATTTTTTTTTTATTTCGTTAAATTTGATACACCTAATATAACACATATTATTCTGAATTTTATCAAAAAACGAAATATACAGTGTGACGTTTATTGTGACTCCAAAAAAAATGCGGTCGGGGTAGTAAACACGTGCATCTTACCTACACAAACGCTTGGGTATCCATACGCGGCGGACTCGACAATAAAATCACGGGAAAAAATGAAAATTCGAAACTCGAAAAATCAAAAATTATTCAACTACGTGAGCGGATGGCCTGACTTGAGTCTATATTATGTTCACGCAACACACCTTCTCGTTTTGTACCGCACTATATTGAGAATTCGTACTGCACTAAAAGTGGTGTACTGCACGGTTTTTGGAACGGACGTCCATTGACAATATAAACGATATTTCACGGTACGAAACGTTTCGTAATCGTATTAGTCGTACACTCGTACGGGCGTCCCGGGGCGTCGACGGTGTTTTTCAAATATACTTTTCACATCAATCGTAATCAGGCGTATTCATAATTATTTCGATAATTTTTTTACGTGTTTCTGTGATTTCAGTACACGACACATAATATTGTAATATATAAAACAATATTGTGCATCGGTAAAAATAAAAACGAAAAAAAAAATACCAAGGTGTGAAACTATCGCTCATAACCCACCGCCCCACCCATAAACACGCCACTAGTTGCATACATAATGTAAACGTGTCAAAACTGACACCAAAACAAATCTATGTTTTACAATTTCCCACGTGCATTAAATATGGAACGAAATTAAAACAAACACTCTTAATGCGTAACATCCGTGACACTGCATAGTCCGTTATAGGTCAAGGGGTTGGCATTCGAACGCGTCGAAGTTGTGGATTTCGAAAACATATTAAACCAATCATAAACCTAACCCCGAACAATTATGATTATTGTACCGTTAAAAATGAACTTTTACATTCGTATTCATACTTCAAAACGAAGAAAGTGGTGTCAAACTAATTTATTTTTATTTTTATCTTTATTGATCTCCACGCATTTTTGATTGCACGTTTCGCGTAATATAATCAAACACGAATTTATCGAACCTACATTATTTGCCCCCGGGTCGCAGAATACAATATTTTATTAAATATCATGAGTAGGACTTCTAGTTTTTTCATATTTTTTTAGAAAAATCGTAGAATCATGTTAGTGATTAACAAATATGTTTCACAATACAAGAAAGCCATATTTAAAATTTTAATTTGCTTATGTTTGCATATTTTGTCATTATTGCATATAAATGCATATTTGAGTGTATTAGAAAAATCAATATCATATTTGGTGGTTTTCGATATAATTTCTTAAATCAGCTTAGATAAAAAAAAAAAACTAATTGGTAAATTTTCTGTTTAAAAATAATATTTTTACTATCGTTTGGAGAATTTACTATATATCCGATAAAATCGAAATATATATAGAAAGTGGACTTCAGTTGCTCGTAATTTTTCAAGAATTCATTATAACTAACTTATCGAAATACTACGAATTATAATTTTTTTTTTTCATATAAATACTATAATTAGATGAATTAATAAAATAAAATACATCTTAAGAGCATATTATAAGTGCATATTTCTTGTTTTTTAAGTGCATAAGTGCGTGCATATTTTGAGATTTTTAAGTACTAGAAGTCCTCAGCCTTAATCATAAGCATTTAATCTGAGTCTTGATCATAATTTTTTTGGCCAGCCAATACCGAAATTCAATTACTATTCTAAGAACACGACTTTATTTAAACATCCGTTTTTTTTTTTTTTTTTTTTTTATATTTAATTAGATACAATAAGATGTTCTTAGCCTAGGCTATCTACATCTATTGATATTACAATGGATGGTACGTTTTTAACAATTTTAACATGATTATTAATTAATATAAATTTAAATAGTATGATGAATTTGCTAACTAGTATATATGTACATTAGTGATAGTTACGCCGAGACGTAAATGACTATAATTAAGTAACGGTGAACTGATATAATAATGTTACAATAAAAGGTATAAACAGATATAATATAATACATAACAAGTTATAAAACTTAATAATAGACGCTGCGAGTAACAATAGCTGTTGTATTTTGAGTGGAGTTATTAAACGAACATCCGTTTAAAATGCACTTAAGGGTATTCTAAGCGATCAGATTTGTCATGCATTTAAACCAATAAGCTGGCGAAAAAAGAACATACTTTTAGTAGTTCAATTTTAATTTTGAAAAATAATTTGAACTCGTTAGCCTCTTTTCTATGTTTTGTAGGAAAAACATTTTCATTTTTACGACTTCTCGGCACTTTTAAGTACATGTTAATTTTGAGAAATTAAGTAAAATCTTTTGTAACTGTACTACATTAACTACACAGAATGTCCAAAATCTATTTCCTACAAATCATAGAGCACAAACTAACAAATTCAAATTATTTTTCAAAATTGAAATTGGACTACTAGAAGTATGTTAATTTTTCGCCAGCTTATTAGCATTATTCTTTGTCACGCGTGTACATCAAATGGTATTACGATAACGATGCGATACTCAGAACGCGACGCAGTGACGGAACGACCGAATGATGGGCGAAAGGTGGCGGTACACTTATTAGACTCGCACTCACACTAATAATCATTTACGACTAACACAAAGATTACGGACGGCAACGACAAGTATAGAAATTGCTTAAATTTTTCCCCTTAAATAATAGCCACTAAGAGCCGCCTTAAAATGTAACTTAATACTAACCTTTAAACTGAAAGGTACGTTCGTCGTTTATAATTTAAATTGTTAATGTGTAAAAAAAAACATTAACATTAACGTTATAGTCAAAACCACAATTGAGAGGGGATCTAAGAGTGGGAATTTTCCACAAAATATATTTTAATCCAACCGATTTTATAGTTACATAATATAATCTATTATTAAAGTATTATAAATATTAACAAATTTTGGTTTTTTTTTAAATTAAAAATATTTTTATTTTTTTCAATGAAAATATATTTACAATCTATTGCTAGTGAATGATAAGTAAGTACGTTGACAATATTGGTTAAAATAACATTTAAAATATTTGAATAGGAATACCCTCAGTAATGCTACCTGACTAGGGAAATTGACTAGTTCAATTTTAATTTATATTATTGTTGGTCACTTGTTCGATTTTGTCATTATTATAATAATTATTTGGGAATATAGTTTAATGGTTCAAGAAGTAATTAAAAAAAAAAATAAAAATATTGTGTACCAATGACAACTGAGCTATGCACAGTACGATTTTTAATATTAACGGGACGTGTGATGATTTTCGATTAACGAAAACAATAATCGGTGACTACTATAATGATCATCATACCGTAACGGTTATCGCTCATTAGCCGTTGTTATTTTTCCTCTCTAAACGACGATAATACATTATTGCGTTATCGTTTCGTGGACAAAACCGTAGTTTCTGATCATTTTTTTGCACCTTTATTCGGGTCGTATCGTCGGCGCCTTCCCTGTTATTTCGTTAATGCAGCGTATGCTCTCAAAATATATTATAGCGCGGCTACGTACACGTTTTCGAAAATCTTTTCTACGAACATGGAAAAAGATTACCTCTTTCATTTCAACCGTGGTTTTTCTTCGTCACTTCGATTTTTTTTTTCTTTTTTTATTTAGACTTTGTATATACAGTTAGTCTCTACAGTTATGATATTATATATTATAAACTATACAGATATTAAATACAGCAGAAATATTTTTATAAGCAGCCCAGAATTAGCGATGAAAGCAATTGTTGCAAGGATAGCATGGTGGGATTGAGAAGTAAGTATGTGGTAAGAATTGGGAGGAATATTTAGAGAGTGGAAAATGGAAAAAAGATGTAGGCGTTCTGCGTGCAGGGCAGGGCATTTAAACAGAATATGATTTATATCGCAGACGGCTGGAGAATGATCAAAGGTGCAGAGAGACGAATCGTTAAGAGATAGTTTAAAGGAGTGTGAGGGGAGAAGAGTGTGGCCAAAGCGGAGACGGGAAAATGAGCTGATTACTTTGCGGGATAATTTTAGCTTCGATTTAATATTTTTATTTTTATGTTTTTTTTCAAAAACAGTTTCTCACGACGAAATCCCCAAAGTTCTATTTCATCATTTCGATTATCGATCGTGTCGCATGTGGGATGAAAGAGACCTGTGTGATGTTTACACACGGACAAGTGCGCCGTGTAGTGAACATCTGTTTTCGATCACCGACATCGAACACGGTATTATTTTACAGGACGTATTTTTTTCAGTTTTCATCACGCTCACGGTAAAATGGCGACGGCCCATAGTAAATGCGTATAATACTACTACACAGATGTAGTAAACCTTTACGGACGCAATGATTTTATGGAAATGATGATTATTTTTGTACTCCGTAATAATATTTTTACACCCGTCACTTTATTAATAATGTTATTGACTCATCACGAACTGAAAGAGTGAAATATTTTAATTATTTTCTGTTGCACCACGTTTTACTTATTAATTTCGAATAAACTGATTTGGTTGGATAAATATTTATTGGCAGATAAATGCCGATGAAATTCAGAAAAATGTTCATTGAAAAACGTCTTCACTGTTGTCATATCTTTGATGGTTTTTATTGTCCAATTTGATCGACAAAATTGATATTACAAACACTAACCCACACTTTTTTTTAAAGATTTCTTTTCGACGCAAACATTTTCAAAACTATTTTTGAGTGATGTTATTCCATTAAATGGTTGTGTTTCGTCAAGGGGTTTTCGTCGAAAAGGGGCAGTAGTTTTCTACAAACGTATTTATTTTCCTTAATTAGAAAACCACGATTATGTAGGGTTGTACCCTGTATATGATATAAGTTATGATGCATCCGATATGGCCTGTCACAGCTCAAAATATGGGTCATTGTTTTGTGATGTGTGAGTGCGATGGTCCACGTGACCGGACGAGCCCACGGAATTCGCTTGATCAGCAACTCCGGTGGGTCGTCTAGGGTGCGACGCCTATGGCTACGACCAGAGAAGTCAGTCGTGGTTAAGTCCTAGGCAAACAAACACAGAGCATCATATCGGAGAGCAGAGCATCGATATAAGTGTAATAGCAATAATCCTTTTGTTTGAATAAAGACTAATTCGTAGTAAATAGGTGTTCGATTTAATCACGAAATCCAAATTTTAGTAGTTCTCATTTCACGTAATATACTGATTGTGCTAAATTACTTGTAAACATTTAAAAAAAAAAAAGTAAAAAATCGTATTATTTGAAAATACTCGGAGAGTCGATTTTCTATCAGTGTATTCAGAACTGTTTAGAATATTATTACAATATTATTGTTTTGAATAAAAAAAAAAAAATAATAACAATAAATATTTTTCTAAGTTGTTACTCATAGGTATTTAAATAAGTGTTTTTAATCTGTAACATTCAGTAGAATTTTATAGAATCCCGTTTTATGTTTGAGATAAACAACAAACCGGGCGTGTGGTATGGGTGATGTACACTTGATTAAAACCCGCATAATAATATATTGTAGTAGGCCAAGGAGTAGTTGAAGAATAAAAATCAAAATTGCAGGGTCTTCTGAATTATTTTAAAGAACGAAATGGGAAAAAAACACTTTAAAACCAACTTTGCTTTTAATCCCGCGTAACTTTAGCATTTTTTTTTTTGCCTTTGATTCTATACCGTGTTATCCTAGGTAAAAATTTTATTCATGCTCTCTTGATGCAGAAAATTCTAATTTTATTTTGCATTTTTTTGTATTTTTGGCATTTTTAGCTATAAATGCATGTTTTTTTTTTTTTTATAACGTCATTTTTCAACATTTTTAAGTCATTTTTTCATCTTTCAGGTCATTTTTTGTAGTTTTTATACAATGTGGAGCAATTCTAGATTTTAGAGCAAGTGTTAAACCCAAGTTTGGAAATAAATTAATTAATTTAAATCTTACTTTGGATTGGGACAAGTAGTGAAACATAATTTTAATATTATTATCGTTGGGTCTAACGCCCATATTTCTAATAAAAATTGTTATTTATTAATACATTTTTTTAACTTACTTAATTAGTTTTAAGATCGTTTTTAACGTAATTTTTTGAAGTTTTTAGGGCATTTTTGTATTTTTTTTATGTCATCAACATCCTTACTCTATTAATCAAATATCTATAACAATCGTCATGTCTGCACAGTGCACACCCTGTACCGTGATTTCGCGTCGAAGATTTATAATCGAACGCGCCTGTAGGCGAACGAGGAAAAAAAATAAAAATAAATACCTGTATTGGTTTTATTCGGCACGGAATAAATCAGTTATGTTTTATTCGACCGATACGATGTACCAATTATCGTAGTGAAGTAGTCGTCGATTTTATTTGTTTTGAACGTGGGAAAAGACTTCAGGTACCTATTCGGTCGCACGCGCGCACACTGCCCACGTATTTATTACTCGTAGATGTGCGGTGACTTGTGATTTATCGCACGGATAGAGTATATTATTAACGTGACCAATCCGCAGAAATAGCTAATTACAATAACGACGCGAAATAGAAAGAATAATAATAATTATATAAGTAATTAAAATAACAATAACTATAGTGATAATAATAATAATAATATTAGCAATTAAAATTACAATTATGATGATGATAAAAATAAGCAGCACTCAGAACTTAATGCTTTTTGTATATTTTTTTAAGAAGCTGTATGTTTGAACATCTACTTCGGTACAAATTCGTTTCATAATAAATTCGGTAAAAACACAAGTAAATATGTTTTTTTATTCATTAGAATTGAAATGTTTCAGCGTGATTACATGCTGTTACGAGTTTGTTTACGTATATTGCAATTTAAAAGCAACAATTATTAATTTAGTTACCTAGTCATTGATCCTCGTTTTCTGTAACTAAGAGATCGTGTGGTAAAATATAAATTAATATCGATGTCACGTATTGTTTTTACATGTTTTACTAAATGAAAATGATTTTGAGTCGTCAAAGGTCTTAAATATATCATCGTTGCATATTTTTATATTATTTACTAATCGACAACACATTTCGATTAGTGGAAAATTCTCATTTAAAGTCGATAGTCAAAATAGAAAAAGCCGCAGCACGCCCGCACGCCGCGCTGTTGCCATGTCTACAATATTTTGAATTACACTATAGAAAGTAATGGCACGTGAATTCGTTATAACCGATCCAATTTAATTTATTATTATTATTTTTTTTTTCAATAAGGGCATTAGATTTTATTTATTAGCATTATCATTTACCAAGAGCATTCATTGTTGACGTAGGCGTCACACGTCGGCATCTTCGTATCGTATTTTTCAAATTTTTTTTTATTCCGAATAAATGTTAATTAATTTTAAACTCAATTTTTTAATTTAATTTAATATTTTTTTTTTACAGTGTAATGCAAACATAATTTCGTTTTTTACTCATTTTTTTAATAATAATTTTAATTTATTTAATAAATTGTGCATTTTTTGAAAGGGCGTTTTTCTGATATTTTTAGGGCATTTAAATCCGAGCCCTAGTATTCACTACTATTCAACAATCATAATTAAAAACAGTTTTTATGAAACTGCTTATGTTATTTACAAATTCAACTGACGAAAAAAATCACTTTCATTTATCATTAAACGATCTGCTAAGAAACCCGTGTAAGAGACGATTATGTATTCGATGAGATCACGACACGCATAGGTTTTCGAAGAGGTGAGACATCAGCTCGCAGACTTTGAAATCTTGGAAATATAGAAGTTCGACCTCAACAACGACTCTTTCGAATCATAGGATTTCTCCCTCCGCTTTTGGGAAAAACATTTCCGTGCACCCAGGAAGTCGAAGCGGACGGAAAACCAACATTTTTTCGCTCACTTGCCACCGAGGTCTACGCATATAATATTTTGATGATATTATTATAAAGGTAGGGCGATGGAAAATTACTAGGAAGTAAAATTTAATTTAACAATCGGGTGATTCGTCGTGCAGTCGGGTCGTCGTAGAGCAGTAGGAAAACGAAACGAAGAAACTTCGAAACTTTGGCCGTAAGAGCGTATAAGAGCTTAAAGCAAAATAATAAATATACCGTACCTACGTCCTACACAATTAATAGTGACTATACACTGTTAAGTTTGATATTATCAGTGTTATCATACATTTGTACTTATTATCAATCGTTATCTCAGCGGTTTTCAGTGATTGAACATAGTAACCGTGATAAAAATGTTTATCATCACATAAACTTTTACATAGCTATGGAATACATAAATAATGTTTATGCAACACACATTTTATGTGATCCATAAAAAATGTAATGGGCTACATAAATATGTTATGGGTCACTTAGCTATGGGATACTTAAGCAATAATATGTAACACATAACAGTAGGACTGTGCATACGGGCATTAGTCGAGGCAACAAGCTGTAATGTATATCTCATGACCACACGACGACGTTTAGCGTAAATTACAAAGTGTCGGTTTACGTTGATTTTCGTTTTCGACTTCCGCGTAGTTAAAAAGTTGACATTCACCCGCGGTCCATTATGCTTTAAACGAAATACGACGCGCGTGATGAGTATTGTTTTACGTCCGGTAACGTTTTCGCGTCGGAATAAAACTAATGAGCTCTCATACATCTCGACAAACACCGGTAGCCGACGACTTCCGGATGCCTTTTCGTGGTCGTGAGGAATGGCGGCTGGGGTTGGTGGCGGGAGGGGGCAGGGGGGATCGGAACGTCCGGTTTTTTCACGACGGGAACGTTCGGGCGCCCAAGCGGCAAGAATATAATCATTAACGCGTACCGCCGTGGGTCTTCCCATGTTTTGTTTTTTGTTTTTTTTTTCTAATTTAACTGACAAACAGAATTCTTGAAAATCGCGACTAAACTTTAATTTGAATTCACTACGAATTAACAGTAAAAAGTCGTGATGATCTGTAATGGTGATTTCGTGTTGTTGTTTAAACTATAGTTAATATCTAATGCCTTAACAACACGTTACCGAGTCGAGTTGAAAATTCAAAGGAGTTTACCTGGTTAATTAGGTACTTAAATGGTACTCACCAACTTAATTTGTTAATCAACCTACTCGCGTATTTTTTACGGATTACGTATACCTGTGCGCACCATCATTGTTGGATCCAAAATCGTGTTTTGAGATCAATCGATTTTTTTTGTTTTTTTTTTTCACAATAATATGTAGTACGCATTTGACGTACTGTATTTATATTTTATAGCGACAATAATACGCAACTGGCAAATTTTAATGACATAACACATGCGTAAACTAAACCAAACTGTACAAAATATTTTCGACTTTTTCAAAATATAATTGTACGTTTCAGACAATATAACATTCAACACAAGCTGCGATTCACGGCATTACACGTCGTTCTAATATCGATGATGAGATCAGATGTTCCACCGGATAATATCGATTTTCATTCAAGTCGTATGAAGACTAAGCCAGAGATTCCCAATATAATTTGACTAGAGATGTAAAGTTTACGTACATTTTTTTTTTTTTTTTGGTCATTTACCGAGGAAAATTCACTTAAATTTACCGCAAATTCTATAAAATTTGGTAAATGTTGATAATTTTTGTGTGTCACATTAGGAACACCCCAAGAAAAGCCACGCTTCCTCTTTTTCATTAACTTATAATTATTGTAACGCTTATTATTATTAATATTAACTGGATAGCAGGATGTTCATGGTGTTATGAATTTAACATATGGACTTTTGATGGTATTTTAAATTATTTTATATGAATATAAATATTAAAAATGTACCTATAAAATAAATTGTAAATCACTCAAATCATATTCAATAGGTACCTTGACATAACATCAACTGAAAAAATAAAATAAATTTTAAAAAAAAAAGCCAAAATAAATTCTAGTTTTTTAGTTTTATTTGTCTTTTTTTCTAGTTATAAATAGGCCATTTGACGTTTTAAGTTTTATGATATCAAATATTCCATTCTAACGATATTTTATAAATATTCAATTCATTAAGATGTTTAATTTAAGGTGTCACATGATAATTTTTTCGGTAAAAAAATATTTCCTACTAAAAATATAATTGGTTAGGTCTACCTTACCGGTGAATTTGCGCGGTAAAAATTTACCGAGATTACATCTATAATTTTGACTCACGGAACCCTTAGTCATTTTCTAAAAATCTGGAGGTTTCCCAGATTACTTCGGTTTTATTTGGCAGTGCATAAATATAAACATTAACAAAAGTAGTAAGACGTAGGTATAACATTAACAAATACATTATGTTTTATATAATATGTGTAATACATATTATATTTTATAAAACAAATTATTACTTTCGATACTGACAATTTATTTTTATTTTTGGTCATTATTGCATAATATTATTTTATTAACCGGATTAATTAAAAATTAGGGAACTTGTGGAACTAATGTAACGGTTGGGCTTTTTTTTTACACAAATATTTTATTCGTGGTCGAATGGTTGAAAGACATACTCTCGTTTCTTCTTCAGCAAACTCCATTTTCATTAGTTTATATTTTGCTTTTATGTTAACAAGCGTGAAAATATGTGTTGAAAAACAAGTGGTAGAGTGATAAATGTATAACTGACCACATCGAAGCAAAAGCAATCAAACCGGTATGAACATTAACATAGATTGAACTTTGCGATACTTGTACAAAATATACGAAACACAGTAGGTTTTATAATATTATAATCTGTTTTATTACACACCGTGCTACATATTTTTTTTTGTAATCGTTTTTTCTTAAATACTATATTTCAAATAATTTCGTGTGTTTTATTTTGTTCAAATAATTTTAACCCTGGTGTGCCACGTCACCCTTGTTGGGAATCTCTGCACGAAGCATTACGTTAGCTATTTATCAGGCACGTTTCAAAACAAAAACAAAAAGGTGAATACGTTTTTTTATTTATTTTTTTTTTTTTGCTTTTCATAAGTACGATTCCTTAACCACACTAAACACATACATTACCGTATTAGTTCCCTCTAACCTCCCCTTAAATCCGTCAATGTGCGCCGAATACCATTTAAAATGCACCTTATGTTATTATCGCAAAAAACAACGAATACGTTCCAGAGTATCCTTGGTGGAATAACGAGATCTTAGGATTGCATCTACGAGTGAGTATGAATTATTATAATAAAAGTATTTCTACTTCCGAACGGTTATAGAGATGTAAAAACGTCGTCGTTTTGTGATTTTCTCATTTGGTTGTGTTGTGATCGTGGTCTGCATAAAACGTGTGAAACGGCTGTCCGGAACTCGGTGAAATTGTACATTTTTAGAAAGTTTCAGAATTAGGTTTAGAACAATTAGCTCCTAGAAGATTATTTAACGATATAAACTTTGTCTATATATTAATAAATGATAATCTTTCCTGTCCAGAATTCTTAAATTAAATCAGTTTTAAAATTCCAACCTTCAATTCTATGTGTCAATCATCCTTTTTTAGTACCTCATTGCTCGACAAATATTATCAAAAAATAGTCCGGAGAACCGCCTTTTAGAATCATGTAATAATGTACAAA
>CM050405.1:32597848-32892396 GCA_027580255.1 Therioaphis trifolii
TCTAACACAGAATTCATAATACTTCATTAATATTTTCTATCGTATTATTTGCAGCCTAAATATTGGGAATAAGACGTGTTCAAAACGTATCGTAGTGAATGGATAATTAATCGTAATATTTAAAACCAGTAAAAAATTTACTATATATTATAATAATTACGTGCGGAAGGTGAGTAATATCGAAACAATATTGTACTTTCGTTTTTATTTTCGCTTTGTAGTCAAAAATATTAGACGAACATGATATCACGTGGTACATATAAAAATAACCTATTTAATAATAAAAAAAAATATTATCGAATAACACTTAATCGAATCAACCGAGAAAGACATTTTTTAAACTTTTTTTTTTCAAATAATAACATGTTCCAAATGATTTATCGTCATTTTTTGTGTCTATGCGAAAATAATAAGATGGCAATATTCACGCATACGTATCAATCTACTTTTTTAATCAACCATATTCAATGTTTTTTTTTTTTTGGGGGGGGGGCACACGTTATTTTTTGAAATATTATGTGAAACGAAATTTGAAAAAATTATGTTTCTTATGAAACGATTGATTCGGAAAAGAAAAAGAAAGAAAAAGAAAATTATACGTATAAATATAACACTATTTTATTTACTAAACATTAGTTACACATTAATTTTAAATTATTTTTTTATTGTTATTATTGATGTTAAGATTATTTTCGCCCAATTTTAAATACATCAAATTTATTATACGTCCAATAAATCATTGAGATTTCAATAAGTCAACCGGTTCCGATTCACATTTTTTGTCATCTTTGAGTATGAAATATCAAAAATGTGTAGGTATGTATATTTACACATGATGTATTATATCCAGTGGCGGCTCGTGGGTTTTTAATGAAGTAGTGCACATTCAAAAAATAAATATCTAACTCATATTATATATACCTATATAAATATATTTATTTACTAACCTAACCTTTAGATTGTATGAAATAATTGTTAACAAAATTTAGCTACTTATCTTTTATTTTAATTCGTATATTTACTTATTAAATTCACAAGTAAAAATATCATAACACGACAGTGTTGAAAAATTGCATTGCAATATTTGCTGCACTGAATTCATTTTAAAAATTGAAAACTAATGTAAGTCTAATATATAATAAATTACAATTTACACGAAAAATTCGATGAATATAACAACGTCGTCACTCGTCAATGTCGATAGAAAATGGAAACACGATTGTCGTTTTGAATTTATGATAATGATCGACGAATATTACCAGCTGATAATCGGAATATAAAAAACTAAAAAACGAGTGAGAGTAAAAATAAATTATAATGCCAACGCGCGACGGTGACGTCCAAAATAGTTCACTGATAACAATTTATTTGGTTATGTGCACAGCAACGATTGTGCACATCAATTCCATTATAACGCGGGCTGCGTGTTTTGACTTGTTTTAATTTTTACACTATACAAATGTGCACAGCGTTTGTGTGCACTACTGCTCTACTATAATACTACCTACCGAGTACCGATACCGTTCTGGTGCGGACAACCACCGTTTGCCGTTTGGCTTTCGAAATAAACCATTTCAAATACCATATTATTTTCATATTCTGAATTTCCATTTTTATATTTTAAAGGATAATCTTAATAACATTACAGGTACTTAGTTGTTTTATTATAATTAATGTTTTTAATTTTTCTCAAGTTTGGATAGGTAGTGCACGTGCACTTGTGCACATATACACGAGCCGCCACTGATTATATCTATCAGTTACGTCATATTTGGCATAACATTTTGTACTTTTTCAAATCGGTTCAATGAGTTCTTTTGTCGAACTACTCAAGACGACGTTTCAAATTCGAAATATCGAACGGGATCTCGATCGCGACGACTTTCTAATATATTCGATCGGTGTCGACAGTGGGTAGTGGTTATCACCCACTCGAGATTTAGGTCGTCGCCATAGGATTTTACATTACTTCCTATCGTCTCAACCCCCGCCCTCGGTAAAAATATGCTTGGATAAAAATATGACCGGGTAAAAATAAACCTAAGTTGATTTTACTGCCCTCAAAATTACACCGAGTGTATGGATAACCTTGGATAATTTTGACCTAACCGAGAGAGATAGAAACGTTCGGCGGTAAAAAGTGCCTGTTACGTTGGCTCCGAACACGCGACGTTCGCCGAAAGTTTGCACACGAACACTCGATGTTCGCCGAGTGTCAAGTGGTGTGAACGAAAAACACTACTTAGCGAACGTTCGTGTGTGCTTGTACGGTATTTGGGATGTGACGAACATTTAGAAAACATTCAGCCGACACGGCATGCGAACAGCCGGCCTTAGACGCGCGACGGTTTCGAAAACGGATGTTGCCAGCATACGCGTGGGCGTACTTATGAAACATCCCGTTGGAGAAGGGTCAAATATTTAATGCCTCACTTGAAAACCATTAAAATTTAAATGTCCATTAGCCTTTTTATCACTCAATATTAAGTGACTGAAAATAAATGTAACGTTTCTCTGAATGGTCCGAGTAAGTTTCTGAATTTAAGGGTTCGCATATAATACGCATCGCTGTTTTCACTATTTATCGATTTAAAACTTAAATTCAAAAACAATTAACCTCAGACATCTTGCGTAATCAACAGACGTAAAACACAGAAACAACTCGGAAAAAATTTTCATCGTGAATTTAGATTATACATTTATAACGTTCGACGATTCAGACGGTTAACACAGGCTATTATCTATTTCAATGTTATATGGTATTATAGTTATAGATAAAAATGGCGTCCAAATGTGTTTAGAATCATTTAATCTAATATCAATGTGATCATAACGTGATATATATTTGATTTATATTGATAAGTTATATCGAAAATCTATAACTAAATATTCACATGATTAAAGTGTCGAGAACATAATATTGTACAATCGAACATAAATATGCGTTAAGCAAAATAGTAAAAAGTTTCTCAGGAGAAGGGGGACATTTCCCTGTTGCTGACCCATCAAAGTACGCTTACTGGACTCACGACGTGACTAGGGTTATTGTTTTGGACACGATGAGGTTTTCGTCATTTGTTTCGGATTGATCTGTCCTCTCCCCAGATAACAGCCGTAGACTTCATCACTTTAGGCCAGAGATTTTCAATCTGATCCGCTCTTCGAACGACATTAGTCGATTAAAGTCGCGTGGTTCGACGGCGATAGACGAGTGCGCTTACTCCGCATTTCATTTATCGTTTTTGAAATACATATATATAAATGATATCGTGAGGCGTATCCTAAAATAAATGTATTTGAATCGTATCAGACACCGAGTCAAAATTTAATTTTGAAGCAAAGTCTATCACAAAAATATTACAAAACACAAAATGCCTTAACAAAAACTTAATAAAAAGTTGGATACTTGTGTTATAACAACAAATTCAATTTTGAAACTTTCACTATGAATTTTTTGACGTTTTTAATACATTTTTTTTTATCCTCTTACGTCATTTTATTCTTTTTATATAATATCGTGGTATAATTTAATAATTTCAGTCTTTTCACACGTTTTTGTTTTCTCCAATTTAACATAGCCTAGATCAAACACTATGGATACTTCCCCCCAGCCCACCCCCACCACAAACCTGAACCGTATGACACACGTACCACCCCGTTGGTGCTTCGTTTGGGCTTTAAGGGCAATTTCACTGGTATTATATTACATGTTATTATACGATTATGTTTTATCGTCGTGCTGGTCTGTCACGGTCCGTAATAAATCGTCACGTCGTTGTGTCGTGCGACGACGACGGCGTCGCGTTATATTTTATCGTAATCGTAGTTAAACGCGAGTATACGTCTTTACGCCCGTCACGACGATAATATTGTTTCCGCGCGCAAGAGTAATTTTTCTCACTACGAAATAAACATTGGAGAGAACACCACTAGGAGGATAAAGGGGGACAAAGGGGGGACGACGACGAAATTTTCGAGAATTCACCACTCGCGTTTCGACGGTAGTTTTCAGTCATGTTATTTTTAGGTGACGAAAAACGCCGTGGCGTCACGCCGATCGAAACGTTTTCGATATTCTTTTGTAACAAATGGTCGTGGATAAAAACCCTCTACGCCAAACCACTCGAAACCTTTTTCGCTCTTTTCGATCGTATGAAAAATAAACTGGGAATGGTGGACTCGCTAGACTGTGCTTGTGGCCAGGCTTAGACAGTCAGACACGTCGTACAAGAATGCCCACTGTCAAAATTTGAAAGAGGCATTGATGGAATTCACGAAGCCGGGGAAGAAGCTAGAGAATGGCTAAAAAATGTAGATCTATGCTTATGAACCGACGATCAACATTTTGACCCTCACTTAATCAATAATTGTTTAACTAAAAGATTGACTTTGTGTTTTTTTTTATTTAGCTTTTAGTATCAATTATTACAGCTCAACAATCATATTATACATCACACAGTTAAAATAACAATAAAATATTATATCATAATATTGAGTATATAGAATATAAGAAAAAGAAAAAAATATACAAAATAAAAGTAATACGATTTATGTAACGTAAAGATCTTACGTAAAGATTACGTAAGTAATATGTTGAATGCAATTGTTGGTAATTGGTTGTGATAACTTCTGGGAAATGCGCTGTGAGTTTGTTTAATTAGGACGGTGAAAAGGGAAAGTAGAGGATTTAATAAGATTTTTATTTCTGTCAGAAATGTAGATGTTGAATCAGAAACAGTGTGTGTTGATTGCTCTGAAGTTGTGTTGGCATAAGTTATAAGTTGGACCCACTTTGGTGTTGTTGCCATGATGACGAGAACGAGCTTCTTGCCTTCGAGGTTCTGGAATTTTTGGTTTTTTTTTAGACTTAGTGTTTTAACCCCAATTATTGACTATCTGTGTTACCACTGTACGATTTCTGTTGTTATTTAATTTTTTTTTATTTTGTCCTTATTGATATTGTTGCTAAACATTCTTTCACTATTTTATCATCGGTTAGAAGGAATCGGCCTAGGCGTGGTTTTCGTAAAATATAGTGAAACGACGGATTATCATCGATTTGAAATTTCAATTAAATTTTCCAAACGAGATTTTTAGCTTTTTTATTTTATTTTGGGCATTGGTAATATTATAATAGACATACAAACGTATGTATACGCATCATACGTGAAATTTGACATTGATAAAAAATTAATTTAAAATTGTTTGAATAGCTGTACTGCCTGTTTGAAATGTGTGTCGTTATTGGTGTACAAATATCAGTAAGAATAATTTGGAAAATAAAAGCGATTTTCACAATTTGTATTATTATTATTATTATTTTTTTTATTTCCAGTAAGAGAAGAACAACGTTCTACCGAGTTATTTTTCTCGGGTTCATTTTTATTTTAACCAAGCCAAAGAAATTATTTATGACTTTTAACTCGACTTATACATTTTATTTGACAATAACTCGTCTTAAAGAGTTACAGAAATTGGTTGAGTTGCCCAGCCCTGTTGATACATCAAACGAATGAACAGTTATTTATTATAAGTGAAATCGTATTTATTTACACCGTCAAAAGTTAAGTATGACAATTCTTTAGATGTACTTCTTGAGGTACTTGTCGGTTATCACGACTGCCGCAATAATTATAAAAAGACGATTATAAATACACAATTGATCCTACGCCATGATAACATGGGATAAATGAAAACAATTCAGTTTCTTGAATATTAATACACATTGCCGTCTAAAAGAAATGTCTAAGGGTCGCAAAATACTCCTCAGCATTCATTCCGATACGTCCCCCGATTCGCAGTGTAAAACCACGTTGGTAGACAACAGGTTCTAGGGATGGGCATGAAATCCGAATATCTGAATTATCCGGATATCCAGATGTCGAAATCCGGATTTGAATCAAATTGATATCCGAACTATCCGGATTATCCGGATATATGGATTTGCTTTTTATGTAACTCATACTTATTTTAAATGAATGGCAGTTTATGAATGGTATTTCCTTTGTATTATAAAAAGGTTATATCATTTATTTTATGAAAAATATAAAAATGATTCATTGAATACCAAAAATTATTCGGATAATCCGGATTATCCGGATATTTGAAAACCGGATATGCCCACCACTTGTAGGTTCTTGACATAATGGCCGTCAGGTTAAATGAAACACGTGAAAACACCAAAAAAAAAAAAAAACGAAATAAATCAATATAAAACACAAGTCATTGATATCGGAATTATCTCAAAAATTATCAATCCAAAAGTTCTACTAATGCTGTCAACTAATTAGGCGAAAAATTCAAATAAACACCCGAATAATCATGGAATAGTGCACGTTTTTATAGTGTTTTTTTTTTTTTTTTTATATATAAATTAACGCGATAGTGGTGATAACCGACAAGTGCCCTTTTTGATGATTTGGCTTCACACCCTTTCCCGGTTTATATTTTTTCGGACTCCCTGCGACACCCGGATCGGTGTTGAATGCAGTTTCAAATGAATACGTTTTATTATCCTTTGACCACGCGCGCTGGGTGATTAATAACCCCAGTCGTATATTTTATTATCGTTATTTCATCTTTATCTTTTGAGATAAGATATCGTGGTTTCGTGTACCTTTCTAAATATATATTATTAACAGTCATACGTTATTTCCATTTCATTTTTGTCACTAGTGTATGCTCGGGAGTCAATTAATTTGGTTGTCATCCGTGTTTGGAAAATAATTACCCCACGCGCGTGTTCGTGTCGTTATTTTTTTACGTACAGTATAGCGATTTTTTTGGAAATGAACAACTTAGAAAAGTGGCGAATCGAATTATATTCGGAAGAAACCGACCATGCTTCTGATGTTTGGGGTGGAGAGTCAAGTGGTGATGAAAATATAGGTGATGAAAATGTAGTCGAAGAAGACCTTCTTAAATCGTATTATAATTCTGACTCAGAACAATCAGTAGATAACCTTATAGTATATAATAATACGACTTCGAATGATTTTGATGCCACTTACCATTCATCAGATGACGAAGTTCCTTTGAATATGCGAGTTGAATGTTTTCGAGGTAAAGATGGTACGAAATGGTTTCGAAAAAAAAAATGAAAATATACGAACAATTACACAAAATAAAGTTACCGAAAAACATGGCGTAAAAGGTGTATCTCAAAATGCAAATACTGAAATTGAAGCTCGGGATGTATTTTTTTCTCGACCAATCATTGATACCATTGTAAAATGTACAAATATATATATTGCAAAAGTTCGTTCAAATTTTGAACGGGAACGTGATGCTCTGGACACAAACATTATTGAAATAAAAGCACTCATTGGCTGTTTGTATACGTATTATAGGTAACTATATTTAAATTTATTTTACATATTATTAATTATAACGTTTCGTGCCGGTCGGACCTGGCTAACGGTGGCTACTCACGCAAAGGCATTTGAGACGCGATCGCCACGGTGGTGGCGGCGACGTAGGTGGTGGTGGTCGGGGTGGCCGGCGGGGCGGCGGTCATGGCGGTGGTGGTGGTGGTGGTGGTGGTGGTGGTGGTGGTGGTCGGTGGCGCGACCGTGGTCGTGGTCGTCGTGGTCGTAGCCGCGGTCGTGATTCGCCGGACGGTCGAGGTGACCGCTCTCGACGTGGTCGCCACGTCGAACCCGAACTTGTGGCCGGCCACCAGCACCCTGACCGTGGTCGTGGTCGGCGCGGCCCCGGTGACCGGCACCACCGGCGTCTGTTGCGGCCTGATGATCGCCACCGCCGTGGTAGTGCTGGTGGCGAAAGCGGCGGCTGCGTGTTCCCGCGCCCCCTCCTGCTCCGCGTGCGTGTGCCGCGACGACGTTTTCGCCGAATTCTTGATCTTGGCCATGTGGAATTCCCGTTGCGCCTCCACTGAAACAATATCGCAATGTTTTCGGTTAACGACGTTTGCAGTTTTTCTACATTTTAGATTTGGTCCGAGTACACCACTGTCAGTGGCGTATTCAGGCATAGGCCACGTAGGCGTGGGCCTAGAGCGGCGACATTTGAAGGGTGGCAAATTTCAACATTTGTTTTTTTTTTTTTTTTTTTTTTTTTTATTGAATTACAAAATGTATATTTCATTCGAATTATTTTCCGACTAGAGAAATTCGTTTGCAAATCATAAGTTTTATGATTTAGAGCAGGGGTCTCCAAAATTTTTCTATTCAAAGGCCACAAAAAATATCGAATGTTCTTAGCGGGCCACAAGTTTATGAACGCATATAATTTGCAATTTTAGGAAAATATAGGTGTACAAATATGAGTTTAATTTAAATCTTTTTATAAAATGTTTACTACAATACAATTATAGGTATTAATTTAAATGATAATATGAGGTGCATAGAACCAAAACGACCTAACCCATAAAAAATCAAATTCTGTTTTACGTGATAAAACGTTTCAGATTTATATAATAGTACCAGGAAGGCCGATCTCCGATCGTAAGATATCGTAGATCTCCGATCTATTTATTAGTAAATAAGGTGCGATTATTTTACACTGCATTGTTTTTATGCAAAAAAAGTATGCTTATTTTTTGTAAGTAGATTTTCGTTAATAAATAAAAAATGTTCAGAAAATTATAGCTTGCAAAAGTCACCCTTAATGTATAAACTTGATATGTTGTGTTTTGAAATTTTACTATTTTTTACTAATTTGTTTTCGGAAATAATATTTGAAAAATAAAATCTTAAAATGTCAAGCGATTTTTTTTATCTTTGTATATTTATAAATTTATTTTTTTTTAGGGTATTATGAAAAAAAATATCTTAAAGATTTTAAGGACGCTCTGGCCAATGAATTCCCCAACAAAGACATATACAGGTTGTTAGAGAAAAGCCTCAGGAATCAAATGGTATGGGTCTTGTAGTCGATTGTCGTGCAAAATTTTTAGATATATGGGTGCAAAGATAAATAAATATTGCATTAGTCTTATGGGGAGAATTCATGAAGTTAATTATTTTTACCATGAAATCGCGAATTCCCCGATGCAGATAGTGATAAACTAAAAGTTTAAAGCATAAAGAATTTATTGGTACTTTCCGAATATGAGGTATACGTGGGAAATTTCGTGTAATTAAACGAAGAAAATTTTATAATTTATGATTTTAAAATACATTTTTTTTCCATAAAATAATTTGTAAACTGTATTTAGTAAAAAATAATAATATTTACTTGATAAGTATATACAAGGAAGTTTGAATTTGAGTTTTGAATTTGTTCTTTTTGCAGAAGTACTGTTTAATAAAATGTTTCATAAAATTTAGTTAAAAGATATTTACCATTAAATTTGTGAATATTATTTAAAAAATTATTTTTTTGAATTTTTAAAAGTTTTATTTGTATCATTTAAATAGTTAATTGTGTATTATTTTGTTTGTCACTCAACGACTGGCCGTCGGACACGCTGGGGGCCCGATGCAGGGAGAATCTGGGAGTCCGATGCAGAGAGAACGCTACATGCAGGGAGAATCGAAATTTAGGTTACCAGAACCCAGAACGTCGCGTTGTCATCATCACGGTCCCAAGAAAGGTTTTCCACAAGGTGGATTGATATATATCCACCTTGGTTTTCTATTAGCAACATATAAATATATGAACTATCACGTCGCGCGACGGTGATATGGAAGGGGAAGTTTGGGCGGCCACGTCTAGCCACCGTCCGTTTCCGTACCGCGAACCTCACCCGCAGATACTTTTACTGTATAAAGATTTTTTATGAAAACTCATAGAAATGAAATTTTCTTGAAACTTTGACTAAGTCTATTGGATTCCTGAGGTTGAAAACTCTTTATATATGAAATAAAAAGAAAAATCGTTAGAGCCGTTTTCGAGATGGCATGACTGGAAATAGGTACATACAATTCCTTGCTCGTTTTATAGTATAAGATATATATATATATATATAAATTAATTAATTTATTTATTATATGACGATAAGCTATTCACGAATACGTATTATTAATCGTATACATTTTGTAATTTAAATAAAAATAAAATCTAATATACAAATTAAACTTTGTACAAGTAATGTAATTGTACTTATTGTGGTCTAAGTAAATACAAACATATGAAAAATGAGTAGTATAATTTTTTGTTAACTAATTTTAATTTGCAAAGAACTTAATTCAATATGTTTGACCTAGTTATTAATACGTCGTTAATTACTTCACAGATAATTCTACGATTTTGAAATTACTCAAGGTAATTAAATGAATCTCAAGTGACAATTATCTTTCGGTATTTTAAATTTTTTTTGGTATAAAGCTGATTATTAACATGAATGTAATAATCATTAAATAATGAAATTTACACCATATCGTTTATATGTATATATAATATATAATATATATATATATATATATATATATATGTGTGTGTGTGTGTGTGTGTGTGTGTGTGTGTGTGTGTGTGTGTGTGTGTGTGTGTGTGTGTGTGTGTGTGTGTGTGTGTGTGTGTGTGTGTGTGTGTGTGTGTGTGTGTGTTTTAATATTTATTAGTGAATTTACAGCCAATACGTATGTGTACAATAAGTATATTGTATGATAAGTTTGTTTGTTGTCACAGAATAGAATAATTTAGAAATTTTTTTTATTTCTCCACAAGTATCTCAAGTTATAAACACTTGATGATTTTAGATCGTGTTAAAAATTTCTCGGCTTATTGAAAAATAAAATGAATACACATCCGTATTAATCTAGATAATCTTGTGAATTTACAAGTATTGTTGTGTGAGGCCCGGTATTTTTTTTTTTGAGAAATGAATAAGTAATAATAATAATAATAATAATAATACCTTATCTATCGAAAAAGCATTTTGATATTGTTCCAGAACAATTTGCATACAAACGAAATCAATCAACATTATTGGTGAATACGCCAAGCTCATACTTTGCGTGTAAAAAATTATAATAAAATTACATAATGGTTTTATGACATATTGTATAACGTCATTTTTTCACGGAGTGCTAACCGCATGATAAACTGGTGAACAAAAAAAAATTGTCATTCTTAATAATCAATGTCGGTTTTGAAATACTAACGTAATCAAAGCCGATATCATTATTACTAGTACAACGTTTGTCTAGGCGATTTTCAATAATTAAATGCATCGACATTATGTCATTGATTTTTTTTTCGTCAATGAATTAACGTTAATGACACGTCGTCATTGACGATAATTTTTTTACTAAATCAGGCTTAATCGTTCTTGACCATATCAGTCGCCGTTGACTAATTGCCATATTTTCCGGCAACACACACTTACGTATAGTGTATAGTATACCCGACCTTTTTTCTTCAGCGGGCCACTTTGGCAAACAATTATCTTCAAGCGGGCCGCAAAGTAAAAAAGTACAAAAACGATTTTACGTATTAGACTTGTTTTCATACCTTATATTGCCTGTTGAAGAGATTATGGATTGAAGTACACTTCGCAGGTACACGTTAGATTAATCAACTTTAAGGATATGAACATTTAAATTTCAACCAGGTTATTCATTTTTAGTTGAAGAAATACAATCTCAATTAAAAATAAGTGTAAAACATTTTTATATAGTTTTTAGTTTCATCGCTTTCATTATTATTGTATTTTTGCAATATTTATTTAAAAAAATTCATAAATTAATAGAAAAGAATATTTTGTAATTATTTTACTTTTTTTCAAAATTTTCTTTATTTTAGAAAATTCGTAAAGGGGCCACACAGAATACCTTCGCGGGCTACATGTGGCCCGCGGCTGCGGGTTGGGCACCAATTGTGTCTACATTCAAACACGTGCAACTAAGGTATTATTTCGTTTCGATAATAATATTATCCGATCAAAATGTGATATCAATTTTCAAACGATATTTTTCAAAGCGAAATGAATTTAAATTATTTTCGATGTCACCAATGTTCGACGAAACATTTTTTTTTAAATTATTATTATTTATTAGAAAATATACAATCTTTACCCAAATGCATAATAAGAATATGCGGTACGAGATTAAAAAAAAAAAAAAAAAAAAAAAAAACACGAATAAGAGGAGGGAAGAAACCATCCAGTGAGTGATTGAAAATAGTTTGAAAACCATTACAAAGAGTCGATCACGTGTTAAGTCACGTTTGTCGTTATGAGCATATTCAAAAATATTTCCCCGTGTCATGCTTTTTGTGAACGTACAGTACTTAAAGTTATGATTTCATTACATTCAACAAAGAATGTTCGACCGAAAGAAGCGTTGTTTGTTGTGAAAAAACTTACCGGCCGAACGTTAATATTTCTCTAATATTTATAGTTATTTCAAACGTATTGTGCACGACTTAATGGTATTACGTTTTCGTACAAAGAGTCTACCGTAGGATGTTTTTTTTTTCACCGACATCCCTAAGCACTTTACGGAACGCATTACGTTACTCATGGAGCAATTTTTTAAAAGCTAAAAGTTTATTCGGACAATTTGTGCCTACAAAACTTAATTTTTTTTCTTCAAACATCAAAGACGTGCCGCGCGACGGCTGCTCGACCGTTACTTTAACGGACATAGTGATTTGTGCGACTGGAATAATAGGATTTACGAGTCCCAGAAAACATTGAACGTCGCTTATTAAAATCAAACGTACAATGGAATCATCGGTGAGTGCAAAAACTCGTAACGCCGATCTCCGTGCTGGTTATACGAAATGAATGCGTTAACACGGGTGTTAATACATTTATGTTTGTTTTTTTTTTTTTATCACGGCATATCTAACGGTTATGAGTTATAAGTTGAACGTTAAATTTGTTTTCATCTAAAAATCGCGAAAATCAGAAAACCGGAAGTTGTGTTAAATACTGTACACTTATACTCGTACAGTATCATATAATGACTATTTATTTATTTATTGGTAATAACGAAATTTATTGTTACAAATTATAAACGTTCGTTTATGTCAATGTGTTGTGTATAATACGACTGAACGATACACATAGTAAAATATATAAAAATAATCGTATATACAATATAGATACAGTATAAGCAAGGCCGGATTAAGAACTGGATTGGGCTCCAGGGCTGTAGTTTCATGAGGGCCCTTTTAGCAAAACGTATTAAGACACTTCATTAAGTCGCTCGTGTCACTCGCACACAAATATATTTCCTATTTATTTCATATATTTCATTTTAAAATAATTGAATAAATGAAAATGTACAATATTTTTTCTACATCACATCTACAAAACTACTAATCGTAGAAAAATACCATTCATGACTTGAATAAAACATGGAAGTCAATAGTAACAAACAGTGCTTCATTGAATTTTATTAAATATTTATAAGAATATTATACATTTAAAATTCAATTTTTTTTAACTTATAAAATTATAAACTATAAATAAATAACATAAAACAATAAATATTCTCTCAATCTTTTTTTCTTTCTTCATCAGAAGCCAGATCTCTTAGCATTTGATTTGAATCTAGTGATTTTAACAGATCATTTTCAGAATAAATGACCATTTGTATGTCTAAGTTTTCTTGGGGTTGAGTAGTCCAATAATTGTTTTTTACAATAGTCAATTTCGAAAAGGCTCTCTCAGCCGAACTATTAGCAACCGAGATCGTCAAATATATGTTCAAATATGTGAATATACAAGAGAATACTTCCTCTAGTGACTGATTTTTACAAAAAAATCAAAGACTTTAAGTATGTTGTTTGAATCAAAAAAAAAAAAAAGGTTGACAATGCCTCATATATTGTAACGAAATTGTTATGTTATCACAAAGTTTTTAAAATAAGCTCAAAATGTTACGGGGCCCTATTATTTTAGTGATAGAGAACGGCCCAGGGTCTGCTGCCCCTACTAGACCCCCCTTAATCCGGCCATAAGTATAAGTGTACGTAGTTATGACTAGTTACGATACGTAGTTACTAAAAAGTATCAAAATTATGTGCAATAAAGAGGAAATTAATTTATTGTATTTCATTGTGAAAAACAGAAGACGGATGAAAAGTTTAATTTGGGCAAATCGGGTATAATCCAGAGTAAAATTCGTAGGGCGAACCAGCCGCCAGCACGCGACAATCCGAAGCACATTCACCAAATGAACATTCTTTTAATCTCGTTGTAAATAATAAACCTTAAACCGAGAACAGGTCGTAATATTAACGCGTCTAAGAATAAGACACACCTGGCATACCCATAGACACCTCATGGATAATAGCGAGCCTGAACCATGCACCACTTGTGGACTGGAAGTGTCGCTCAAACACCTACTGTTAGAATGCCGCAAATTCAACGAAGAAAGAGCCAAACACAACATCCCAAACAGCTTGTCCGTACGCCTCAACAACGAGCCACTGAATATCCACAACACACTACAATTTGTCAAAGACACTAATTTATACAAAACGATCTAACCTTTATAAACCATTTAACTTTAATTTTCTACAATAATTATCAATGTAATTATGTCAAAAACAATCACGACGTGACAAACAGTGCACTATTCGGATACGTATACTTACTTTGCATAGCAAAGGTTCCAAGAACACTTTACGCGGTTTTCCTCGGACGCGGACGCAGTATTAAATCACATTAATGCGCAGGAAAAACAGATCGCGAGATTTCTGTGTGAATTAAATTTATTTTTATTAGGTATTATTATTTATTTTTTCTCGTTGAACAATAAAGTTTCTAAGACTAGATCGATCTATAATCGTGTTTTTACGGTTTCGCACATGTATTTTGAACATTCTAACTCGTCAGGTACTCGTTAATGTACTATGACTATAATATCAAAACCGTTTTTTTTTTTTTTTAATTTTGAATCTCAAAACTATGAATTCAAAATGTTATTTTATAGCTTCATACGCGTATCAAAATAGTAATTTTATGAATACGATTTTTTTTTTTTAATTTTGGCTCTTTAGATTTTAATAAAAGTTAAACATTAGTTATCCACTATTTTGAAAGTTTTTTGAAAATATGAATAACGTAGTCAGTCAATCAAATGATTTTGAATCTAATATTTTATGTAACGGTAAATCTACATGATATTTATTTATATGACGTATTTAGGGATTTTCCACTTGTATACACTTTCCGATTCGCCGCCTCTCCCTCCCCTCCACCTCTCCTAAAATTTTACAACAAAACGCATTCGAATCCACAGTTTGAGAATTCGATCACACGTTGAACGCGCGCATTTTTTTGCACCTTCCTAAATACTGTTAATGGTCAATGGTTATAAATTATAAATTAATAATTATATATCAATATGACATAATAATATCATATTGTCAATCACGCAATTTTTCCCTGTTGGCATATGGCTGACTTCAATATTGTCTTATAGTCGGTTATCTAGATTTTATATATGTCTATGTTTGTGTATCATACATTATGTATGTAGTATGTAACTATGTTACATATTTTCTTTATATCATACAATAAACGAATTTTTAAAAATGTGAAAAAAAAAACACTTGGAAATAAAAAAATATATTTTTCATGGAAAAGAAATGTTTCATGAATTTTTCATGAAATATTTCAAGAAAATAAATTTCATGAAACTTTACATCCCTAGGTGTAAATAATATTGCCCGAATCGAAACAATAATAATAATAATAATAGTAATAACAATAATAATAATAATAATAATAATAATAATACAATACGTACCGACGCACGAGTTGAACCAGAACACGCGTTGCCACCCCATGCAGTCGTAGAACTTGGACGGCGACGTGTCCTTGCACGCGCAGTTGGTCCTCAGCATCGTGCCCAGTATGCCGACGATGGACTCGCGGCACAACGACGGTGGCCCCGCGCACCGGCTGGTTATCTGGTCCACGGCGCACGTCTGTTCGAACGCCTCGAGCCGCGATCTGTGCGACGGAAAAAAAAAAAAAAGGGGAAAAAATGACACGGCTTCTCCTCGGTAATTACGTATTATTTGATAATATGTTTCGCGTCGCGTTTTCGACAGGGTCGACGGGGCTAATCGTGGAGGGGGGAATTCGTCGGGGGTGGGGACGCTCGGGAGCCGAGGCCGGAGAGAGAGAGGGGGGTCAGAGAATTCGTGACTACCCTTCTGTCGTGTCAGGATTCACGAACTGCACGTTTTTTTTTTTTTTTTTGGTAAACACGTGGGAGTGTGTGAAATACAAGTATTATTATGCGTGGTTAAATACGAGCTTAAAGTTTTTGAATTTGAAAAAAAAAACGTATAGCTGAAAGTACATATAATATCAATGGCCCGACACTCGATTAGTAACTACGACATTACGCTCGTTCGGTAAGTATTCAGGTTTAAAATTTAATGTTTCAAGTGGACATAGGTTTTTGGTAGGTAATCGGGGTAGTCCGGGCATAATTTTTTTTCGATTTTTTTCAACAATCGATAATAACTATTTTTGATTTTGGATTACGGGTCGACAAAAATGATTGCCGGACGACTTCGTCCGATTCAATTTCGATCGGCAACGTCATTTACCACGACCCCGTACGGACATCAGCCTACTCCGATCCTGTTGAGAGCTTAATCACAAATAAAGCCGTCTCAAACTATTGTTCTGTAGACCGTACACACGTACATGGTGACATACATTTACAACGTGTGTTATTATTACAACTGATCGATTGTATTCATCACAAATATTATAGTTTTTGGTTAGAAGAAAACACTGATCAATGAATATCTATGATAAGTTAACATTTTCAATCCCATAGAGGCGGTACGAAACACAAAAGCGTACATATAAATCTTAATTTGAATCGATATCGCCGTTGTGATTGTTGATTTATCAAGTTTTGTCGTTTGAACATCTTTAATTGCATATACTATAGTCCAGTGGTTCCCAAACTGTGCTCCGCGGAGCCCTTGGGACTCCGCAATGGTTTCTCAAGGGCTTCGTTTATTAGTGCACAACAAATTAATATTTTGAAATTTTTTAAATTATTTAAAACGAATATATGTATATTTCATAAAAATCTCGTCAACACTCAAGTTGCCATCATTCAACGATATATTACGTAAAATCCCGATAAGATAACTGTGTACAATTATTTAATTTTAGAATTAAGATAAAGGTACGTTTCCCTGGCACCACAACTTTTAATTTTCTCAATTTGTTTACCTCCATTAATTGTACCAAAATTTGTACCAATTTGTACCACCAAAATCAAAATGAGTACCCAAATACTAATTTTTACCCTACTAATTTTTCCTACGGGTGCCGGAAAAGTGCAATTGCGGGAAAATCGGGTGCTGGAGTAACGTTTCCTTGGCACCCGTAGGAAAAATTATTTTTTCACGATGAAAAATTTGGGTACAAATTTTGATTTTCGTGGTACAAATTGGTACAAATTCTGGTACAATTAATAGAGGTAAAAAAATTGAGAAAATTATTAGTTGCGGTGCCTGGGAAACGTACCTTTAAGATAATACTAGAAACTAGATTCTTAATTACTCAATTATTTTATCAGTTTATCGAGCGTATTGACGAACGACGGACCTGTGATTATTTTGTTATGCATATTTATGAACAACTTACGTGTATTTTTTCTTTGATTCAATTTTTTTATTTGTCATTATTTTACTTAACGTATTTACGAACGACGCAGTGTATTTCTACTAAATGGAACGGTGGTTCAAAACGGGCTCTATAAGACCTGAAAATCGTCAGCCAACCACTGTTGATCGATCAAAGGAAAATAACAATGGTTGTAGCAAAAATAATTCTTCACAACAACATTCGGAAGAATGACGTATGTAGTTCTGCTTTAGAGTCTACGACATCTTTTAAAACTATTGTTTCCTTTATTGTATGTATGTATACAGTTCGTGTTAATTATGCTTCATAGAACACAGGCAAATGCAAATTAACGTTAAATATTTCTTGGGGCTCCACGAGAAATTTCTTCTTAAAAAAAGGCTCCGAGGCTAAAAAAGTTAGGGAACCGCTGTACTATACGATAAGTACAGTAGAACCTCGATTATCCAAACCTCCGTTATACTAACCCTCTATTATCGGAATTACAATTATTAGAGTATCCGAACGTTTTGTTATCGAAACGTTAAAACTCGTATCCGCGGTCGGTTTATCGAATTTATCATAACTTTCGGTTTTTATTAGTACATATTTTACGAATGTATGTGCAGTGTGGATCGTCAGTAGATAATCAAAATGTAACGGGCTTCTCAATTATTAATATAATCGTCCCCACAGGACGCAAACATCGAGTTGAATTTTCTTAGACGCGACAAATCGTCAATAACACACTATAATTATTTTTTTTTTTTTTATAATATTGACGAATAAAATAAATCGGTTTTATTTTCATTTATTTATTTTTAGTTTTTCTCTAACAAATTACTGGTAAAACTCGGCGGCGATCGAATTCGTAAAAACAAGGTAAAAAGGCGCAAAGTTAAATGATCACGGTCGTGTTTAGCTTGCGAACGCGTAGTCTGATTACACCATTTAAATCGCAAATACGACGTTATATTTCATTTCACGTAATCATCGAATATATTCAATTGGATTCGACGATAATTATTTAATTCTGATACCTTTTCAGCGTTCTATGTGAAAGCGCGTGTCGAATTACATATGTGTAATTTTTTAACATTTACGACCGCACGGTGTGTATATAGAGTGATAAAAAAAACCACTCGGACCCGTCACCGTTCAAACACCAAAACGATGACGACCGACGAGCGGAAAGTACAAAAAAAAAAGCCGGTAAGACAATGGTGGTGGAAGTTCGTCCATCGTCGCTCCGCTCCTCGGACAAGATTATGGTTAGGTTACAGGCGTACAGCCGTATCTCAGACTTATAGTGTGATAACAACACTGAAATTTATTTGTAAATTATTGGGGTTGAGTGATGGAAAGAGGGGCGGCAAAATCAGAACTTGCTCCACCAAGAATTATGTGTGACTTGGTTTTAACTCGAATCGACAGAATTCATTGGAGCGGACGAGGCCCTCAACAGACATTACGATATGCGGTCGGTCAGACGTGGAAAGTCAAAAGAATCGATCGACAGTCGGGTCGATAATTGATCCGGAAAATCACGAGTTTACAAAACACGTGGAACGCGCGCTTTGTTTTGGTCGGGTTTCGCGAGAGAAAAAAGTACGCACCGGAATCGTTTTCCGACGGAAAGCCGCAGACGTGAGCGGTGGAGAAATTCGAAAAACTCCGCCGAGACACGGACACGACACGAAGAAATCTAGTTTGAGTGAACGCGAATCATTATCGATCGAGGAGCTGTGTGGAAACGTGCAATTAAAAATGCGAAAACGCTCATAGACATTGAGCGAGGCGATAATATCACGACTAGGGCTCGGAAGTTATTGCATTAAAAATCTTTAAAAATTGATTGCATTATTGCACTAAAAAATACCCAAAATTGCGTTTAAAAATTGCACTTAAAATATTTTTATATTGACTTTTAACTTTAAAAAAGCCGATAAGATAATGGTGGTGGAAGTTCGTCCTTCGTCGCTCCGCTCCTCGGACAAGATTATGGTGATGAGTAGAGATACAGGAGTTGGGTGGGATACACGAGATGTATTGATAGATTAGGCATTATAGGATAGATTAGGACATTATTTTATATTATAAAAAAAAAACGATTCTGAACGAAGATGAATTGTCAGTGAATAATATGTTCATAGTAAATCGCTTGAATTTTTGTAAAAATTACAGTTTCAGACGCCCGTTAAAATTTTTTCATTGAACCGATCGTGAGATTTTTTATACTTTTTGCAAGCAAAACTTATGAACAACCTTGTAATACATTTTCATTTCTTAACTTTGAGTAGAACATTTTTTATACATTTTCAACTACGACATAATTTGTGATTTCGACAAATTTTGTCGATTTTTGACCTTCAACTGCTTATAAAAAAAAAATTGCCTATGCATTTTTATAATTTTTGAATGGGAGTTAGAACAACTTATGTGGACCCTTCTATTACATTTTCAAGTATTTCGTCCTAGCTACATTTTTTTTATCAACATTTATAAAAAAAAAAATCAAAAAAATCGAATATTTCAAATGCCTATAAATTGATTAAAAATGAGTGAAATCTTTTGAAAATAAAATTATATAAAGAAAATGCCAATATAAACAACTGATAAAATTTTCAAGTTTCTACAACATATACTTTTTGAAAAAAAAAACAAATAGCAAAAATCGTTTGAGGCTAAACCGTTGTTTAACGTGTTTTTGTAAAAATTTAAATTTCAAACACTCATAAAATTTTTTTGTCTGAATCCGGTAGAGTTTTTTTTGCAGATAATTGAAGAAAAACTAATGAAAAACCTTGTACCAAATTTTCAAAACTTAGTTATAAAAGAAAAAAATTTTACGATTTTTCAACAACAAAATTATTTGCAAATTTTCGCAATTTTTACATATTTCGTATAAATTGGAACTTTGAGCACTTATAAAAAAAAATAGTGACTTACGATTTTGGATTTCTTTTTTATCAGTTATGGAACAACTTATAAGAAACCTTGTATTAAATTTTCAAGATTTTCTGGCAAAAAAAAAAATTTTTATCGTTATTTTAAAAAAAAATACTTAAAAAAATTGAAAATTTCAATTGTCTATAATTAGCTCAATAAAAGTCAAAATACTTTGAAAATTTAACGGTGTATAGAGAACGCTAATCTAAACATTTGGTGAAAATTTCAAGTATTTACATCGATTAGTTTTTGAGTTATAGCAAAATAAAAAATTTGATTTTGTCGAAAACTGGTTTTGCGTAAAATATACCGTTTTTCCCTCATTTTTTAAGGGTTTTTCCCGGCGCGTTAAAAAAATATTGAAAATTTTTAACTTTTGACCCCCCAAAGTACCAACTAGATTCAATTTCCTTTCAGAAAAGTTGCTATAAAGGCAATCGAAGCATTTTTACTGCCCCAAATCGTGTCGACAGACACAAAAAAAAAAAAAAAAAAAAAAAAAAAAACACACATCATTGTAAAATCAATACATTCTTCACTCCGTTCAGAATCTAAAAAAACTACACAAACCAAAACGAAAAAAGAAAAAGATAAATAAATAAAACGAGCACAAGACGAACCGTCGTTTCCGATAGGTGCGAAATACACTCTCTTTAAGTTCAAACTCTATTTACGTCCTCTTACTTGTTATTTGTCCGAAAACGATTGAGTTCACATGTTTCGCGAACGAGTTTTTATACCAGAGCACCACGTACCCTCCGCGTGACTACCTCGGCCACTCTCCGGGGGTTTTAGCCCGCGAACGCTCCGATTTCAGAAGTAAATCTCTATGGTTTACGATATTTTTTGTGTAAACCGAGAAAATACCAATACCCGTGTGAGTACGGGACGTGGAACCAATTTAGAATATTGAAAAAAACGCAAGTGTTTCCGATCATAACGATGAAACAAAATGAAATCGTTTTTATTTCAAATAAACGGGTTGTGTCTGGAATAAAAACAGTAGACATCAGCAAATTTGGATCGGTATGATATAATATTCAACATGTACCGTCGTTTTGTTTTTCATACAAACACAACCCTCGGAACCCAGGGTTCGAAACTCTCCAAGGTGCAGCAGGTAGCTCCGAGTCTATGCCTGCAGTAACACAAATGTTTATTCTCCGCGATGACAGTCGAATCGTTTAACGGGCTAAACGAACCCGCTTTTTTCGTCCCGACACGCTGATCGATCAAACAAAGCGATTGGGTGTTTTGAAGAAAAAAAAAAGATCTTTTTCAAAAATTGTATTTTTATATTTTAATTTTGTTTTTTTTTTTTTTTGTTTTTCGTCAATAACACAGCCAATAACACGGTATTTTGAATTTCAGCGTACAAAGCCAGTTTTAGGGGGAAAAAACCAAAAATACCGACCATTATTAGCTATACGAAAACTCTATCGACTGATCTCATTCCAAAATAATATATTAGTTTGAAAAAAAACCGAGGATTCCGTTTTAACGTAATATACAAGATTCACGATTGCAAATCAGTTTTCACACTCATTGTACAGTTGCCGATCAAATTTGTGCCGGTCAATAGAAGATAATGATAACCAGTAGAGGTAAATTTATTTTTAACCCTCAACAGGCAAGGCCGGTCACCCGTAACCGGAACGAGTTTTAAAATACTCTGCATCAGATAATGGAATTAATAACAGGTCCTCCCTCTCCATGCCTTTTCATCGACCATCCTACCACCGACATGAATTAAAAAAATATATATATATATATTTTTTTTTTTTGAACAATCAAAAATGTATTAAACTTATAAAATATAAAACAACTTTTTTTAATAGCGTTGCACCTTAAAAACCCTTTAAAGTAGGTATATAGTCATAAAACGGTCGACATTAATAAACAAAAAGTGCATTAAATGATTTTAGAAATGAATAAAAAGCACTTGGGTCATCCATGAGTCATGACCAACCTTGTCTTTTTTTAAAGATTATAGCCTTGCCTGTCAAGGGTTAAAAATATGTGTTTGCGATACGTTATGTATAAAAAAAAACGATTAGTGAATTTGACATTGGTTATTTCGTTTTTGTTTTTGTTTTTTTTTTTTTTTTATCAATGCTTGAATACGTGATTGAAGAGGCGTCAATATTATTTTAAATATATTTAATGATATCTTATATCCATGCGTTGAGTCTTCAGTAAATTTCGTTTGCGATTTCAAAATTTAAGAACATTTTGAGAAGGCCAATTCGATACTCCGCGTCAGAAAATAGAAAACAATAACAGGTCTTTCTTCTCCATCACTTTTCATCGACCATCCTACCACCGACTTGAATTATTAAAAAAATTAATATTTTTCGAACAATCAAAAATGTATGAAACTTATAAAATTTAACACAACTTTTTTTTTGTAGCGTTTCACTTTAAAAACCCTTTTAAGTAGGTTTATATTCATAAACCAGTCAATATCAATACATAAAAAGGGCATTAAATTATTTTAAAAATTAATAAAAAGCACTTGGGTCACCCGTGACTAGCTTTGTCTATTTCGTCGAGATTATTGCCTTGTCTGTGAATGGTGAAAAACCCCAATGACGGGGGGTCAGTGTGTGCCACACGGTTTACACTGTATGGAATTGCGTGGATTGATACCGCGATGTTATTTTCGCAGTCGTTTTGATGATATAACTATCACGCCGTCTTTATGGAGATTCTCACGGTCTCCCAGCCCCCTACAATCTTCCCTTCGAATCGATAAGACGCCCGGTGTTGATAATATTTACATTGCGTTTTCAGAAAGCAAAAAAAAAAACAAAAAACGAGAAGACTTTCCTAAGCCATCTCCACGTTGGCGTACTCGAATCACAACCATAAAATCAATATAATACCTATACGTCATCGTCTACTTCATATGATAAATCACACAGTGTCTCGGAGCCGAGTGGTACGTAGTCTCTACTCTGTAACCAGTACGAAAACTTGTCGTTCACATCGTGTTGACGAAAATGTAAAATATTTAAACTAATGTTTATACAAAAAAACAAAAAAACATGTAAGGACTATTAACTCATTTGAATATTAATATTCACCATAATATGTGAACAAACGGAAATAAAGTATTTTGAAATAGTAATTCGAAAAAATTGAGAATGACTCCTTATTTGAACATCGAAACATGGACAATAACGTACCCGTATGTGGAACACGGACAGATGACGAAATTACATCAGAAACCATCGAAAATACCAGCGAGGTGAAGTCGAACCACAAAATGAAGAGGAAGTGACTTTTGAAGTTACGATTCAACTAGTTAAATACGCTTTATAAACATTAAGGCATTTTGTTGACACTACTACAGGTATGGAAGATAAGGTTTTTTCTGCATTAGCTTATTGGAAAGCGTCGTGGCTGAGAGAAGTAATATTAAGAAAACTTTAATGACGAATTAAAAAAAAAAAAAAAAACAATAATAATTTATTCAGTCTTTTATTCAGTTATTTCAATTATTTCGGTATTTTAAGTATTCAAAAAATGTTTTTCAAGCATTCGTATTAATTATCATTCATATACAAATATATATATATATATATATATATATATATATATATAAATATTTTAATAACACTCGATATCTCAAAGTTTTCGATATCTCAAATTTTTTCCTGCTCTCTTGAGATTTGACATAACGAGAAACTAATGTATTGCATTTTTTTCTTTTTATAAATGCTCGTATATATATACATAATTACTCCGTTTCAAATCGCATTAGATTTTACATACGATCTGTATAGTAACGGCCGGGAAATATACTATGAACCGTATATTTCCTTTTACTGCTAGATACAAATCGAAAACCTTTTTTTTTTTTTTTGGCACTCTGCTCTTAAATATTTCTCATTTTATGGCACGGCTCACGAGCCTTTTCTTTTGCCAGACACCCCGACTTTATATACCATTGTGTGCGCACGATATGTGCGTTAGCGAACCACTATACGCGGAACAAAATCTCAGATTCGCCATGTGGAAAAAAAATGAAAAGAAAAGAATATACGGTAAAATGCGTGGCTTTTTTTAATCAAACGACATGATTATCGATTGCACGGACTCGTATTTCGTAGAAAGTTCGAGTGAACCCGTTCGATTAGATTATCTCGTGCATTTACGCCACGTAAATATTGTATACCATCGATGTGAACATCAATATCGTGCATCTTACATCATATAGTAAACCGAATCCCGTGTATGTGTGTGTGTGTGTGTGTGTGTGTGTGTGTGTGTGTGTGTGTGTGTGTGTGTTTCAGATAAATCGATATTAAAAGAAGTCGCCAACGGAATTCCATAATTTATAAACAAGTAAACTGGTCCGAAAAAATAGTTCGCTGTACTAACGCGTCTTTTCGAATATAATAACTCATGAATTACCTTATTAAAAACCTTATGAAAATTTTCATTTTATATGATTCATGTAAAATGAACAGATATTCCGAACATGAAAAACATTTGTGAAAATATGTTGAAACATTTGTTGTTATATTTAAGAACTAAGCAGCAGAGGTGTCATTTTAGCAGTTGCTAGGTATACTATTGCAACAGCTTAATTTTCACGATTTGAATATGGCCTACAATAGGTACTCATAATTTTTTTTCACACAGTAGTTGATATTGTATTAATATTATTTTCGCAAAAAATTTAAATATTAATAAACATATCATCGGTTTGTCTAAAGAATAATATTATCAATTAAAAGTGAACATTTGCAATTTTTTTTCGATAATTTATCATAATCATAATCATAATTGAATTTGTTATCGATTGTTACAATATTGTTCCCACGTAAATATTAAAATATAAGTGTAGTAATGTTTCGAGTGCGGTTTATTCTAATTTTTTATTTTTTGTACAAAGTTACAAAAACATAATATCAGCTCGTCTGGAATCAAGACAGGCTATTCAAAAATCACTATACAATATTAACATTTGCCACTCGATTCGTTAGCCATTAAAATCATACCGACTCGATTCACCGGTCAATTATAAGTGCCTGGTGAAATTCGGAATTCGATTCGCCAACACTCAAACGTTATGGACTAAACAAAAATATCCTTTACGCTCTATTCGCTTTTTAGAGATTTCGTAACGTCCGTATCATATTTCAAATTCTATTCCGAGTGTTTTTGCGTGTTATTCAGTTTTCTCGGGTATATTGTATGAAAAAAGTTCAACACTGTAAGTCAAGAGCAAAACAAACAATGGTGTGTAATGTTCAAAAAATATGTGTTGTTGTTTCTTATTTTTATTTTTAAGACATATGGATTTCCTCTCGAATAATAATAATAATAATAATAATAATAGGAAAACACGATATTTTTTTTTTTTTATCGCAAATAACCAGATAATTTGGAGTTGGTTACACGTGTATGACGCTGGCAAATCGGTTTGGAAAAAAACACGCAGTACAAAAAATCAAAAGAAAAAAAAAAACAAACACTGCAGTGCGTCGACAAAGCTTGTTATTATTTTATTAAAGTACAAGTTCTGCTTGAAATTTAATTATAGTGATCGGTGGTCTCAGAAAAACTCTAGCTTGCACCTCGTCGGCAGCCTATTCGGGCAAAATATTGAATAATAATAAAACAATATTGTTATTCCGAGTGAATAATATAACGATTGGTTTAATTGAAACTAATATTATAATAAATTGTTATAAACACCCAAACCTTATACAAAAGTATATTATACGTATTTCCTCGTGAGAGTAAATCTCAATTTCTAAACAAAAATCGTTTAGTTGTATTCAAAAAAAAAATATTAATAATGATAAAAAATAGACGTAAAACAAATTGATTTTTTTATTTAATATATTAACTGTTATGTATCAAATTAATAATGAATTATATGGCCGTGTTCAACAAGGGTACCCAAATTTCCTATCCGAAATTCCAGTTGTATTGAGTACTTAAGTGTAAGCATATTTTCATGTACCTAAAAACTTATATGGCTCCAATGGGTTAAAATTCTTAACAGCGTACTATTGGTTTCATCTTAAGATTACCTACTGTCCCGAAAATGAATGCTAGATATGGCCATGATTAGATCAAATAGGTCTAGTTAATTAAAAAAAAAAAAAAAAATGTATAAAAAAAAATCCTGACTAACGATTATTGAACTTTTGTTAGGAAAATTAGGTAGGTATATGAGTAAGATCATATTAAATTTTCAGAACTTTTTGTCAAATATTTAAAATTATATTACATAAAAACTTTCAAATAATTTGGTAAATTAAAAGTTCTATATTTAAGTCAAAAGTGCTTTAATTGTTCTGAAAGTTTTGTCCAATATAAAAAAGAATATTTTTGATATTGGATAAAATTTTCAAGTTTCTAGCTTCAATACTTTTCGATTTATGACTAAATACCTAAAATCTGAACAGTGAAAATCTCGTTTACGGCGGATTTTTACCGATTTTACCGTTTTTACTCAGTTTTTCGATCGTTATTCTTGATTACTGGAAAAAATATGGAGTACCATCTCAGTTCAATTTTGAATATAAAGAGTTGCTGGACGAAACTTTTGGACAAGGATTTCTATACGAAAAAGTGTTTACAGAAAAAAAAAATAATAAAAAAAAAATGAATTGAATTCGATGGCGTATGGTTGATTTTTACCGAGTTAATTCGATTGTCTACAGCAATTTAATGTGATTTAACCCTCATCAAGCAGATAAATCTCGTTTGGTTTGACGGATCAGATAACTTTTATCTAACACCTTCGAGGCGCCTGTCCAAAGATTACAGAGTGATTGAGAAACGCGGCTCATCATTACGTTCGCTCGGCAATAGTTAACCTTTCCCGAAGTAAAAACTTCGAAGTATATGAAGAAGTTCACTGTCAAACAATGTATGACGGTATCACCCAAAACCGTCACGTGGATACCGTAGTGCTAGATAGGATAAAAAAAAAGAAAAAAACCAAGGACTTATCCTAGACCCGACGATTCGTTGGGAAATGAACAATCCCCAACAGGACACAGCAGTAGACGAGGAAAAGAAGGCGATCTATCAACCTGCATGCATCCTCATAAAACAATTTTTCAGGACCAACGGATTAAACATCTCGGATCTTGTTAAAATATGTTTTATCTTTTTTTAAAGATACACTAAATATTATAAACTTTCACTTATATAATTAAAATTTTAATAGTATTTCCTTTTTTTTCCTCTATAATATCATATTAAATCTATAATTAAAAAAAAATAAAAAATGCTCAACCCTACCTAGTAGACATTTTACCATCGATGCTATATCAGCTATGACGATATTATAAACGATTTCGCAAAAAAAAGACTAGAAAGATAAAATTGTAATATTAATAAAATAAAATTTACTGTAATACCTGTCCTATTGTATAATATTAAATGTATATACATATAACAAGAAACGTTGTGCTTTATATATGTAATTTTTTTTTTGGAAATTAATACTTATATAATTATTTATAATTTAGTATAAATCATTAACTACATTATTTAAAAATATGGCAGTTTTTTTATTAACACGTAAGAATGTTATATTATCGTATTTGTATAAAAATTATTAATATCTATGAAATAAAAACAAAAATAAGCGCCAAAATAAAATTCGCCAAGGGCGCGACGAAGAGTAGTTACGGCACTGCCGATAATAACTATGATTATATATTATTGTATAATATAATGTTTACTATAATATTATAATTTTATACCAATCCTATGTATATCAATATTGAAATGTACACTGTGTCTTTTGGCAACGCACGAGGCGAGCAGTCCGCTTAATAAAGTTGTCATATTTTTTATTATCGTATATTACCAAAGGTCAGATGAGGGGGGGATAAAGCCCCCCCCCACGGCTTATTGTAGTAAATAGGCCTATTTAACAACGCCCTGAAAAAAGGTCTAAAGGTAATATTTTGTTAAGTATCAACCCTTAACGCTATTACGATTGAATTAAAACGAAATTTTCAAATCGAAACGGTACCTATTAATTGAAATTAAATATCATATTTTCACATTCTTAAATATTATCATATTTGAATATGAAATATTATTTTTAACAAATTGTAATTGGTTAGTACAGAGGTTCCCAAACTTTTCTTACACGTGGCGCCCTTTTAGAACTGAAGTTTGCTCATGGCGCCCTTGATAAAATTTACGACCTTTTTTTAAATAAAATAGATAACATAACAAACATGTTTAATTTTCAATAGATAACATGGAAATATTTATTTTATATAATTAAACACTGAAATATTTAACTTTAATTTTATTAGGTAAAGTAAATTAGACATAGTTTATTTGTAGAAAACAATTGAATTAGTGAGATGGATGAGCCTGGACATAACTGCATAGTTTTTCAAATCTTGGGATCAAACTTGATACCGCTACTCTCATTTCCTTCTCCACATTGATTTTTGACCGATATTTGCTTTTTAACACAGCGACCGCCGAAAACCCAGCTTCACATAAATATGAAGTAGCAAACGGAATTAAAACACGTAGAGCTTTTTCACATATAAGGGGAAATTAATTTTTTATTGAAATCCAAAATTTGGTGAATTCCATATTGGTAAATTTTGATTTCATAAAAAAAAATTTGTAAAATATCGTTGTTTATTTTTAGACCAGATAACATAGTCGGCAGCGAGGCATAGCCGCGGCTCCCCTGACAACACGCAGCGGCGCACCAGGGCGCCGCGGCGCACATTTTGGGAACCTCTGCTAACGGTTAGTATATTCTCATTTACTCATGCTCTTTTGACGTGCTGGCGTTTTACGACCGTCCGGCGGGCAGCGACCCGGTACATTATCGAATAGTGATTTCCTATAATCCATGTCCAATACTTAAGTTGACGTCGTCGTCGCGATAAAGAAAAAACGTTATTATTGTTGAAAATGCATAGTCAAAAGAACGTTGTACACTCTTGATTTACACAGGCGAACATATTATGTTTCCGAATAAGATTAATCCGATAGAATTTTTATTTTTTATTTTTTTTTATATTTTCATAAATCTTGTAGCAGTCAACCGCTTTGGAAACCGCTAATGTAACGGGGGGGGGGGAATCGGTGTTTAGCCTGTTCCACGAAATGGCTATTGATTTTTTTTTTTTTTAATATTAAATGTTTGTATAATACAATTTATTTAGTTGTGAGCATGCGTTTGACTACAGCGTGAAATCACGAAAACCCATACCCACGTACACGTATTATATTATAGTGTTCCCAAATACCAATTTTATATTATTATTATTATTATTATAACTATCATCATACAACCAGGGCTATCACGAACTCGTAGTACTCGCATATTTTTTGTTTATATTGTTTCCTTGTTCTAAAGTCAAATTTATTCTACAAAAATGCGTTTCATATCACGATCCATTCAAACACAACGTTTTAACGTGCACATTTTCATGTCAGAGCTTATTTGCGACTTTATTTGATTTCGTTCAGTTCACCGTGTAACGATTTTACAGGATTTGAAATGTTTTTTTATCGTTTTATTATTAACGTTATTTTCACTGTTGTCACGTCGCATCGAAGCGATGTCAGTGTCAATGCCATTATTGATTTCGAATTACGATAAAAATATAATGTATTTATTATTTTATTTTTCATGTCTGTACCTATGATGCTCGCTTAATCAGCTTCATTTGCGGGGTGTTTTTTTTGATTTTTTTTTTTTATGTTTAAAAACACTTTGATTATTATTATTCTGGTGCCCCTTTACCGCCAAAAATGTACCTCACCGTCTTCGGCCCATTAACTTTTCCACCAAACAAAAAACCTCGGAAAAGCATTTGAATAACTATAAAAATCAGGGAGTAAATTTTAAAACAATTGTCACACAATCACGACCGAATACTAACCGACGATAACGGTCAACGATAAGTTGACACCAGGTGGAAATCTGTTTAAAATCTCGCACGTAGATATCATATTATGTCTAATATCATAGCTCATTGGATGTATAAACCAACGTAACTGTATAATAGGTACCTACGTGTTATGCAATATTTGATGTATGTGTGAGGCTAAAATACCATACAATTATGTTTATACATTTTAGATTCTGAACGGAGTGAAGAATGTATTGATTTTACAATGATGTGTTTTTTTTTTTTTTTTTTTTTTTTTTTTTTTTGTGTCTGTCGACACGATTTGGGGCAGTAAAAATGCTTCGATTGCCTTATAGAGCAACTTTTCTGAAAGGAAAGTGAATCTTGTTGGTACTTTGGGGGGTCAAAAGTTAAAAATTTTCAATATTTTTTTAACGCGCCGGGAAAAACCCTTAAAAAATGAGGGAAAAACGGTATATTTTACGCAAAACCAGTTTTCGACAAAATCAAATTTTATATTTTGCTATAACTCAAAAACTAATCAATGTAAATACTTGAAATTTTCACCAAATGTTTAGATTAGCGTTCTCTATACACCGTTAAATTTTCAAAGTATTTTGACTTTTATTGAGCTAATTATAGACAATTGAAATTTTCAATTTTTTTAAGTATTTTTTTTTAAAATAACGACAAATTTTTTTTTTTTGCCAGAAAATCTTGAAAATTTAATACAAGGTTTCTTATAAGTTGTTCCATAACTGATAAAAAAAAATCCAAAATCGTAAGTCACAATTTTTTTTTATAAGTGCTCAAAGTTCCAATTTATACGAAATATGTAAAAATTGCGAAAATTTGCAAATAATTTTGTTGTTGAAAAATCGTAAAATTTTTTTCTTTTATAACTAAGTTTTGAAAATTTGGTACAAGGTTTTTCATTAGTTTTTCTTCAATTATCTGCAAAAAAAACTCTACCGGATTCAGACAAAAAAATTTTATGAGTGTTTGAAATTTAAATTTTTACAAAAACACGTTAAACAACGGTTTAGCCTCAAACGATTTTTGCTATTTGTTTTTTTTTTCAAAAAGTATAAGTTGTAGAAACTTGAAAATTTTATCAGTTGTTTATATTGGCATTTTCTTTATATAATTTTATTTTCAAAAGATTTCACTCATTTTTAATCAATTTATAGGCATTTGAAATATTCGATTTTTTTAATTTTTTTTTTTATAAATGTTGATAAAAAAAATGTAGCTCGGACGAAATACTTGAAAATTTAATAGAAGGGTCCACATAAGTTGTTCTAACTCCCATTCAAAAATTATAAAAATACATAGGCACAATTTTTTTTTATAAGCGTTTATAATTGCTAATATTGACAAAATTCGTCAAAATCATGTATATTTGCTATGTATTTAAAAAAGTATTCAATACTTCAAAAAGTATTTGAATACTTTTACCCAAATCCTTTTACTCAAATACTTTACAACACTGACCATGCCGTATGCAAATGCGTCCTAATTGAAAAATAAAATACTTGTTTCAAAATAGAATATATTACAATATTTAAATATAATATATCCTAGACTAACATATCATCTCCGTTCAGAATCGTTTTTCGTATACAATGATACCTATCATTGAATTCAAATTTAACAAATCCATTATAATGACCTATCCTATGAACGAGTCGCACTCCACCCCCAACTGTATCTTACCGGCTTTTTTATATTATTTTTATTTTCTGTAAATAGAAAGAAGAAAAATCGCTGTGTCAAATATTATTATGCATGTGAAATGCAAATGTTGTTTCGTAAACCATAATCATGGTGCATAATTTAAAATGTCTAGAGTTATATTTAAAACATTAAAATCCGAGCCTTGATAATTATTGACGATCAATATTGTTCGAATGACATTCGAATATCTTTTTATCTGACTGGGAAGTCACTATAATAATTATTTTAAATTTGAATTTCATAGAAGTTCAATTTAAGGAAATTTTTTCTTATATTCGTAAAAAAAAAAAAAATGATACAACGCTTGTTTTTCAAAATTCAAATTTGTATAAATTCGCTCATATTCTTGGTAGATACCTCATTAGAACTTCATTCAATTCAACGGTGACTTGGTTATAAATGATGTGAACCCTTTTTGAATTTCATAAATACTCATTTTGAGGCCATTATTTCGAGTTTTTGTGAAAAAAGTCGAAAAAACGCGTGTTTTTCAAATTCAAATTTGTACAAATCCATTCAGATTCTCGCTTAAAGGAAAATATATGATTTTGAAAAAGGGCATATTTTAACCTTTTAAAACGCTACGACCCCATAGCCCTGTGTACAACTGCTATACAACTAAAATCTCATACAGGTTAGTTGGTTTTGTTAGAAAGTTAATACAGTGAGACAGCGACGTATTTAAGGTGAGTAGTGAAAGACCTGAGCTGCTCTTAACCCCCGTTAGTATGTAATAAAAAATGTTATTTAACTAGGATACTGTTTTAAGATAGCGATAAATTACATATTATGACTAATATGGTGAAAGAATTACTATGTAAGGGTCAACGTTGAAAATAATATCTAGTTTTTTTCTGCTTTTCACTGTCTATTGAAATTATTAAAATTGAGAATATTTTTTTACCAAAGTAATTTATTAAACGGTATCGTCAGTAGTAGAGTCATAATGCGGCGATCAAACTTGTTTGTATTATAACAGCAACAAACAAGGAGAATGCAAATACAAATAATAATGAGATAACTTTTTAACAATAACGAATACGGTTTAATTCGTTCGATTCTCAAGATTCTAAACAAGGTGAACGATCTGTTGATTTAATAACGATGTTTTTATTTTATTTCGGAGATATTTTTTACGACAATAAACTTCGTCCAAAAGTTTCATCCAATAGCTCTCTCTCTCTCTCTCTCTCTCTCTCTCTATATATATATATATATATATTTATATATTTATTTATTTATTTATTTATTTATTTATTTATTTATATCAGAAATCAGATATAAATGTTGCTTAAGAGTTCATTATTCTTTATTGTCAAAATGAATATACAAATCGTAAAGATTGATGCTGAAAAATTAAGTAAAAACAGTCAAATATGCCGTAAACGAGACTTTCACTAAATCGATTTTAGTTTTTAGTCATTACTCAAAAAATTTTAAGTTGTTAGAAACTAAAAATGCCTCTCGTATACCTATGGCACGCGTGCCAAAAGTGGGACGTTGGCGAAATTTCAATGGCACGTGGAAAAAATTGAATTTATCGAAATTTTAATAAAAATAAAAATTTGAATCATAATATTTATGAAATCGTAGTTAAAATAAATACGATTAAACAATTTTTTCAGATTTTAATTATAATTATATTCCTTTAGACATTTATGCTTTACCAGTACCATAAATTCAAATAAATCGTCTATATGGAAAAGTGGTGAAAAATGTAGACATCGAAATGTCGGAAGTTATGCAATTCGTTTACTTTTATTTTATTTTTTTCATTTTCTTGAAAGTTTATAATGTGTAGTGAATTTTTTCAAATCAAAGCAAAAACAATTTTGACCAATAAAACTTTTTTTTTACCAAAATTAGAAATTCAGGTATTTTGTTACCTATAAAATTGTTTGAATGAAAAAAAGGAACAAACGTTCACATTAAAATATAATTACACTTTTGATACGATTATTCAATATTGACATCTGATTTTAGAATATCATATATAATTTTTAAAATAACCTACACAAATTGACTTTATTAAACTTTGTTTTTGTGTGTGTGTTAGGGGGGGGGCACGCGAACAGTTTTAAAAAACTTTGTTTGGAAAATGTTGACACTCGACTCGGAAATTGTTCGCCACCCCTGCCGTATATGAATACAAAAATTACATGTTATAGGTACTTATCAAAGGCACATACTCGTTAAAGCTACACGACATTATCACGTAGGTACGTCACGTCAGTCCACCCTTTATTGGAATTTGGTAGTTTTGACGTGTAACCTTTTATATGACATTTGTATTTTTTTTTTTTTTTTTTGTATTTATTTATTTATTTATTTATTAATTCTGACGGGCGTTAGCCCATTGACAATTAAATACAATTATTAGTATACAATTCAACAAGATTGTATGTATATCTATGATCAATGCCACCACAGTTTTATCTCGCTCGAATCGCATAATATCGCGTCGTGAGTCAAGTAAAATCGGTGCACTGAAGGCGACCGAGCGGCCTGTTTTCGATTGGGAAATTTCGGATACCGGACGGATTGTTGAGAAATGAAAAACAGTATCACATGCTCCGATTCGAAAAGACAGTAAGTTTTAACTGCGTTTCATAATGCACGTACAACGTGGGTGTTTCAGGGATGATTTGACAAAAACAATAATTTTTATTCTATTCAATATTTCTCATTCTATTTTTATTTTTTTTTTTTTAATTCTTTATAACTACGCTATAGCTATAGTGTTTATACTAAAATAGTCAAACCAATTACCACTTTAAAATCACAAAATTTCAAAATTAATTTTATAGCTTTATAGATAAATCAAAATAGCCATTTTGTGTATCTAATAAATAAAAAAATATAAAAAATAAAAATTGAGGCTTTAGGTACTAATCAATGTTCATCCGTTAATATTTCTTTTTATAAATCAATCAAAAGCTTTATCAGAACACATGAGTTAGAACAGGGGTCAGCAAGAGATTTCTTATGGAGTCCAGAAAACTAAAATAATACGTAAACGAGGTCCGTAGAAAAAAAATTAATTTTATTGCATTATTCAATAGTTATTTCTAAAATGTTAAAATTATTTGAAGAGTAAACATGCCCTATAATGTTATATGAGAAATCGCATTTCTTGTATTTTGCTAATAACTTGAAATCGGGAACTCTTGTAGAACATCTAATACGAAATATGTTCTCAACGCTCAAGGTGAGAATCCGTTAACTTTGTTCTCTATTTGTTTATAAAAAAATTGTTTTACAAAATGACGCCTCTTTTAATAATTACAATGGAAATTTAAATGACGTAGTTATTAAACTATCAATGAAAGATATGTCCACGGACCAGATCACTGCCTTTCGCGGTCCGGATTTGGACCGCGGTCCGCCAGTTGCCGACCGTTGAGTTAGAAGGTATTAGATAATAATCGGTAGTTTTTATGGTTCTAACTTTTAAATTCAAAATTAACAAAAAAAAATTAATAAATAAAATAAAAATATTATGATCGTCTAGTTATTAAGTACCTCCCTAAGTTATCGGTTCGAAGGAAACTTTTTTATAATAGTTGTAACAACAAATTATTTAAAATACATTAAAAATATATATACTCGAATATAACATAAAAAAAAAACACACACATAACATTAAATAAACAGTTTTTTTCTAATAAATATACATAGTTACTGCACCACGAACGTAAACACCTGATGTACGAATGGTAACAACAGCTGTGTCATAGCTATATTATGAGTTTGCTCTGCACAGAAAAAAAATGACTTAAGAAAACCAATGTCCCCTGATTACGTAATCACGAGTGATACAACGTACTCGATTAGAGGGTCTCAATTATTCGGTTTACGGCTCTGCAGACGAACGGTGAACATTTACACCGAAACCATTACCTATACTCAGTTCAGACGATTGAATAATTTCACCCGATAATTACGGGAATCTACTGTACGGGGTTTTCGCGTTTTTACGTCAGGCGACCCTACAGTGTCTCGGATTCCACAGATGGCGTCTGAACTCGACGATTCGCGTCCGGATATCGATTCGAAATGGAATTTTCAGTGCAGTTTTTCGTCGGCACCGCGCAGGGGGGGGGGTTCTTTTGCCCCGGGTGGCAAAATTTAATAACGTACTCTTTTTTTTTAACACGTCGGAATACCACGATAAATATACGCGCGTACCATCGTATCTCAGACTTATAGTGTGATAACAACACTGAAATTTATTTGTAAATTATTGGGGCTGAGTGATGGAAAGAGGGGCGGCAAAATCAGAACTTGCTCCACCAAGAATTATGTGTGACTTGGTTTTAACTCGAATCGACAGAATTCATTGGAGCGGACGAGGCCCTCAACAGACATTACGATATGTGGTCGGTCAGACGTGGAAAGTCAAAAGAATCGATCGACAGTCGGATCGATAATTGATCCGGAAAATCACGAGTTTACAAAACACGTGGAACGCGCGCTTTGTTTTGGTCGGGTTTCGCGAGACAAAAAAGTACGCACCGGAATCGTTTTCCGACGGAAAGCCGCAGACGTGAGCGGTGGAGAAATTCGAAAAACTCCGCCGAGACACGGACACGACACGAAGAAATCTAGTTTGAGTGAACGCGAATCATTATCGATCAAGGAGCTGTGTGGAAACGTGCAATTAAAAATGCGAAAACGCTCATAGACATTGAGCGAGGCGATAATATCATGACTAGGGCTCGGAAGTTATTGCATTAAAAATCTTTAAAAATTGATTGCATTATTGCACTAAAAAATACCCAAAATTGCGTTTAAAAATTGCACTTAAAATATTTTTATATTGACTTTTAACTTTAAAAAAATACTAATGGTATAAGTAGTGATAATGCCTTATTTATTTAATTAGAAAATGACATTATTTACAATTATAAATACAATTTTTAAAATATTAATAATTAAAATTAAAAATGTAATTGAACAAATATTAAATATAAAATAAAACTGGATGGTTAGGTTAAACTGGACGATACTTTGGCCGGATTTTTATGAACCTGCCAGCAATTTTATCAAAATTTAAAAACAATTTTTTTCTTTTTTACAGTAAAAAATTGTATACCTTAAAAATGATTGCACTGCACGATAAACGATTTCTTCATGTTCTCAAACTCACATTATTCCTAATAATTGTCAAATAGGTATATAAAATTGTACTATAAATGAGAAAAATCAATAAAATTTCAATGAAATTCAAAAATGCCCAAAATTTCAAAAAATTGCATTAAAAACTTTTAGATTTTAATTCGTGCTCTTGAGAAACAAATTTAAAACGTACTTAGCAACAAATCCAAACAATAGGAAAAAAGTTGCAAATGCAATAACTTCCGAACCCTAATCATGACATTATACCGGCGGCGCACAGTGGTCGGAAACGTGATCTAGCTTGCCTAAATTAATATCTCCCAAGAAAATCAATATTTTTTAATGCGGTTTTTTTCAAAATTATCTGTATACAGAGGTCAATTTGAAAATAAAATAAACATTTTTTTGGAATTTAATTTTTGGAAAATTTTGAATAATTTGTCCTTTTATAATTTTTTTTTTTTTTTAATTTTTTTTTTTTGTTTGGTTTATCCGGCTACTAGGACAATCCCGGCCATGAGATGTCTCACAATCATTTTTCTAACCAACTCTATTCGTTTCCAAACCATTTTATCACCTTATTTTTTTTATTTAATAAAAAAAAAATATATTCAAATTAAGGAAAATGTTATTAGTTGTCAGCCTGTATAATGCTTCAAAAAAACACATTTTCTAATTACAATAATTAATTATAAGGATAAAGTTATATTACCAAGTGTTATTTAATCAATTATTGGATTAAGATTCATCACAGTTTGCACCTCTTAAATTTAAATCATTTATGTTTAATAACATCCTGGCTTCATTTGAAAGTTTTGGTTTATTTTTCGTTTTAATTTTTCGGAGACTTGATTTAACTGGGTCAGATGATATCAGAAGCATATGCAACAGATCTTTATTTGTGTTTAATCGAGAATTTTTCCGTGTATGATGTTCTCGATAATTTTTAAAGTCCTTATTTCGACATTCTTGAGCCTCTTCTGACAATTGACCTTATAATGAATGAAACAGAAATTATTGGTTTTCTATAATATTCATAAACAAATATTAAATGTATAAAATGATAAGTAAAGCCTAGATTGAACATTAGTAGGATTTAATGGTCCTTTTTTCCGCAAAAATTCAAATAAATCGCGATATTTGAAATTCATTCGACCACTCTCTCCATTACTAGTCCCTAGAAAATAATACATTTTAAGCACAGACGCAAGTAGACGCAAAATTTTTTTTTTGGTCTGTGTAGCCCTTTAGTTATACTATAATTTGTGTGTATTGTCAAATTGTAAAAATGAATAAATTTTTAATAATAACCTTTAAATTAAAAAAATATTGAAAAATCGGAAATTTTCAAATTTGAAAAAAAAAATATTTATCTATATGCATTTTTAAAATTTCTAAAAATGTACTTACCTTGTTCCATAGTATCCATTATGTATATTGAAAGAAAAAAAAATTAAATCTAAGACGTGTGTACTTAGTACCACGCGACAAAATAAAGTGTATCAACAATAACATTATACCCTCAATTTCATATATTTTAAACGCTTATCTGGGAATTTAGCAAGGTTATAAATATCTAAATTTATCATAATCATAATTTTATCACTAATTAATATACAGTCAATAATGATTTTATGTCATAATTGGAATATTACATAGTCTTGAATTTTAATTTAGGCAAGCTAGATTACGTTTCCGACCACTGTGCGGCGGCGTGTATTTAGACCGTGCGGTTATTAATTTCTGTGTTCGCGTTAATAACGCATTGTAATACGTCTCAAGGTCAATACGGGTTATTAGTAAATATCACAACGTCGTAGGCATTGAGCCCGTCTTCGTTTGCGTACATGACTTCCTACGGCGGTTTCGATATTTCAATTTATCGTAATATAATATTATTGTTCGACCGTTTTCCATATTATATTTTGTACGTCAACACAGTTATTACAATGACATTTCGTATATAGGTATTATTTAAATCGTTTGTGTCGTTCACAGTCCTCGTGTCGGATCCATGTTTGTTTTTATTCGACTTTGATTTTTACAAACGCTCGTCTTACAAAATCTACCGTGACGTATTGAATTCAACGTGGTTTACTGACAAAGCTGAACGTCGTATTGATTTTTCGTCAAGCCTATCGAATAACATTCGATTTTACATTCGTTTTTGTTATAGACACGCGATTGCATTACCAATCGTACGTTCAATTGTGTACCGACGGCAAATGCGTTCAAAGCACACGGAATCACAGATTTATTAGAGCGTGTGTGTCGTGTGTGTGTGTGTGTGTGTGTGTGTGTGTGTTTGTGTGTGTGTGTGTGTGTGTGTGTGTGTGTGTGTGTGTGTGTGTGTGTGTGTGTGTGTGTGTGTGTGTGTGTGTGTGTGTGTGTGTGTGTGTGTGTGTGTGTGTGTGTGTGTGTGTGTTTTCCTCTGTTGACATTTTATTCACTATTTAATAAATAGATGAGAAAATAAATTAATACAATCTTTAATTATTTTTTGTTATCAAGAATACTATTGAAGGTACCTACGATATACAACCATTAAAGGGCACTCGATAGATTTGTTTACTGCGTGATACTATTAGCAAATCACATGTATTATAAGTTTTCAAATAGGTAAGAAAGACTGCTAAAAAAATCGTTGAGAAGAAGAGGGCATAAAAAAATGTGTACCCGGGGCATCAACATCTTAAATACGCCATTGTGCCTAACGGAAACACGAGCGATTCACGTCGGAACGACGCATGTGTAAATCCGTCACGTGTCGATATTGTGATACGTCCTGTGTGTTTGTGTGTGTGTGTGTGTGCAGAGATATTTTATATATTTAAAATCAAATTAATAAAAAATAAATTTAAACTGAATTTTTTTTTTAATATTAAAAGAATATTTTGCATAATTAAGGACATAAAAAATCATATATCTGGTATTTTAAAAGAATATTAAGAGAATATATTGCCTAGGTATTTTATGTGACATAAAAACATCATATTTCAAGGATTTCAACAGAATATAAATCCAACCTCTAGTTATAAGTTATAACAATACATTTTGTTTTGCTACACAATAATTTAAGAAATATAAATATATATTAATATGACATGTTTTAGTAAAACTGTATAATAATAATTTATTAAAACTCTATGAAAGGCTGAACTAATCAGGATAGACAGTGAATGAGGAATTTTATATAAAGAATATGAAAACAATCTGTTTGTTTTTTTTTTTATATATATTTTATATTGTAGTTCATGCATATAATATCAATAAATATGAGTAATAGTTGACATTACGCAAATAAAATTTGACATGGAATATGGGTTTTATATCCCCCACTCATATCGCCCTTCTTTGGGTGACAATATCTGTGGCACGTTGAAGTCGTTCTTGGGCTTTGGCATCTTGACGCAAGGCCGTGGATCTTGGCCCCTTTTAAAATCACTAAAAAAAAATTAAACATTATGACAAAAAATGTACCTTCCTAATATATACTTGTGATGGATACACTAAATTGTAGAAGAATCACAAAGAATGAGACCGGGCAAGGAAATGCGAGTTTCCGAATGTCCCAAAAATATTTAGTGATATTTATACAAAAAAAATAGTCTTATGATTCAAATGATTTTTTTTTTTACGATAATTTGTTGAACGTTTATTTATTATTCATTTGGTGTTTATATTTACAATTAGGTACTTAATTTTTATTCTCATTCAGTATTTGAAATTTCGACACTAAGTAAGATAGAATCGACACAGAATTTGACAAAAACTGTATGGTATGATGTGACAAAATAAGTACCTTTCTTATGTACTTGTATTAAATAGACTAATGTACAGCACAAGGTCATAAATTAGACTGGGAGAGGGAATTCGGATCCCTGGATATCTCAAAAATGTTTAGTGTTATTTATACAAAGAAAATAGTTTAATCATTCAAATGATTTGCGATGATGTTACCCGAAGCGATTTTTTTGTTACGAAAACGTGTAGAACGGTTATTAATTATTAAATTGGTGTTCATTTTTACAATCACTTCATCAACAAGGCATACCTACGTCAATAAGGTCGTAAAGTCAATAATATATTTTAAACTCCAGTAAGTTTAAATTGCAACTAAAGATGATTTATTTGACTCGTGATATTTCGTGATGTAGGGCTAATAAAAAGCTCATAAATATCAAATTAATAATAATAAAAAATTTGATATTCTGTACCTGGAATCTTCGCAATAGGTTGATCGTAAATAGAACGCCGTACATATGTTGTGACAACACTCTTCGACTATTCCAGAAGCCTTTCTTGTAAATCTAGTTCGATCTGTAACAAAAGTAGTTCACATTTTAGATTCTGGGTATAGCGAAAATTTTATTGGTTTTCCAATGATGATTCTTTTTTCAGTTTACGCTTTTTCGGGAGTAATAATGCTCCAAATTTTTCATCAAGCTACTCTATAGTACTGAAAGAAAACGTAAATTGTGTTTAGTAAATGTCATTTTCCTCTCCTATCAATAGCTTTTTCAAACGTGAAGGAAAACTACCGGAAAACCGAATAAAAACGGTAATATGTTCCGTAAATGCTAATTTCACTAAATAAAATTTTAATTATTGAGTCACAATTCGGGTAGAATGTTACTAGAAAATTAAAAATTCTAAAATACACATTCAATACATACCAATGGTATATTGAAACATTTTTTACGAAAGTTTCGTAAAAAGTAGAGAAATTTTGATTTCAAAATAGAACTTTAAAAATACCTTGTGTTTCGATAAAGTTAATTTTATCTTAAATTTTTAATCAAGCAAGAAAAATGTTTGATTATTTAAGATAACTTGAATCGTATAAATACTTAAGTTCCGATACTAAAAAAATTGCTTAAATCATGAGTCGTTCTTTTTTTGCATAAGCGTTTAAGTAAATTGATATACGATTTTTACGGAATACACTGTTTTTATGTCAATATTTAATTTTAAATGTTTTTTTTTAAATAATTTGGTCCATTCAATCATTGTTACACTTTGAATATATATAAAACAATATGTTTTTAATTTATTGATAAAAAAAGTGGTTCTCGCCTCTCAAACAATAATTTTCTACAGAATTGATAAGTTAAATTATACCGACAACTAAACAGGAATCGATTAAATATATTAACGGTACATTTTTTTGTATTGAAGCTTTACTCGAAATCGCCCAACTCAAGAAATGATCTATCATTCAATTAAAATTTGATACACCCATTTCAATCGTCTAGTTCGAAGAGCAAAAGAGACTCCATAGTGTGCAGATTTTTTTTTTTTTTTTAATGAAATTCACTTTTAGCTCACAATACATGACAAGCCACGGTTAGGTGATAAATCGCTTATATTCAAATATTTTACTAACATAAACTTATAAACATTATCGATGATAAACATTTTAGTAAATTTTCTTATTAGAAAAAAAGGTTTCAAGTATAAAATTTCTAGATTAGTAAAAATAATGATCTACGTCTATTTAATAAAATTCCTATAAACGTTTCTAACTTAAATAAAACAAAAATCGGCGTGACCTATTATCATGAAAATTTAAAGATATCAAATCCGTATTATAAAAAATATTATAGTAAAATGTCAGGGCTGATAACCAAAAATATTATAAAATTAATAAATAAAAATAAAAAAACAAAAAAAGCTGGTAAGTGAGATGATGGTGGTACAAGTTCATCCTTCGTCCCTTCGGTCCTCGGACAAGATATTGGTGATGAATGTATTAAGTTTTAAAGAAATGATAACTCATTTCTTTAGTATAAAACGATTCTGAGCAAAGCTTCAGTGTTATATAATATATTATTATTTAAATACTGTTTACGTATTTTACGGTTATTTGTATAATTTTTGGTGAGTTATAATAATTTATTAAAGTGTGTATAAAAAAAAATCCTGACTAACGATTTTTTAATTTTTGTTAGGATAATTAGGTAGGTATATGAGTTAGGTCATATTAAATTTTCAGAACTTTTTGTCAAATATTTAAAATTATATTACATAAAAACTTTCAAACAATTTGGTAAATTAAAAGTTCTATATTTAAGTCAAAAGTGCTATAATTGTTCTGAAAATGTTGTCCAATATAAAAAAAGTATGTATTTGATATCGGATAAAATTTTCAAGTTTCTAGCTTCAATACTTTTCGATTTATGACTAAATACCTAAAATCTGAACAGTGAAAATCTCGTTTACCGCGGATTTTTACCGATTTTACCGTTTTTACTCAGTTTTTCGATCGTTATTCTTGATAACTGGAAAAACTATGGAGATTTTGGAAAAATGACCTCTTTAAAGTACCATCTCAGTTCAATTTTTAATCTAAAAAGTTGCTGGGCAAAACTTTTGGACAAGGATTTCTATACGAAAAAGTGTTTACAGAAAAAAAAAATAAAATTAAAAAAAAAAATTAAAAAAAAATAATAATAAACATCATTGTAAAACCATAAGATCCTTCGCTTCACTCAGAATCTAAAAAATAAAAAAAATAAAAAAATAAACATCAGTGTAAAACCATAAGATCCTTCGCTTCACTCAGAATCTAAAATTACATCTTATTGTGATGTGAACCGTAGATTTACATTATACGGCGAATCTATTGGCGAAAGAAAATGTTAACCAGATCAATGGTTCCAAATTTTATGATTTTTTGTTTTTTTGAAAAAAGTACCTGAATTACGTGAAATTAATCATTTTTGTCGAAGTTTTAACACGAGGCATGTATAAAAAATATCCTGATAAACGATTTTAGAAAATTTTAACTTCTGTGTAACTGTTTATAATATATTCATTATTTTTTAAAATATTTATATTAGTTTTGAAAATACAAAATAGTTAAAATGAATAAAAATATATGTGTTTAGTTTTTGCGAGATATCGTTACGAAAATTAAGTATTTGAAAAAATAAACGAGACATTTTTTTTCGTGAAATGGCCTAGCGGGAAAACGTGCGGGTGTAGTATCAAAATTTTAATGATTTCTGAATGATAAACAAACTAAAATTAAAAGTTCGTCCATCTGAGATTCACTAAAAGCTCATACGAGTTTTGCGGTGGAATTCTCGCGTTATATCAAAGAACAATCGGCATTATTATTGACCTATTATTTACCAACACGTCAACAGTAGATGTCATAAACCTATTCTTATTCGCCAACATACACCCAAGCCGTCAGCACCGGTAAACGACGACTCTAATAATTGTAATCGACTAAAATAATTAAATAAATGAATATTTACTTACGCAAATTAGGAGCAGTTGGATCGAAATATTTGCTTTGGCAAATCTCTCGCATATAGTCGGAAAGTTTGCTCCCGCAAACTTTGATGGGGTCGTCCCAATTAATGCATTCTGTAACAGATATAAAAAAATAATAGCGATTTCAGTTTATTTTCATTTAACAAAAACTATCAACATTAGCAGGAACATTCTGACGATTTGCACGTCTGATTTTGGGTGGAATTCACTGTCGATAAACATTGTCGTTTCAAGTTGATTTTCGTAGAGAGAAATGCCAAACTCTTTGTTTGATCATTCTTGTGGAAAGCCGAAACTCTTGAGCGCAATACAAGCTTTGATATAATGACAACGGCATGATCACGTTCATTTTGTAATTATTCGGATGTTATGTGATCGGTTTTTTCGAAATTTAAAACGTTTATATAATTCGACGTGGTAGAAAAAAAACGATTTCTAAAAAGTATCTGGTCTATGACATTTATGTGTAGATTTTCTATGCAAAGGCTAGACAACATTTTCAGACCGATTTTGCTAAACAAAAACAAGATAACGGTAAAAAGTAAAATTCTTCATATGTGATACTAATTGATTGTTCGCTTCACTCAAAATCTAAAACTTAAGTACAATGTATAGAATTTAGTTTACCTTGATCACATTTCGATTGCACGACCATCATCATCATAACAGCAAAAGTTATCAAAAAAACTTTATTCCTGAAACAAAAAATAATATTATCCAGTTGAGAAAATAAGAAAACTAATGTTACATAAATGATTAACTTTAAAAATCTTCTTTTCGTGCATTTGACGTTAAATAACTAAAAACTGTTAATTCTTCAACCAAATTCATTTGACTCTAGATTATATTATGCGAAGACTAAAAACGTCTTTTTCATGCGGGACTAAACATCGAGTGAACAGAATACGAAATAGAAAATCGTTTAGAAATCTCATCATGAATGAATTATGTCTTTATTATATTTTTGCAGATTGATTAAAAGTTGTAAAATTTAGTTTTGAAACATTTTTAACAGCATCAAATTAAAGAATTCCGATAAATGTGATGTTTAAAAATTATTATAAAACGTATATAATTTAATAAAAATTTCTTTTATACTAACAGAATAATAAGTATTAGGAATTAAGATTATAATAATTTGTGGTGTGTTACTCTTCGTTTAAAACATCAACAGACATTACAACATTTTGTACGAAAACAGTAATTATTTCACTAGTTTATATTATATAAAACTGTTCGTCCCTTAAAATTTGTCTTCTTGTCTCTCATAATAATGTTGTATTATAAAAGAAAGTTTATGTTAAAAAAATTGGTAAACTTAAAAACTAATTATAGATAAAGTATAATCAACTGAGTAATTTTTTACACTACAATTATGGCTGTTCAAACAAAATTTTGAAAATCGTATATTAAATGAAACAAAATTGTTGTTCAATTAGATTAATTAAATTTTAATGTATATAATGCTCGTAGAAATAGTAATTTGAATAAAAAATTATTTATAAGAGGAAATTATTTTCAAAATGTATGTATACGAAATATTTAGAGCATTTTTGTTTTATTCTTATTTTCATATCAGTATGTGTAAATTAATTTGAAGAATTACAAATAAAATCTATACACTTACATTGTCACATGCATGTTCGTCTTAAAATGTTGCGACTGTTTTTACTCTCAACAGACGATTTTCTGTGTGTAATCTGAAATGAAAATACATAAAATTAAATACATTTTTGCGAACACGATGTAATTATTTTATATTTTTTAAAGTGAATAGTAGCACATGTATCTTCTATTTAAATATTGAGAAGTGCCCTAAACTGGCAAGTGAACAACGACGTAGCTATAATATGATACGCGGGAAGCTCAGCGTGAACGACCGCTTTTCACACCGTGTACAACGGATCTCTGTTTCCGAGCATAATATGAAGAACGACATTTTATGGCATTTGAAACTCAACGATTATCTATGATTATCGTATCAATGAAAAATATAATCTCGTTTCCGACACAAGTCGTACACGATAAATCGTACACAAGTACAAAACACGGGATTTCCATTACCTGTTAAGTGTCACGCGCGGGAATAATCTAAAAAGTCGTGTATACGTAATTTTTTAACGAAATCATTAAGTGACGAACTATAGAAATTTAAAATTCTTATATTAAGATTTGTAAAGAAAATAATTTCCTATGTAAACAATTTAACTATAATATGAATTATCCTACAAAAGCCCTCTTTTTTTAGTTTTTTTTTTTTTTTTACCGTTTATCATTAAAATTATGAGAAACTTCTGTGAAATGCATCTATTATTAGACTTTATTACTATGGTAAAAACGTCCCTTTACACCCGGTAAAATACCTACAAAATGCAATGCTCAACAATGTTAATAACATGTTGCGTTCATTTTAAAAATATCATCAAAATATAGTGAGATCGCCGACCCTACTGAGTTTATTCCACCACGTGTTTAAAGTCACTCGTGTTACGCATATGATTCACATATACGCGCGCTCAAACACACACACACACATACATACGCTTACACACATACAAACACATAGGTACACACAAACACACGCACATGGACTCGTACACACACGCACACGCATGTACACATATATACACCCGCTCATAGATTCGCACACACATGCACATACACAAAGAGACGTATTTAAGCATAGGCCCTGTAGATTCGGACCTAGAGTGGTGACAATTGGAGAGTGGCAAATTATAACAAATTTTTTTGTACAAAATTACAAAAAATATTTTTGATTTGACGAAATCTAATTTTTTTGATTTTTTGAGTAGACAATTTTTTACATAATTCATATGTTTTATGATTTAAGAGTTACAATTTGAACCGTAACCAAGCGCGTCCGTTCGCTTAAAATTAAACAGTTACTCGCATAATATACGCATACGCAATACGGTACAAACCAGTACGCGCGGAAGTACTGAAAATGCACGCATTCGACACGGGTTCGAGTTCTCTAATGTGGATTTAAACATGTTTTTTGAAAAATGTAAGGAGAGTTGGAGACCGAAAAGCCCGTGAATTGGAAAGTGTCTAAAGGCCGAAAAACCCTAAATACACCACCGCATACACACACACGCAGGCATACACACAGACGCATGCACGCATACTGAACGCTAATATTCAATAGGATGCAATCAGTAGACATTTGCAATGTTATTTTTTCTTACAGTTCAATCGCACTCTAGTTAGCTTGCATACACCTTTCTCCTTCGACTGCTTTCAATTTAAAACCTCGAATTTTTGCAGAAAAATTACTCAAAAAAAAACATTTGCAATAGTCGACGTGTTGCCAAGACAAAAAAAGTATGTACTTCGCCCAATGGGATATTCTTCGCTACTCGGACGTGTTAATGGGGATGGGTATATTAAATTTAAAGAAATGACACATCATTTTTTTAGTTAAACGATTCTGAGCAGAGCTTCGGGATTAAAATATACGGTTTGGATTTCTTCAATGTTTCTTTTTTTTGTTTTTCTTCAATTGTTTCAGTTGAAAATAGACGTAAAAACTGTTTATTTCGTTATAATCGTAAAATAAATCACTTGAACGCTTGTAAAACAAGTTTATGTTGTTTATGACATCCGAATATCAGGAACGAACGCGTTTTCGACACGAGTGTGCGACGTTGGATCGTAATGTTGGGGACACGTGAATTACGCGACGCCGAATATCATTGCGTGATTTGTCGATCGAGTCGTATATGCACGAGCGGCATAAGTTAAAAAAACGGTCATTCGGGATAGAAATCTTTCGCTTCGAAAATACGGGTCAACGTAGCCGTCGAAATCAAATAAAATAAACAGAAATGTGATAAATGAATAATAACAGAAAAGCAACGGCTGACGCTCCGATTCATAGGCGCGCGGGGAGCAGGGTACAGAATGTTACCTGGACGATTTTTTCTTTTGGAAACGGTCGTGTGTGGTCTACGCGCGACGGGTACGTCTCAGCCTACCTGTTGTATAACCATTACAACAGCTACACCATTTGTACGCGTCTCCCGAAAACTCGTTTTCACACAAATAACGTTTGAACGACATAAACGTTTAACCTTGTATCCACCCGTATTCACCTATGAATCAATGGCGCCCAGTATCTGGATTTTTTTTTATATTACGCACGACTATTTTATGATGTTTATCGCATTCCTTATTATCGTTTGTGAACGTTTGATCTAAAAGTCTTAAATCATTACGAACTAACAGTAGTCTTGTTAAAATATGCGACAGATTTTTTATTCTAACTCAAACGCCTCATCGACACACAATAATTAAAAAATGTAAATTAAATTTTATAACGAAATCATTAGATGACGAAGTATAGAAATTTGTGATTCTTGATATTAAGATTTGTAAAGGAAATAATTTCCTACTTAATTTATCTATATTATAAATAATTATTCTCGTACAAGTGGCCTTTTACTTTTAATTTTGTTTTACCGATTATCATTATTCATTAAAATCATGAGAAGCTACTGTGGCAGTGGCGTATATAGAACATATTTTCGGGAGGGGCTACTATGGACAAAGTTAAATAACCACTGCTATCTAGAATGACTAAAAAGATACAAAATATACAGTCGGTTTCTATCTACATTTAATTTGCAGAATGCCCCAAAACGATTTGAAAAACCGCAATAAAATTTGTCTCGACTAATCGTATTATTTCGATTGGATGAAATTCTAAATAAACCTAAAGCAACATTAAAATATAACAAACATTTAAAGTGAATTTCAAAGTATTTTGAGAGATTTCGGAGGGGGCTCTAGCCCACTAGCCCCCCCCCTTATATACGCCACTGTACTGTGGAATACATTTATCACGCTACAATTGACTTTTTACTTTGTGAAATACCACACACACACACACACACACACACACACACGCGCGCGCGCGCGCGCGCGGCGTGCGGAGTTCGGTAGAAAATTTCTGTTTGACGAGACACGGATAGTGACGCAGCACGGCATTGGTAAGTAAACGGCGTCGCAGCCGTACCGTGGTGAGTGGTGTGCGGCAGAAGTCCGCGATAATCGGGCTGCTATAATGTGGACCGAAAATCAAGTGTTTATGACATTTGATACAATTAAACGTCCTTAAAGATCTGTGACATCCGGGGAAACACTAAAAAACGGGCATTTGTACGGCGTATAAATTAACAAGATGAACGTTTATAGAGATTCGTGTACTATCAATGTACTTCGGAGTATGACGAACATTTTACAAATAAAATATAATATTCAACAAACATCCCAAGCGTAGAAAACGATTAACTTCCCGTGTCAAGCGAGGGAAGACGTTAAAGAACAAGTATTCGAAATAAACGTGTTTCGCTGTGAACATGCAGGTCCATAAAGTAGTCGACATTTTACCTGTATAATAATAAAAAAAAAAAAAATAATAATAATAATAATAATAATAATAATAATAATAGGAGCTGCGTTGACGCGACGCCGGCAAGTGTACGGCGTCGCTCATTGTCCTCGGCTTGCGGAGTACAGAACCTAACCTAGACCGGCCGTTCGATTTTACATTGTAAGCGATCGGATGGATGACGCGCAGGAGGACGCGCGGTCAGGTAAGGACACCTGGTCGCCGCCGTCAGGGTACGTACGGACGCCCGGTTTTCGTCTGTTTCCACGCGGAATACGTTCGCCACACATCGATACCTAACCTAACTTTGTATTACGTTAGTGATTAATTTAATCTTGACGCATTTGGGGTACCTATGACGAACGTATTTTAACGAATATGCGACGAGCACCCCTGCACGTGTGTACAGGTTGCTTTGCGCGAAACCACGAGGCATGGCGAGGGAAGACGTTGAAAAAAAATTCAGATTTCGTAATAGAAGCATAAATGAAAAAAAAAATAGGGTGAAATAGAAAATAAAAGCAAAGCAAAAAAAAAAAAAAAAAAAATTAAAAAAATAGCCAAACACCGTTTTGATATTATGATTGATACTGACCCGTCGTCTCCGTGAAATGTTGCGAGCCGCGTGGAAAATGTCCCAGTGACGTGGCGGAGCGCGGTCGAACGTCTTTTCGCTCGGAGTCGGAGCAGCCGGAGAAGTTATCGGTGGCCGAACCGGGGGGAGGTTCGAGCGTCTCTTGAGCACAACGGATATGAAAATACGGTGTGTCTCGAAAGAAAATTCGCGTCGTTCACGTGCAACGGACAGTGGAGATATTCGGTCGTACGATACGTCGTACTCGTGCGGCGGACCGAAGAGATATATTATATATTGTCTGTAAGACGGGCGCCAAAACACAATGACGACCCCGAAACGTCGCACGGCCCGTCGGCCAAAACGACTATGGGTGGGGTGGGGGGGGGGGGGGCACGGACACTATTCGAATACCTGTGCCGCATAACTGCGACGCATCCCCTAGCGGTCACCACGCACATACGACGACCGACGCTACGGCACTCGGTACGGGCGATCTTACAATATTCGTACGATATTTTCCCGTTCCGCGTCACCACCGGTCGCACTGCGATTTGCCGCTGCCTTCCGCGCGCCACATAGATTAATGTGACTTAGGACCGCCATCGTTTGGTCGTTTCGCCAACAATCCGAATGCCGACGATTTACGTGTTTTGTGCTCTCGCTGAAACACGACGTCTTATGCAAATATTTGGATGGTGAAGGAAATTCTTCGAGGAAATCAACTGAATGTGCGAAATCACATACACCGTGATATCGCATCGCGTCTGAACGTGTGGCTTAAATCTAAAGGATTCGAAAGAGGGGAAGGTGTTTGATAACTAATTAGAGTCCGATTGCATTGTATGAAAAAGAAAATCGTGCGATTTCGTACTGATCGCGTCGTGGTGAATTTTAGCGTTCAAAGTGGTGTTCAGTCACTGATCTCAAACCCGGTTACTTCAATTTTGTTACGCTAAAGCTATATAATCTTTTGAAATGCGCCAAAAATAGAGAACCCTTTGGAACGTGTGAGATTTTATATGTGTGAGTATGTGTGTACGTGATCGTGTCATGCGCCTGAACGTGTGTGCGTCACAAGCGAAGTCTACTTGAATTTTCGTAATGTGTTACATAACCATAACCTAGAGAAATGTGAGTGTGTATGTATGTGTGTTTGTGTTTATGTGCGTGTGTATGTATGTGAGTGAATGTATGTGTATGTGTGTGAGTGAGTGGTATGTGTACGTGTCACGCGACGTTTGACTTGGAAAAATCCACTACACATTTATAAACTTTCAAGAAAAATTAAAAAAAAATAAATAAAAGTATGATACGAACCACTTTTTTAACGTATAATAAATTTATATAGCTGACAGTGGATTTCATGACTTCCGAGTCCAGTAGCGCACACTCAAAAATGAATAGGGGTAGCAAATTGAATGGAAAAATAACACCCACCCACCAAATCACTTTCAAAAACAGACCCGCGGGGGCTTCGCCCCCACACCCCCCTAACTAGAATTCTCTAATCTTGTTCAACACTTAATAAAAAAGTATTCAATGTTAATAAAATAAAATACAGGTTCTCGGTAACTATTAATTTTTATTGATTATTGTAAATCTTAATAATTATGCAAGTAAACATCAAACTTAAATTAATATAATAAAGCCTTTTGCAATAAGCTACTATTATTTGCAAATGTATTAATTACAGTATCTGTGTCAATTTTAATATCATTTTCACATGATAGTAACATTAAATTTTCTAACCGACTTTCACACATGGTACTACGAAGTTTGTTTTTAATAATTGTCAATTTAGAAAAGGTTCTTTCGGGTGTAGAACTAGCAACCGGTAATGTTACAGCAATTTTCAAAGCTGTACTTAAGACAGGAAATACAGACTGCAACCCACTAATTTTAACTACCTTCAATACAGTAGATAAACTGCATCCATTTAAAGGTAGCTTGGTGAAAGAAACATCTTTTAACTGGTCTTGAGTATCCTGACAATCTTCAAAGTCACTTTCTAAATGGTTAATATATTCATCTTCGGTGTCAGATTGAGATTCATGGAGACGGGGTGGAATTAGTTTCACTTTTTCAAAATTAAAGTAACATTTAATAAACTGTAAATATTCTCTTTTTAAATCTTCTTTGTCAACGAATTTACTATATGTATTAGAAAATACTTTAAATGCATCAACTGGCAATTTACTGACATCATTGGATATTTCTTCCATTCTACGTCTAGAAAATAATGATAGATCCTTAAATAAACCACTGGATATTTCATTGAACCTTTCATTTATCTGTGTAATAGCTGTATCAAATGCTACAAAATATGTCTTGATTTTATAGTTCTGCAATGGGTCTTCGATCACTTCGTCTACAGTTAATTCATCAACTTTGCGTGGCACCCTTCTTATTCGATTACTTGGGATTGGCTTAAAATCTTCGCATTCATTGATTGAACACTTTTTGAACTCTTCGACTTCGCTAAGGATAGTAGAAAATTCTACGTCACTTCTACATATTTCTAAATGTTGTATTTTTTCTTTAACTAAATCAATTACTCCAATGAGATCTATATCCGTGGCCTGCAGCATTTTACTGAGAGGAGTGATAATCTGTAACATTTTTTTGTATATAATGGCTGTGGTTAAAAATTTATCACACATTATATTTTCTTTTAAACTCCGAGCTTGATGAGCACCTTTGCGATCAATTGAATATTCACTATTTTGGATATCTTGTAAAGTATCACATAAAGCATCAAACGTGTCAAGAACAGTATTGAGTGCATAATCATGGGACCACCAACGCGTTGTTTCTACTTTCTTGAAGCGTCGTTTGCGTTGTGTATTCCCGTATATTTTGTCTTGAAATTGTTCAAATAAGGCCACTCGTTTCTTGCTTGAGCTTATAAAATCGTAAATAGACTCTAAAATTCCAAACATATCTACTGCATTGGGTGAACAGCTTACAGCATCAATTACAACCAAATTCAGCCGATGCGCATAGCACCAAACAAAAACTGCAGCCGGATTAGAACGTTTAATTATGGCTTGAAGTCCATTATACGCACCTCGCATATTACTTGCACCATCAAAAGATTGTCCAACCAAGTATTGTTTCCAATCTAAAGAATATATGTCACAAATTTGTTCCACTATTTCAAATATGTTTTGTGCCGAAGTATTTGCACATTCTTTCATACTGATTAATCTTTCATGGGCTTCTGCAGTCTCTTCATTTATGTAGCGAATCACAAAGGAGAGCTGCTCCTTTCTGGAATTATCAAATGTACTGTCTAATGTTATACTGAAAAACTTTGCACACTTAATTTGTTTTAAAATGACACCACGAGTGTATCCAGCCATTGCTTCAATGAGTTCATTTTGCCTTCTCCATGATATAAAATCATATTTATTCTTTTTTTTTAAACGATGGCCAGATATATATGATTCAAGAACAGGGTGATACTTTCCTAATAAGCAAACCAGATCTTTGAAATTCCCACGCAAATCAGATTCCCAATTTTCTCTGTGACCTCGTAAAGCCAAAGAATGTTGAGCAAGGTAATGAATTATGTCGATAATAGCTGCGACAATTAGACGATTTGTAGCAACAAATGTGTTCCTTGCTTTTAGAATTGAAGGTTGAAGAGGCACACACTGATCCTCTAATTTCAACTTAAGGGAAGCTTCAACATGAAAGGAAGAAGTCTCGTGCATTATTAGTCTTTGTGTTGCCTTGCTCCATGTGCCAAACCCTGTTGTGACCCAAACAGACTGTTTATCATTTCCAATTAAAATACAATATATACAAAATATACGGTCTGTACTGCATGAATATGAAAGCCATTCTCTAGAGCTGGTAGTACCATCAGGCAAAGTTTTTTTATACCATGAAGGAAGAAAACTCCTATTTTTTCGTAAAGGAAAACAGTTGTTGGACATATCTTCTTTCTGAGGCTGAACAGGTCCCCAACTAAGAATTAATTTTCTTTTTTCATAAGAAAATGGACCGGATGCAATGATTTTTATAGGATCTTTTTCGGTGACTCCCATATCTAAAAATAAGAAAAAATTTATATACTTTTACAATTATTTACAAATCGATACTCATACGGACTATAAGCAATTAAGTTACAATTTTATATTTCGGAGCATAGCGAGGTATCTATTGGTTTTACTATGATTTTTTTTTTGTCTGTAAACACTTTCTACCAGAAAACGTGCTCTAATCGAAAAATTACAAGACACATGTAATTTATATTTTGATTTTCTAGTCAGTTAACGCAATAATTAAAGACAGCTGAAATAAAACGTAGAAATAACGAAAAAATGTACGAAAATAATTATTTTATTGTATTCAATTTAGTTTTTTTTGTTGTAATAATGTTAAAAGTCACCGTAGAGGCTTGAAATTTTGATGAAAAACTTATATAGGTCACATATAGACGTGGTAAAATTTTGAAATCATTTGAACCATTTTAAAGCTATTTATGGATATTTTAATTTTGCTAGTTTTTATGTAATTTTTATTCGGTAGGTACTACGGTAAAATCGGTCGGCGATTACTTTCGTAGAACCTAGAGCATCCGGTTCGATTCATGGTAGCTAACTTTGTTAAACATAACTCGTAAATATTACAGTCTTTTAAAATATACATTACAGTATTTTGTGTTTCTGTTAAAAAAATAAATAAAATGTTTGTTTAGGTATTAAATTGTTTAAAAAAGTAGGTATCTGTCTTCAATATATTTACCATCTACAGCTAGACTAGATGCTTTTATATTGATACTTTGAAAGTAATAAAATTATTCTTAATTTTAATATTTATATGGTAGGTACCAGAAAAAAAATATTTGAATCATTTACCTCACTATAATTTAAGTATACCTAACACAAGATTATTATTTTTAAATCTAATATTGTTTTGTTTTAAAAACTTCCAATTACTTTATTGCAATGCAACATTTTTCATATGCGGTTTTTTGTTAAGAAACAAATTTATATGAAATCACAATAATATTCATTTATTATTTTGACATATTTCTCACTAATTTTCTTATTTTTAAGAGAACATTACAATGTTTTGTGGAGAATTTAAACATCATACTTTATCTTTTTAGAACATATAAATCCAGACCCTTCATAACACATACATTTAATATTACCAATTAGCAATTTTATACAATATTTACTACCTATTTAAATATTTTGGTTTTAAAAAATTGTATTTTAATAAATATATAAACAGATACCTAATACTTAATAGTATGGATTTAAGGGTGTACATAGCACAATATAATGTCTAATACCTTCAGTCTCAACTTTAGTTTGGTCTTCTTCAGCCATTTTATCTGGAATACTGCTGCTAAGTCCGACCACACTATTTTGCAAAACTTAATAAATAAAAGACTAATTAATAATTTGTATATTAGGGAAAAATCTACTTACTAAACTAATAAGTTGGGTTAATTATTACTTTAAAAAAATAGTCTAGTAACTTGAGACTTGAGTTATTAACTCTCACAAATATGTGATAAGATTACTTTGTTCGTTATTCAAATAAATGTGGAGTGATAACTTTACTTTTCAGTGAAAAAGTAAATACCTTACACTCAAATATATATATATATATATATATATATATATATATATATATATATATATATATATAATGTATTTAGAGTATTAGATTAAATAGGTAATAATATAATCAAGTAATAATCTCATTAAAATTAATTCTGCCAAAACCTAGGGGTGCCTAATATTATAATATTTAAATAATTAATAGCTATTTCCTTATAGTAATTTGTGTTTTTTAAAGTTACCACACATCTATTATACAGTTATATACGTAAATCGTAAAAAAAAAACATTTTTTGAATTTTTTATACTTTTAGCATTTTCTATCAAATATTTTATATTTACCAATGCAGGATGACTCAATGTTAATTGGAGTGTTGCTCTCAACATCATCAACTTTAACGTCTGTAACCAAAAGTGCATGCTTGCACTGTTTATCTGGAAATGAACATAATATTGCATGTAATATGTAATTATAATACTATTATTATACTTACCAATAGAAGAAGTCTTAATCTCAACACCAATATTAGAATTGCTGTTTACAGTATCTACTGTTTTATTACAAATAATATCTTCATGCAATTTAGCTGAAATAAAATAGGTAGTAACAATAATTACAACATAAATACCTATGTTGTACAAACAATAATTTTGAATATATAATAAATGCAGATATTATTAATGTTGTTAATAATAATTAAATTGTTTTACACAACATTTTTTAATTAATAGGTAGGTTCAGGTACCTACTTTTGTTTAATATTCAATTATCTTATTTTACTTTCAACTTTATACTGAATAAAATAATAAATAGGTATATACATTTAAAAATTATAAACCCTTTTTCCCCTAGATCTACTTTTGGTAATTTTCACTTAATTGTTATTTTCAAAATTTACAAAAAGTATTAAAAATAAAAATGAGCATAAGTAATTAATTTGATTATTGATTATTAATTAGTCAATTTTAAATTTTATCAAATCACATTCTTATTTTAAATTACAATTAATTTAAATTGAATTAAGATAAAATAATTTATTATAAAATATTAAATTTAATAAAACAAATTTTTTTCCATTACACAATTCATTCCTTTAAAGTTAATTGTACCGATATAAATGTGAAAAAATATTTAATTCCCAAAATTAACTGTATTACATAACTAAGGTACATCTTTAAAATAGAAAGTATAACTTTAGCATCCGGCCACAACAAAATTAAATTTCAATGTTTCACTATATTTTCTTATAATTAGAACTATTTTTGTATTTATTTATTTATTTATTTATTTATTAAATAAATAAATAAATTTTCTTATAATTAGAACTATTTTTGTATTTTAAGAATTTTCCTACTGCAAGTTTTTATTGCATTGGAATTTTTTTTTAATTTACACTTATATGTAAGATTGAATACCTTCTAATATGCTAATAAGACTAAATTTATCAAAGAAATGGTCAAAATATTTAGTAAATTTTTAATTTTTAAATGTTTATAAAATTTGAACTAATAATTTTAAGTCTCTATCAACATTATTTTTGGAGTTACGAATAAAAAACGAAAATCGATTTTAAGTTTTTGAAAAAACTTTAAGGAGAAGAGGTTTGAGAACCCTCAAAGTACCATCGGAATGTGATTTCTAATTGATTAACAGAGTCGAAGTAAAAAAAAAAAAAAAAACCATTACCTACAGTATTACTTCATCCGCAGTTGCATAAAAATCTGTGTAAAAATAAGTAGGTACCATCTCTTTTACTATTTTTTTTTTTTTTTTTTTTGATTCGATTCAGTCCAATGGCCTAGTCTCATACCTTAAATGCTAACCTAAACTAATAAAAGTTTTAATGCATACATGCTTTTGTGTATATACCTACCCAACATACACATCTTAGTAACTTACTATCGAAAAAATCAGTCGAGAATAAAAAAGAAGTTTAAAATTGTATTTAAAAAAAAAAATTAATCGTTTTCAAAACAATCTAAAATCCCTATATATTAATAAAAATGAATTAAACCTCGCTCATTATATAAAACGGTTTAAAATAATACATACCTTTTTTGAATGGGACGGTATTCTGCGACTTCGAGTCACTTTTTCGAAAAAAACTTGTTACGTCAGAACAAACTTTTTTAGATTTTAATTTAGCCACTGCACATGAAGATAAATGACGGTTCCAATTTGTTAAATTTAAACCCATTCTTTTTTTCCCGCAAGCACAAATTGAACCCAAATCGTTAGACATATTGAAATGAACACTGAGTACACTAACTTAATACATCGAGAACAAGCTCTATTATAAATGCCACGAACTACATAAAACAGTGGACTGTGGAGACACTTAGTACAAAGCACGATAAATGCATATTTTATTTTATAAACAAAATATTAACATTATTCTGTGATATTAATACATTGGTTTTCGTATATTACACACATAAAATATAAATAGTACCAACACTGCCAACTGCCAATCGTTATCGTAATTATTGTTTTGTATATTATCTACTATCTACGTTCTAGCAATTATTACTAGAACATTGAAGGAAACCAATTCTATTTTTAACACATGTTTATGTGGAAATGTCATACACGTAATCTGTAGATTTTGTCCGCGGTCCGCCTGCGGCATTAAGAAATATTATTATTTAATATTAATTATTAAATTTAAATATACTATACTTTGTTCCAAAATGGAGCATGTTTAGGTATAACTTAATATAATGTAGTATATACCTATTATACCTACAGTCTACATGGCTACATACTGCAGGATATATTATAATTTATCATACTCGTAATTATCCATCGTCATCATGGAATAATAATTAATTCCTGTACTACTCAATATTTAGTACCTTTAACTATAAAGAATTAATATTCTTTTTATAACAACACAAAATAAAACTGCCAGCCTGAATTGTTTGGTGCTAATACATTATCATTAAAACTAGCAGTATAGCACTAACCAATAATTTAATTCAATACAAATAGGTGTACAATTATTATACTATATAGTTGCAATTTGTTTGTATTTTATAATATCGTGACTAAATGGGAATCTATTCTTTTGGTCTAATGAATGATAAAGTACTTATTAGTTATTAGTCAGCTACCTCTAAATTATATTGGCTATATTATTCCATAGTTTATTTTTATACGTAGTAGATTTATTATGACGTAGTCATGTAGATGTAGATATTTTGGGGCCAGGGGGACCACCCACCCACCCAATTTTTCAGGGGTAGCAGCTGCTACCCTTGAACCCTCCATGTCTGCATTTTTCACCACTTTTCCATGTAGACAATTTATTTGTATTTGTGATATTAGTAAAGCATAAATTTCTAAAGGAATATAATTGTAATTAAAATCTGAAAAAATTGTTATTATTATTTATTTTAACTACGATTTCATAAATAGTATGATTCAAATTTTTATCTTTATTAAAATTTTGATAAATTCAATTTTTTCCACGTGCCATTGAAATTTCGCCAACGTCCCACTTTTGGCACGCGTGCCATAGGTTCGCCACCTCTGACCTAGAGCAATGTGCAATCTAAAAAATCATGCAATTTAAAAAAAAAACGCAAAAAATGACTATGTAGTGTCGGCGATGTTACACAAATTATATTTGTATTAATACAATTTTTTATACAATAGTTTACTGATACTTTTCCATTTACCATCTCCTCCGTGTTCGTGCGTGAAGTTTTTGCGACGCTGCTATTTTCCGCAGCACCCCAAGTACCGGTTATCCTATAAAAGGAAGCTGGTACACTGTCGTTTTGCCGTAGAATCTGAAAACATAACCATTTGAATTGCAATGATCTACGATTTTTTTTTCCTGATGAATATAGTACGTCTTCGTATGCGAACGTTTTATTTATCGTATAGAATTTTCTGCGGAAGTCTAACGAAAACATCACGTGTTGGCCGAAAAACCTGCTGATTAAATCAAGGTGAGTGGAGGAGGGGTATTTGCCTGAAATCTAGACCAAGTATCATGTGAGTGTACGTGCGTGTTAGTACCGTCGCGTCTAGAGTCACGTGATTACGCGTGCGTGCGTCATGCGTCGTAAGTGATGAGTCGTTCCTTGCACGCTCCTCATCATGTCGACGCTATACAGGCATAAATATTTTCATTTACATACAATTTTATAAAAATTAGATATGTTATGAAATAAAATAATAATAATAAAAAAAAAAAAACATAATTTAGAGGTTCTCTTAAAATAGCCATTAGAATGGTATTTCCAACATCAAACTGAGTGTTTTGGTGAAAGAAAACTATACATTTTAGATTGATAAAATATATTCTTAATGTATGTGAAAATAATCATATCCTCTTCAAAATATTATCAGTAGGTATAAAAGGGGGGTTCTGGACCGTCCTCACAACCTCACAACCTCACAGCCTCCCGCCGCCGCCGAGCCTCGCAACCTCCCGCCGCCGCCGAGCCTCGCAACCTCCCGCCGAACCACCCGCCGCCGCCGCCGCCGCCGCCGAGCCACCACCGCCGCCGTACCACCCGCCGCCGCCGTACCACCTCCGCCGCCGAGCCTCGCAACCTCCCGCCACCGCCGCCGCCGACGCCGAGCCACCTCCGCCCACACCGCCGCTGTGGCCCCCCTCTACCCCACCCTACCATCGAGTCCTCACCATCATTGCGCCGCCGCTGAACGGTAATTATGTTATCATATTATTATTGTTATACAGATAAGATACTGATAATGTTAACGAGGGAAAAATAATACCACAAGTTAAAATAATAATGAAAATATTTGTTTAAACAAACAAGGTTACATACTCGCCGGTCACTCTATGAAATAATCAACGTTATACAAAATCATAATTTTGTCTATCTTCGTACACACACACACACACACACACATACACACACACACACACACACACATCCCACACACTATCATTGTTTTTATGTCGTATTTAATAATAATTATTACGGACCACAGATAAATGACGGGAAAATAAAACAAAAATTTTGTAATATCCTTCTCCAACGAATAATCATTTCGACTAGACGTTGGAGAATTGGATGTATTTATGTATAATAGTGGGTCTATATAAGCATGTTATCAAGGGCAAATACTATTGTATATACACAGATATTGCCGGTCAAGACATGTCAATCGAAACAATCAACACCATTCATAAAGGGTCGCTCCATGAAATAGCCAGCATTACACAAATTCGAAAACAATTTTGTCACTCTTCGTAAACATACACATCCCACACACTATCGGTGTTTTTATGTCGTATTTAATAATAATTATTACATTTAAAATATTCGTTTGAGAACTACACACAATGCCGGTCGATACATGATGTATAACATCAAAGTCATCGCTTTTCATAGAATATAGAGCAATAATCGGTCCCTTAAATAAATAGGATATAAGTGGGGACACTAGAAATTTCGAGGCTTGCCTTATACAAAATCGAAAACAATTTAGTGTTTCTTCGTACACACAACCCTTCGGTTCAGACGTCTTTTTGTTTATACTCTGTGAATCGTCATCGATACGTTTTACGAATAACCACCATTTCGTTTTGTGTAATACTTCGTGTATATTAATATTTTTACGTTTATTCTCGTTGTGTTTTCTGTGCATTTAAATATGTTTAACTGTGTCGTTTGCAATAAGGAGTACGCTAATAAGAGTTCTCTCGTGAGACATGTTAAAATCCACAACGGAATTAATTTCCCATGTAATGAGTGTGGTAAATTATTCAACCGTAAAGACAACTTGCATAGACATATGAAAACTGAACATGGTATGTATATAAAAAAAAATTATTAATTTATTCAAATTAAATTTCTGATATTAATTTATATTTTTCAGTAATATTAATTTATTATTTATTTTAAAAGGTTTAATACGTGCTCAACCGATCGTACAGCAAGCGGTTGCAGATAACACCGAAGTACCGGATATTACATCGAATGAAATGGAATTGTTGAATGATGGTAACGATTCATTACTTTACGATTTAGCAGATGAAATCGAGAGGGCCTATTTCTGTGATGCTGAAGGTAAGATTTTAGAATAATAATTCAAACTACAATTTTAATAGCATAGTTATTATTTCTTTTTCCAAGTAAATTTATTATGAATTAATTTTACTGAACAAAATCCTCATTTCGGTTTTCATATTTTTTGTTAAATAAGTCTTAATTTTCGATATTTTTTCCAAGTAGTTTTACTGGATAAATTCCTAATTTCGGTTTTCGTATTTTCTGTTTAATAGGCCCTTCGCGTAAACGTAATAACGAAAATTCAACATCTAATAGAAGACAAAAAAGAGCTCGTCTAAACTTGGTTGGTGATTCAGATTTTTTTGTTGAAGTAGGCACATCATTAAATAATACAGTGACTTGGTACTATAGAAAAAATACAGAGAACATTTTCAACTACCCCTCATTCCTCAAATCGATTAAAAATGAACTAATTTATATTTTAAAAAATTCAACACTACCCGTGAAATTTAATTTGAAATTAGAATCTACATACAACAAACCTAATATTGAAAATTCGACTGAAAACCGTGCGTTCAAGACCTCGGCTAGGTCAATATTTGCGGGTAGTGATATCGGGGAAGTGATTGATGAAATGTTCGCTACTATTTTATCCGAACAAGATGTGTATCAGGGAAAAGGTAGCGGTTTTTCCTTACAGAATATCGACGGATTACTGCTAGGTGTATATAAATATACACCCATGGGCGGCTCTTCATATATTCCTTTACCATCTAGCATTGAAAATAAAAAAGCTGTAATTAATCCCCAAAATAATGACGTTTACTGCTTAAAATGGGCTATATTAGCCAAATATGTAACCGGTAGCAGTAAATATAGAATAGGAAATAATTATACGCAGCATGAAGACAAGTACAATTTCTCAGGTATTACATACCCAACTCCGCTACATGAAATTAAAATTTTTGAAAAAAATAACCCGGCTACATCTGTAAACGTGTATGGTGTTCAACAGGATAAAGATGGTCAAAAAGTAAAATATATTGTGTATCCACTTAAAGTCGTAGAAGAAGAAAAACCTGACCATTTCGACCTCCTTTTAATATCTGATGAAGAAAAATCACATTATACATTTATATCAAATTTTTCTCGTCTCGTACGCTCCCAAAAAACTAATCATAATGATGCAGTTGTGTTTTGTAAAAGATGTTTTACCAGTTTTGACGAGCGGAAAAAAATTAAATTAAGTGGTCAGGCGGCACTCGACGAACATAAGTTGATTTGTGGACAACATAAACCTATTTTACCAAAGATGCCAGCAGAGGGAACAACTCTTGAATTCGAAGCATGGAGCAAAACACAGCGTCACCCATTTGTGATTTATGCAGATTTTGAAGCGTTGTTAAAATGTAACGAAGAAAAAATGGGGAAGAGTACGACTGTTTTTCAAAAACATAAACCAATGAGCTATGGAATATACGTAAAGGCTGCCGATAACATACCTAAAGATCTACTTGAAGAATTTGATATACCTACAACTATAATAATATACAGAGGAGGTGAAACACGTGAAGAAGTTGCCAAACATTTTGGCGAAACTGCTGTTGAAATTTCAAGAAAAATAGAGAAACTACTGAAAACAAATAAAAAAATAATTATGACAAACGAAGAAAAAGAGGTACATAAGATTTGTACAGAATGCAATTTGTGTAAGAAAAGAATCTCAACACCTGTACAAGATCATTGTCACTTATCTGGTAAATTCAGACAGACATTGTGTAACAGATGTAACTTGTCGTTACAAGTACCAAATTTTGTACCTTGTTTCTTACACAACCTGAGTAATTATGACGCGCATTTCATTGTTACGGAGCTGGGATATAATGAAAAAAGTATAACAGTCATTCCAAACAGTGAAGAAAATTTTATTTCGTTTTCGAAATATATTTCAAACAAGTTCACAATCCGTTTCATCGACACGTTCCGCTTCATGGCCTCGAGTTTGTCTAAACTCGCTTCAAATTTAATTACGCCAGATTTTGAAAAATTTAGAGAAACAGCAAAACATTTCTCTATCGAAGATATGGTATTAGTAACGCGTAAGGGTGTTTATCCTTACGAATATACCGATAGTTGGGTGAAATTGGAAGAAACAGCATTACCAGCCAAACATCTATTTTATAGCACATTATTAGAAGAACATGTTTCGGATAAAGATTATAATCATGCTATGGAGATATGGAATCATTTTAACTGTCAAACACTTGGAGATTATAGTGACTTATATCTCAAAATCGATGTCTTACTCTTAGCAGATGTATTTGAGAACTTCAGAGACATTTGCCTATTAACATATAACCTAGACGCTGCTTTCTATTTCACTGCCCCCGGTCTGAGTTTTGATGCCTGTCTAAAGTATACAAATATACGACTCGAGCTGCTCACAGACTATGACATGCTGTTGATGTTTGAAAACGGTACTTTAAAAAAAAAAAAAAATAAATAAATAAATAATAATAATAAATCTTATAATAAAAATAATATTATGTTTTAGGTATACGTGGAGGACTCACACAAGCGAGCATGCGGTATGGAAAGGCTAATAATGTTAAAACACCAGACTATGATTCAACAAAACCATCAACATGGATCATTTATCAAGACTGTGAGTATATATATATAAATGCATTTTTTTTTTTTCAAAATTTATACAATTATTTAATTATTATATTTATAGGTAATAACTTGTATGGCTGGGCAATGTCACAATATATGCCGTCTGGTAGTTTCAAATGGGTCGAGCCTACACTAGATGGTCTTGAAACTCTGAATGATACATCAGATATTGGTAGAGTGTATGAAGTTGACATTTCATACCCACAGCACTTGCACGATAAACATAATGACCTGCCTTTCCTGCCAAATAACAGTATTCCACCCGGTTCAAAAATTCAGAAACTTATGGCTACATTGGAGAAGAAAGAACGTTATATTATTCACTACCGTAATCTGAAGCAGGCTATGGATAATGGATTGATTGTTGAAAAAGTAAATGTTTAAATATAATACCTGTTATTAATGTATTAATGATAATATGATTCAGGTTCATAGAGTGGTACAATTTAATCAGTCGCCATGGTTAGCCAAATACATCAATCTGAACACAGAAATGAGGAAAAAGGCAAAAAATGATTTTGAGAAGGACTTTTATAAATTGATGAACAATAGTGTGTTTGGTAAGTAGTTGTAATTTATAATTATATATTTATACCTATAACCCTTTTATTTCTAGGTAAGACCATGGAATCAATGAGGAGACGGATAAAAATGGAGCTTGTTTGTAGCGAAAAGCGGTTAAAGAAACTAATAAATAAGACCACGTTTAAATATTGTACAAATTTTGAAAATAAAAATCTAACGGCTGTCACTCTCGAAAACAAGATAATCAACTTTTGTAAACCGATTTATATTGGTAAATATTATATTTTATTATTTTATTAAATATGTGTTCTTATTTTAATACTTTTTAGGTTTTGCTGTGCTTGATATATCAAAGACCATGATGTATGATTACTACTATAATGTGTTGAAAAAGTTTTATGGTGATAGGATAATACTAATGTATACTGATACAGGTAAATATAAATATATACATTTTTTTTTTTTTTTTTTTTTTTTTTTTTTTTTTTTTTTTTAATAAATAATTTTATAATGTTATAATGTTTTTTTTTTTAGATTCATTTGTGAACTACATTCTAACCAACGACTTCTATGCCGACCTGAAAAACAATCCTCTCCTGCTAGATCGAGTGGATACAGCTAATTTACCGATTGATCACCCGTGCTACATGACTGTAAGGAAGAAAGTACCTGGGTTCTTCTCAGATGAGACAGACGGGAAAACCATGAACGAGTTTGTCGCTCTACGGGCAAAATCATATGCGTTTAGTGTTGAAGGCGAGGAGAAGATCAAGGCAAAGGGTATCAGAGGTCATGTGGTTAAATATCACATGACTCTCAAGGACCACAAAAAATGTTTATTTGGCGACAACAGTTTAGTCACACGTACAGATAATGTTTCAATACGGTCATTCAATCACCAGCTGAAGACCATAAAGACTAACAAGCTGACTTACAACCGTTTTGATGACAAGCGATATATATTGGAGGATGGAGTGCATACCCTAGCCCATGGTCATTATAAGATTGAGTGAGTTACTATTAAATGATAATAAATTTGATGTATCTAATTCCATTATTATGTTATGTTTTAGTGAACTCAATGAAGAAGCCGAGCTTATCCTGTTGTTGGAAGAAGACTATATCAATCGGAACATCTAAAACTGTTATTGTGTTATTGTATTATGTGTATTAATAAATTGTATATGATAATGTTATTTATCGAATATTTTTATTAATTTGTACCATGTTATTTTTAAACTATGAAAATGTGTATAGTTAATAATAAATAAGCAGTGTTTTATTTTAAAAAAAGACATTTTATTTAAAAATATATACAAAATCTTATTGATAATTATTTATAAACCATTGTTTTAATGCAAAGACTTTGAAAAATGTACATTGTTTAGGATTTAAATCTTTATGAAAAATACAGCACGGCATAGTTTCTTCATTGCATACTTGATTCAGGCGTGGACACCCGATTTCTTCAATGTTGATGATGTTAGCATATGGAACAATATCCTTAATGATTTTTTGTTTTTGTTCGCCTTTGACGTAAATGTCATCAAAAGTTAAAGAATTTAAAATGTGGTTGATTTCTGTATATTCAACATCTCCATAGTCCAATGAAAGTCCATGGTAATTTCTCTCTAGCCATTTGTTGACGCTTCGACTTTTTGCGTTTTGAGTTAGATGTGAATGTTTAAAAATCCAATGTTGAGTAGCATAGGTATCTATATCGACTACAGACATTTCCTTAATCATATACTTAGCAGCGTCGTCAAGGACACAATGGACATCTAAAATAGCTGAGGACAACATTCTCAACGAACGATTGTAACCAAACTGATTTAAAATACGACTTATACTGTAATTTTATTGTTTGAATATGTATATATTTATGTTTGAACTTTATCACTCATTGAAACTTCGATAGTGTTAACTCGGCTGACTAAAGCAGGAATAACTTTCTGTAACGCCCTTAGTTCATTCATACAATTTTTTAAAGAAATGTGAATCTTGTCGATAGAGTCCATTGTATTCTTATCATTTTCAGTCATGTATTTTTGAATATTCAGGTCTTCCAATGATGTAATTCTATTTTCTATTTCATTTGTCTTCTTGAATAATGAATTTATTTTTTCGCAATTCGTTACAATAATACTACTATGTAATTTCAACTCTGTTTCGTTCATATTTAGTCTCTCGTTTTGTAAATTATTCTGTTTACTGAGCGTTGAACTCAAAGTACCTCCGAATACATTCATGATTGATTAACGACTGATACTATAATTCAATATCACTAGTATTTATCCAACTATTATGAGTACTATCGAATCCGTACCATTTTACAAATGCTTGTCTGCCTTTTCTTCGTATAATTTTTTCAACTAAAAAACTGTCTGGGTGATTCGTCTTGTGTATTTCTTCTGTATAAAAACAACCGGCGATCGGTTTACCCGAATAATCTCCGAGCATATACGTTGGTGGTACTGTATTATTTATTTTTAGTATCGTAAATATCTCTGTAGACCAATTAGGTAGATATCCTTTTGTGAATACACCTTTTTGTACACTTATGCGTACTTTATCACCAACTTTGAATTTTATTTTTTTATCTTTAATAACACGATGTTTCATATGCACTAATTTCGGGTTTTTATCTGCTTGCTCGGGAGTCATACCGATAGTTCTATGTTTCGAGTTATTATATTGTTGAATTAATTTAGGTAAAATAGAAATCCAATCATGTGTACCTCTAGATGTAAATTCTTTATACATTAGAGATTTTAATGTACGATTAAATCGTTCGATAATACACGCCTTTGTAGTGCTATACGTAGAATATTTATTTACATTGTATTTTTTCATTAATGTATCGATTATCTTGTTATAAAATTCTTTTCCATTATCTACTTGTAGCAGTTTTGGTTTACGAACGGCTATTATTTTAGACAATGCTTTAGTGACTTCATTACCCGTCTTTGATTTTAACGGTATAGCCCATACATATTTTGTAAAACAATCTATCACACACAGTATATATTTGTATCCCTTGTTACGTTTTGAAAGGGGTATCATTTCAACCAAGTCCGCTTGAAATAAGTCATTTTTACCATAAATATTTACACATCGTCTAGTATAATTTTTTCTTGATGGTTTATGTAATTCGTTTGCAATATCACGCTTAGACATTAGGAATTCTTTTTATTATCTTGGCTTCTAATAATTCTTCGAAAATTGATAGTATTTCGTTGGAGACGCCTGTATTTCCAGCTGCCTTGGACGCTAAAAGTAATCGTAAACGATCGACCAACTCATTTGGATCATTCCAGTAAACTAAGTTATGTTTTTGTAAATCTATACTAATATCCATTCCTCTGCCGTTAGGGAATAAGTTCTGAATAATATTTTTATATTTATTACCTCCGGTTTTAACATTGTTATCTCGAGTTAAATGTGCAGAAGTATGTATTAGAATTGATTTATAACTCTGTAAATCTTCTTTAGTATAATTTGTAGGATTTTTTTTAAATAATAATCGTATGATACCTGGTGTTAATGGATAACTACTACCATCGATAAGTAAACTATTTTGATTAAATTCAACTTCTTTGTTACCTAAAGTAATAGTATTATCTATTTTTTGTTTAGGACCGTACATTTTATCCTGATCTTTACTAGTAAACCAATTATTTACTTTTTCTTGGTATTTATAATCTTTTTCGTTATCAACATTTAATTCATTATAATAATATTGATTGAGTGAATTTTCTGCGTCTTCCATTGGTTCGGTCTTGCTTTGGATTGCGTCTGAGGACGGTGAAATAATATCTTCATTTGTATTAACATTATTATGCGAACTAGATATTTTTGTCAGTGGATCGATTATAGGTTTAAATGTTTGAGTTACCAGCTGATGGACATCAGTCTCACCACTTTTTAACGCTATATATTTTCGTTTGATGTTTTCTTTAGCCTTGACTATCTCATTTAAAACTGAACTATCTCCCTCCATGTTTACACTTTAACTGATGTATAATTTTACGATGCAGTACTTTATATAACTACAAATAGATCAAATCCAAAACGATATCGTCCATTATCGCGCTCATTGTCTTTACTGATAACAACGAAAGAAAATCGTTCACGATTCCAACATGTAGAACAAAAGTTTTTAAATTCTGAATATGACATATCACCCGAGCAATGTTCATTATATACATGTTTTAAATTTGTTTCATCTTGTTTGAACAAAACTATCAAGTTTGCATTATCCCGTATTAATTGTTTTGGTACTTTCGAATAACTCTGAGCCAAATAAAGTATATCAACTTTATTATGTCGTCCACGTGAAAAATATTCACGTATTATACCCTGCTGTTCACCTATTACATCATCCATGATAAACACAGAGTTGGGTAGTACTTTTTCCGGTGAAATGACTTGTTCATTTTCATAAAACATAAATATATTCACTCCTTTGATATCGTTGATTATTTGTTTTAACATCTGATATTTAGGCTGTTGCAATGTCTTTGAGTAAATGTAAACATTCTCGAATCGTAATCCGTTTTCACCGACGAGTAGAAAATAAATTAGATTGGTTTTTCCACAACCAGAACTTCCTAATACTAATGACCTTACAGTGTTGGGGAAAAGGGGCCCATGACGAGTTGTCGATGTATCCGGCGTATCGATATTGTATATCGGTAGTTTTTGTTCTTGCTCTATGAATGTAAGTGCTTTTGATTGCTTTTCCATATTTTCCTCATTGAAATGTTTATTGTTCTCGTGTCGTGCGAGATCAGATTTATAATTAAAAGCACGGTTACATATATCACAAAAGAAACGTATCCCGCTGTGGGTTTTAACGTGTCTATTCAAAGCATCTCCCCTGGTAAATAATCGTAAACATTGTTCACACTTAAACATAATTACACGTCCTGTCAGATTCATATCAGAAACTCTACTAACATAGCATAGCTGTGGCTGTGGCTGTGGCTGTGGCTGTGGCTGTGGCTGTGGCTGTGGCTGTGGCTGTGGCTGTGGCTGTGGCTGTGGCTGTGGCTGTGGCTGTGGCTGTGGCTGTGGTTGTTACTGTGGCTGTGGCTGTGGTTGTGACTGTGGTGAATTTTTCATATCATTCTTATTATAAATATAGATGTAATGTTTAATATTATGTCATACGATGGCGTGCGCTCAAAGGAAACGGTCGATTCAAGGTTCGGGACTTGTCAACTCTGTTATAAACCATTTACCTATGGAATTACATCTGCCTGGTTATAAGTTAGTATAATTGTTATTCATTGTAAAAATATTATTCAAATATATATATATATATTTCTCCGTCTTTGTTACAGTTTTGCAGGACCTGGTACTAAGTTAAAAGAACGTTTGGCACGTGGTGACCGTGGTATAAACAGCTTAGACGAATTGGCTAGATCACATGACATTGCTTATGCAAATAGTAATTCTATGAATGATAGACGTAAAGCAGATGCAATTTTGGAAGAAGAGGCTTGGAAAGTATTCAAATCGAAGAAAACGGGTCTCAAAGAAAAAGCTGCATCTTGGTTAGTTACAACAGCCATGAAGGCTAAACGAAAGATTGGAGCCGGTTGTAGTTTCAAGTGTGCTGTCAGTGCAGCCAAAAAATCTATAAAAAATAAAAATAGTGAAAATAATGTAATGAAGTTGGCAAGAACGTGTATTGCTGCGGCTAAAAAGGCTATTACGAAAAAGAAGAAGACAAAGTATCCTAGAATAATACCTATACCTAAAAAAGGTGGTGTGTTACCGTTAATTCCTATTTTCGCCGGTCTAAGCGCTTTAGGAGCGCTTACAGGCGGTATTGCTAACGTTGTTAAAACTGTGAATGAAATGGGGACAAATAGAAACACACCTGTTCATCTGGGAAAAGGTTTTTATTTAGCACCGTATAAAAACGAAACTTATAGAATTCAAAAAGGAAGCGGAATGTATCTCACACCATACAAGTCATACAAGTCTGGTGGAACAGTTAAAAATATGAGAAAAAACTAATATCTACGTTACCCAACAGAGCCTTATACGACTTTGAGATTATAAAGTACGCTCGTATGTTGAAAATACCTCATTTCATCGGTGTATTTTGTCGAGACAGGTTATCTGCGTCTCCCAGGCATACAGAGTGTGCTATAATCAATTTAGATACAACAAACAGCGGGGGAACTCATTGGGTAGCGTATAAAAAAATCGGAAAAAATATAAACTATTTCGATAGTTTTGGTAATTTACCACCACCATTAGAACTACAAGAATATTTTAAAGATTGTAACATTAGGTATAATTACAAGAGATACCAGCAATTTAATACAATAAACTGTGGACACTTGTGTTTAAAGTTTTTATCATGTATACAATTTCGTTGAACGGACACTCTAGCGAATTAGGATGTAATATTTTTCCTCCGTTAGAAGTAGATCATGATACACAGATATGTTTGCTGAGTTTACAAACTGTTAATTCTATTCCAAATATAGAACCAGGATGTAATACTATCGGATTTCGAGAAGCTGATGGGACTACACAGACTATAACTATTCCAACAGGTGCATACGAATTACATAACTTGGAATCAGCGATACAACAATTATTACCTAGTGATATCAAAAAGTTTCAACTAATCGGAGATAATATCACATTAAAATGCAAGATCATGTGTAGCAAGGAAGTTGATTTTACGGTTGAAAATAATATTTCAAAACTATTGGGCTTTAACAAGGCGGTATACAGCGCTAATACCGTTCACGAATCGGATAAGATAATCAATATTATGAAAGTGAATTGTATAAAAGTGGAGTGTAATTTAATATCTGGTTCATTCACTGATGGTAGTTTGAGTCAAACGATACATGAATTTTATCACTCTGTAGCACCGGGCTATAAAATTATCGAGGTACCAAGACATTTGGTGTTTTACCCACTCAATACTACATCTATAAGCAAAGTGAATATTGTTATACGAGATCAAGACGGTTGCCTAATCAATTTTAGAGACGAACCAATCACAGTGCGATTACAAATTAAACGTAATTATGGCACTCAAGTTTAATGCTAGTAACGAAAAATCTATCAGTTCACCGCGAGAAGTCAAAGAATCAACACGTATACCGTTGAAGAAGAAAAGTAATACGATAAAAATCAAAAAGAATAATAAAATAAGCTTCAAGAAAAAGAAACTAACGGGGAATAATTTATTATTATTACGCTCATTAAAAGCACTTTAAACATGGACGATACATGTTTAAATGTAACTCAGGGATACGTCGACGACTGTAAGATAACTCAAATGCAATATCATTCTTTTCTACCGTATTCAAGTATGGCACTATCGAATAACGATAAGATAGAGATAAATATTCAAAATATGGACGCATATACTCTACCGTGCGAGAGTTATATATATTTAGAAGGTAAAATAAATAAACCTACTGACGTTACTACTGGTGAATTCAGTTTCATAAACAACGGACTAGCGTTTTTATTCTCCGAGGCAAAGTATGAATTAAACGGCACGGAAATACAGAAAATTAAAAATCCGGGTATAACTTCATGCCTGAAAGGGTATTGCTCATACACTCCTAGTGATATGTGTGTACTAGAGAATATGGCGTGGGATCTGAACTTCGACGATAATGAAAATAAAACATTTATACAAAATACTCATTTTTCCGGATGTATTCCACTGAAACATTTTTTTGGTTTTTGCGAAGATTATAAAAAATTACTACTCAACTGTAATCAACAATTAATTCTTAATCGATCGTCTACAGATTATGAAGCTTTACGGGTAGTAGGTGACGCTAAGGAATTGGAAAAGTATAAAAAAGTATCGATCGAGTTGAGTAAAGTAGTTTGGAAAATGCCTGTTATTAAAGTGGCTGACAGAGAAAAATTGAGACTAATGAAAGTATTAGATTCTCGAAAACCGATTTCATGTGCGTTTAGAGCATGGGATCTATGTGAATATCCGATTCTACCACAAAATACATCACATTCATGGACAGTCAAGTCTAGCAATTTATTAGAAAAACCTCGATTTGTAATATTCGGGCTCCAAACGAATAGAAAAACCAATTTATTTAATTCATCTAGTAGATTCGATGATTGCAAACTATTGAACTTAAAAGTATACTTGAATTCTGAAGTATTCCCACATGAAGATTTTCGATTAAATTTTACAAACAAAATAACATCTGTTCTCTATAAGGCGTATACAGACTTTCAAAAATCGTATTATGAAAAGGAAAAGAGTGAACCTCTTCTAACTAAACGTAAATTCGATTCTTTTGCTCCGATAGTTGTTATAGACTTATCACGTCAAAACGATAATGTCAAATCATCGTCTGTCGACTTGAGAATAGAATTTGAAACCAGCGACTCAAACGAAATACCACAAAATACTTCTGCATATTGTTTGTTATTACATGACCAGATTATAACATACTCGCCTTTTAACGGTGAAGTTCGAAAATTGTAATTTTTTTTTTTCCATGTACCATTGTATAAATATATTTTTTTTTTTTTCATGAATAAATGTATATATAATTTATTACCAATATACCATGCATTTTTTTTTTTTTATATACCTTATAATTATAGAAATTAATACTAAGAAATGAAAAAACGGTTTTTTAAAATAATAAAAAGTTTTTTTATTTTACACAATATACAATATATATTTTATTAATTACATTTTGGTAACCAATACATTTCTGAATCGCGTTCACAAATAGAGTATTGAAAGTCGAGATATGACGGTCCATCGTTTTGATCAATAGCGATCTCGTACTGGTTGTCCTGTATCGGAATGCACTGTGGTGTTGGTGATATTGACGGTATACTCGTATGACTGCAGTCGTAACCGATTTTTATATCGGTTGTGTTGTTTTCAACCTTCATGACACACTGTTCAGCCAATTGTTTAGTTGCACATAATTTCAGCTGACTGACGAAACTCTGATTGCTTTTAGGTATTTGACTAGAAATCAAGTCATCGCTTAGGTTTTTTATAGCTGAAGACATTTCTTCGATGTTTTCCACTCTTTTAAAATTATTTTTAAAATAAGTACATATTTGATCAAACTGTTGCAAAACCATAGGACGTATGATTTTATTTTTTCTCTCGACGGCTTCACAAATAGACCATTCCAAGTATTGTAATGTTAAAAGATTTGCTCGATTCAGTAGTATACGACATCCATTTCGCATTTTATCCTCTATGACGAGCATGATTTCTCCACGGTACACCATGCTGGATAACAAGACTGTATCGGTCTCCAGAAAAATAACTCTTTTGTATTTGATTGGTTGATCGAGTATGAACGATAGGAGATTTCCCATAAGCGAAAATATTCTATCCAGAAAATCACTAGATATATTTACATAACGTGATGGTGTAACTATCTGTACTGTCAGCTCGAAGTGGTTGGTTGGATCGAGACCCACGTTTATAAACTTGCGTTCGGCGAAGTCGAGAGTGAAATTCGTGCAGTCTATGAGATGAGCTGGTGGTGAAGGCGCGACATATTTAAATTTTTTGAAAACAGTTTTCATTTCGTTTGCGGTTGAAACATCCATTTTTATTAAAATAACTTGTAAAAAAGTTATTAGAACACAAGAAGACTTTACACATGGACGACTGGATACAAACTGATTTCTACAACAGCGTATAGCGTCCGAATCCATAATATAGAGTAGGTGGGGAAAACGGAAGGGAGTATTCATGTTTGATCATGTTTAAACATGTCTTGACCGGCAATATCTGTGTATATACAATAGTATTTGCCCTTGATAACATGCTTATATAGACACATTATTATACATAAATACATCCAATTCTCCAACGTCTAGTCGATATGATTATTCGTTGGAGAAGGATATTACAAAATTTTTGTTTTATTTTCCCGTCATTTATCTGTGGACCGTAATAATTATTATTAAATACGACATAAAAAAATGATAGTGTGTGGGATGTGTGTGTGTGTGTGTGTGTGTGTGTGTGTGTGTGTGTGTGTGTGTGTGTGTGTGTGTGTGTGTACGAAGATAGACAAAATTATGATTTTGTATAACGTTGATTATTTCATAGAGTGACCGGCGAGTATGTAACCTTGTATGTTTAAACAAATATTTTTATTATTATTTTAACTTGTGGTATTATTTTTCCCTCGTTAACATTATCAGTATCTTATCTGTATAACACTGGTTATATGATAACAATAATAATATGATAACATAATTACCGTTCAGCGGCGGCGCAATGATGGTGAGGACTCGATGGTAGGGTGGGGTAGAGGGGGGCCGCAGCGGCGGTGTGGGCGGAGGTGGCTCAGCGGCGGTGTAGGCGGAGGTGGCTCAGCGACGGCGGCGGCGGGTGGTACGGTGGCGGTGGGTGGTTCGGTGGCGGCGGGTGGTACGGTGGCGGGTACGGCGGCGGCGTGCGGCGGCGGGAGGTTGCGAGGCTCGGCGGCGGCGGGAGGCTGTGAGGTTGTGAGGTTGTGAGGACGGTCCAGAACCCCCCTTTTATACCTACTATTATCATTTGAAAAACTTATTATTACAAAAAAGTAAATTAAACTTTATTTTATTTTAATTTGATTCTCTTATATCCCATCAAAAACTCTTTGCGTGAAAACGTCGTCTATTAAAAAAAAAAAAAAAGGTTTTCAAGTTTAACATTTAACTTTTCTCGGTGGTCACTAATAAACATTATAAAATATTAAATCTTTTTTCCAATATAGCAATTTATTTTTTATTCAGCAATAATGGTTTTTAAGGAAGTTGACTGTGTGATTTGTTAATGTTTATATAATATATATTTGAACATAACTTTTCAAACTTGAGTAGCCTTTTTTTTAAATTTAAGATGTTTTCACGTGGATTATTTTTGGTTAGGTACCATTTATTTTTGTTAAAATTTTGAAAATGATAAACCTATACTCGTATTATAATTAAGTGAAAAATGGGAGGTTTCTTGTTCGATTTGCGGCAGCTTTCTACTGCAGTACGGACAGTACTAATAACAGCGGCACGACTGTAACTTCGTATAAGCGAAAATACCAAAAAAAAGTGTGACTACACAATACTTTCATATTAAAAAACTAATAAGTAATAATGGTATTATTGCACACACACATACTTACATACATACGAAACATGTCAGCGTAACGCCCCAATACCACGTTCACGTGCCGTTCAAATAACGATTACGATCGACGTCATCCAACGTTCCAGCATGTACTGCGAACGGATGATAAAAAAACTAAAATATCCAAAAAATGACGTTTTGAGTATATTTCTGAGTTTATATACTTTTCGCATTACTCAGGCTGTAGTACTCCGATTAACTTAAAATTTAAAAAAGTAACATCGGCATATTATATTCATTAACCCGTGTTAAATTTACATCGATTGGCTGATTGCTTTAGGCTACAGTGGTGTTGACTTGTTTTTAGTAAAATTACCCAGGTTAAATATGATTTGTCTGACTTGTGTAGTACGAGTTAACTAGTACACGGTCGTCGCGCGCTTGTGTTTTTAATTAGCTATGGGCTGCAATCGCGGCGCTAGACGACAGATCTTATACATTTATTACCAATGTCAGAGCATATGTGCGTGCGTGAGTAAGACGTACAATTTAAACAGATAAACGTTAGAGGTTCAAACTTAACTGACACAAAACGGCTCTACTACATCGATGTTTGGCCACCAATCTAACCTACGTGCAGTTTATGTCACTGTGATTTGGAAAAAATAAAAAATTTTTTTTTTTTAATCGGAAAGCGATTTACGTGTAGTCGTAACAATTGATTAGCGTATTTTTTGCGTGACAGGTAGCGATCGGTGCGGTGACGGACAACCGATTTTCGACGGTGACGTGTACGCATCAGTGGCGTATTTAGGATTTTTTCAAGGGGGGGGATCAGAATAAAAAATTCAATAGGGACCTCTTAATTAGTTTTAAGCTTTAATGACTACTGGACAAATGTATGATTTATATACCTAGATACTGCGTTAGTACACATTTGAGGACTTATCTCCGTGGCATAACAACAAAGTTACAAAAAAGTTACAAAATACACGAAAGTATGAGATCACATATTTAAATGAGATAAATTACAAATAAACTCCGTAAAATTCTGATTATTTTTTACTCTATTTTGCATTTAAATAATTAAATATAAAACAACAGTAGATATGTTTTGAAAAACCTTATATAATTTATATTTAATAGTTAACAGATATTAAAAAACAAACAATGTATTTTATTCTGAATTATATTTTATTTTTATTCTATATAACAAAATTTAGTTTTCTAGATTTTTTAGATGATTCGTCCACAACTTGCTAGTCAACAAATCTAAATATTTCACAAAATTACTATTTACCAGTGCCAAAGGGCCATAGAGATAAAATAAATTTAGTTTTAAATAAAAAAAGTATTCATCTCAAATCTTGAGGGGGGATCAAACCCAATGATCTCCCCCGTAAATATGTCACTGGTACGCGTTATTTGTTCACTGTATACTAATTGAGTCCCTATATCTGAACGGGAAAAAAGTAATATACTAATTGAGTCCCGGGTACAAACGAGACACATACTAATTGAGTCCGGGGTTAGGGAACTAATTGTATACGAATTGAGTCCGAGGATTATTTTGAGTAAAATATAAAATAACCGTCTAGACACGGCGGAAATTATGTCGCACCGCCGTGCCGCGCGTTATAATTTCTATGACTTGTCAGATAATATAGTAAGTAGCAAATTCTAGCAAATTCTAGCAAATTAGTAGCAATTTTTCTAAAGAGGTTTGAAGTCCCTGTGTTAATGTGGGGGGGCTACGGTGAAGTTGGCCCCACCAAGTGAAAAAAAAAATTTTCTGGGAAAACCGAAACCATGCAAATTCTAAAAACTCCGTAGCAAATTCTAGCAAATGAGTAGCAATTTTTCTAAAGAGGTTTGAACTTCCTGGGTTAAATTGGAGGGGGGACAACTTCACGAACGTAAGTTTCGGGCTTTCGTTTTTAAACCCGCCAGATGTCAATGATTGCTTCACCGATGACTTAATTTCTATTTTACCTCAAGACCATCGAGTGGAACGTTTTACTGACTATATATTAGAAAAGTACATGTGTGAAAGCTCACAATATCCTCCGGAAATGTGGGCTTCATTTACTTATTCATTGGCGAGGACTACCAATAGTTGTGAATCATTTCATTCGAAAATTAATGCAATGTTTTATTCAGTCCATCCAAATATTTACCAATTTATAAACATTTTGTTGAATATACAATGCGAAACGTATATAAAAATTAGAAGTGTTCATATAACTAATTCAAGAAATTGTATAAAAGAAAAAGAAAAAGAAATCAGCCATCAAATGCAGTTGTTGCAATCAAACACAATAAGTAGATTTGAATATGTACAAAGCTTATCCCATAAATTTTTACCAATATAAAAATGTTATTTTATCATTATCTACATTTATTTAATTATAAATAAATTATTCATATTATATTATACCCCTACATTATTATATATTTATATTAAAAAATATTAAAAAAAAAAAAAACATTTTTAACCATACTTGTAATTTATTTTTTACAGACAGTCCTAAGTCTGTAAAAATGGGAAGGAAAATGTTTTTTTTTTAAATTTTATGGGACTCAGTTAGTATTAAAACATGGACTCAATTAGTATTATACCTAAAATTTCACTGGACTCAATTGATATATACCCTAAAACAACCCGGGACTCAATTCGTCATAAAAGGTTATACTGGGACTCAGTTCGTATGCAGCCTATTTGTTTTGTACGCAATCAGGAAAAATTGGAATATTTCATCAGTATCCACGGAAGAGATTTACACACGAACTCGTTTTCGATACGATTCGCACACGTCAAACCATTATGTCGTGGGAACCTGTTTTGCAAGATGCGAAATGCTATAGCGTGATTTCTCTATCGAGTCGTATTACGCGCATCAGACGCTTGAAAAAACGGGTAATCGTTGCAGACAGTGGCATATTTTCAAATTTTTCTGGGAGGTGGGGGTCCAAGAAACATTTTTGATATTCTGAGTAACCATCCTTACTACAATCGCTGAATTACAAGTTATAAAATAAAAATATATACATATATATAAATACATAAATAACGTAGCTAGCAAATGAATATTTTCTTCCTCTATTATCACGTAGGTAATAAGTCGTTTATAACTTCTAAATGAAAATTTATAATATGTTTTGTATTTGAGTCTGGAATCTTGTAAATATAATTATTAGGTATATTATTATAAAAAACATTTCAATTCAGGCGTAAATTTAATTTTGTATACTTCTGGAGGGGGGGGGTCGAGACCAGGGACCCCCTGAGACGGTGTACCGGGCGACGGTATACCGCTCGTGAATAATGTGTACTCTCTAGTAGTATATAATAATTAATCTTTTATTATTGACAAATCTATACAGGTATATATACATAAAACTATTAGTGAGGGGTGAAGTTAATCCGGGCCGTGCGGCGGGCTCGAGCAAGCGAGCCGCGCGGGTGGTATCGGGCTTAAATAAGCGCGACAATAGAGGTGGTGGGTCGATACAAATATATATGAAATATCGTTACAACATCAGGGGAGAGATGATATACCCCGGAGGACTTCAGCAAGTGGCCGGTAGTATATCAACTCTCGTGACGTGGCCTAAGCAGGCGCGTCGGGGGGGACCGTAAATATTGTCCCTGAACGGGTGTAGTATGTATTCAACACTCCGTCAATTAGTGTTGCTTCCCACAGTGGATGTTGATGGTTGGGTGCTTCGGCGGTCGGGCTGCTGGCGTCTCGGGCAGCGATGGTTTGGGTCCCGGTGGTCCGTCGGCGTTGATGTTTACCGCAGCACGTTATCGATATCGCCCAGCCAGACACTATATCGGAATGTTACGTCGATGTTAGTTGTGGCGGGCGATGTGTACGATGACGTGTGGGAAACGATGATACCAGCGGCAATAGGCTCTATGCTTGTTGTCGCAGATGAATGTGATCGCCGAGATTATGAATCGGCGTGGCGATATGGTTGCTGCTTCCGGAAACATCGCAACGTTTCCAAATTTAGACACTGCTTTGAAAATGTATCTAACCATCATTCCATCAAATGCAACTGGTGAAAGATCGTTTAGTATTTTAAAGAGAATTAAAAATTATCTAAGTAATTCCATTTCATATACAAAGGTATCTAGTTTGGCGTCATTTAGTGCGAATTCAGAATTACTAGAATCTATGAACTTTGATGACTTAATAAATACGTTTGCAGCAACTAAGTCAAGAAAGCGACAAATATAAATATTATTAATTAATAAGTATTGCGGATGAAATAAAAATGCATTAATTATTTATTTATTAATTATTTTGTACATTTTTTTATTTAATAAAATTTATCAAGAATAATTTTTTTTTTGTCGTCATAATAAAATGTATTTTTTTTTTGCCCTTTTGGTCTAGTATCTTACTCAACAAAAATGTAAGACTTATTTTTTTAGGTTGACTTAAATAAAATTTTAATTTAATCCATTACTTGTACATATTTGTATAACCATAAAATTGGTAAGTTAATTAGGAGGGGGCACTCAACTCTTATTGAATAAATTATGTTCCAAGGAGTAGGGGCGTTTGTGTTTTATTAGCCTAGGGGCACCTTTTAAGTAAATCCGGCCCTGGCTATATTGTTACGTATACGTTCACAATAGGTACTCAAGCGGTACGATATGTTATAATAAAGTATATGATTTGATAAAGACATTATTTTAGGTCATATACACGTAATCGTATATTATTATCATTATTATTATTAATTAAAGTGCACTTCGTCAACCACGCACTGATATGGTGGTCTCGGAAGTGCAGTCGCGGAGTTTATAGCGACGGAACACGATTAGTACCGTTAGGACATAAGGTGTTTTGTGTCGTGCACAAAACTTTTCGCGTGGTCGTCCGCCTATTATATCTGCACCAAATACTATCGTTTCTTGTCTTCTTTTGTGCACATCATGTACACGACCACGTCTCCATACGCATATGAGTATATGACACGTGTAGTTTTCTTTATAAATAGGTACCCACGCATCCATACGCACCCGAAAAGATTTCCTTGTATCCATATTCGGTCATCGCCATTCCGCCATCATCATAACCCATATCCCGATTCATTTTCTTCAACAGTCGCGATCATTTATTGCCACTGCATTCGTCGGCGTTTTCACCACCCGTGCCAGGTCCCTTTGCCATATTTTTTTGAGTAAGGCTTTATGATATTATATATATATTTTATATTATTATTATTATTTCTAAGTATTGAGTCGATTACTAACATATATTTAAAAAAATGTGTGTATGTGTGTGTGTGTGTGTGTGTGTGTGTGTGTGTGTGTGTGTGTGTATTTTTGTGTGCGCGGGTGCGTATTATTTAGAGCGCGCGTGTGTTTGTGTGCGTGTGTGAGTGTCTTATTATTAGCACGCGTGAAGCGGACTACGCGGCGGATATTTTAAAATTCGTGTGTATAACATGTTATAGCGAGGTACAAAATATTTATTCGTTATTATTCGTGTATACGCATTTTACGTACATAATATACGTTAAATAATATATAGAATATAAAGAATATGCACATGCATATTACAATATATATATAATATATATATATATATATATATATATATATATATATATATATATATATATAGATACAGATACAGATACAGATACAGATATGTATAATATTAAATTGTTCGAAATTTGTTTTAGTTGGTACCAATTAATTTGCTAGTTAAAAAATGTGTTATTATGTAGTTATTACATAAATATATATATTACACATTACTAACCTTTAAACCCTACACATTGTGCCAGTATTTTTGACGCACGAAAAGTGTATAGTTTTCTACAGATATAGACAGAGGCGTATTTATATGCAGGCACTATAGGCACGTGCCTACAGCGGCAAATTTTGAGGGGTGGCAAATACTTGTACGTTTTACGGTTATATTATAATAATATATTTATTAATCATTTATGTTTTTAGATTTTCTGTTATTGTTAAATGTGTTATGTATACTATAAAGCATGATTCACACTAGTCAGACACGCACCGACAGACATCGTACCGTACCGTTCCGATACAGACATGGTCAATTCATACTATTCAAACACGTACCGACAGACACCATACCGTACTGTCCAAATATACTATACCGATTACCGACCATTATTGTTCCCATACCCACATTTTCACTTCAACATCGAAAATCAAAATATTGTTATTAACTTTTCAAGCTTTTCGACCCAACGAATAAAATTTTATTGATATTTAAAAAAAAGCCCGAAAACCTCAAAACGAGTCATCAAAAGATTTTGAAAATTTGAGCATATAACTGGTGGAACTCTAAAAAAAATTACCGTATATGCATGAAATTTTCATTGAATATTTAAATTAGCATTTACTACACATCATAAAATGTTCAAAATGTTTTCACTAGTTTTGAGCTGTTAACGGATATTTTAATTTTCCAAATTTTTAATGTTTTACAAGTCAATAAAATTTATTTTAAAATTAATTCGTTGGGTCAAAAAGCTTGAAAATACTAGGCTCTACTAATATATTGTTACAATGGCAATTAAAAAATATTAAACATACATAATCATAATTTTTTTTTATGCATTTCAAGTTTGAATTTTGACAAAATACATAAAAATCTCGAAAACCTGCGAAATGTATTATATATTTTAGTTAATATTACCAGGTATGCCTACAGAAGTTGAAATGTTTTTTCAGCAGGATTCTTTGTACACATGGTCATATATTTTTTGTATGATAATGCATGAAGACATTCTTGGTCTCTAACGATTTCAATTAATAACTCTAAAGAAAAAAAATCTTTGCATATTGAAATATTTCCGAACATTGACACAGTATTAAGATTTACTTTTCGTGAGTGTACCAGTGTTTAATTGTACTACAAAGAGACCGTTTTCATGCCTTAAACGCGTAAAAAATTACCTGAGATGCACTCTAACTAAAAAAAAAATTACATAATTTAGCATTGCTCTCGATAGAGAATAATGACATGTTAAAAGAAATGAATTGTGAAGATTTAATTGACACGTTTGCTGCTACTAATGTCGACGTAAACCAATTTGATTAATAATTATTATGTACAAGTGTAAAGATTTTTTTTTGTCTCTAATTATTCATAAGATCATTAAACTTTTAAGAAACTATGTTTTACTATTTAAGCAAAATTTGTTTTGCATACTCACCTAATTAATTTAGTGGCGTGCTCAGCTTTTTCGCAAGGGGGGATAACCTGTATTTTAGACTTATCTACGAAAATATTACCACAAACATTACAAAACTACCAATACATAAAAAAAGTTCATGGGAGGATATGACACCCTCATCCCCCGTGAGCACGCCCCTGAATTAATTCATATTTTATACCATTTATTGTGGCTAATAAATGAAAATTCAGTCAATGCAGTAGAATATTATCATTGTTTTAGTATTTTTAGTTATTTAGGGCGGCAATTTTCCACAAGCGTATACGCGGGTAACACGTAAATGCGCCCCTGGGTATAGACTCTTTAGTATACATTCTAAATCATTTATTGGTTTTTTTTTTTTTCAAAAAGACCAAATGGTATTAATAATGTTTTACTTAAAGGCACGTACACTACAAAGTTGTTCACATATTAAATGTATCACAATAACATTGACCTTTACGTTCACAGAAAATTATTTCAACCGATTTTTCGGTACAAAAAGTATATTTTATATGAAATATGCATCTTTTTACAACATACGTAGTAGGTATACGTTTTTATTGAATATACATTCATACCGTATACACACACACACACACACACGCGCGCGCGCGCGCGCGCGCGCACATTCACAACACTTTTGACTAAATATACCAATATTAGGTACTTATATAATTTTATACCGACTTACTTTTGTAGCTTGATTGATTTGCTCTTGCATTAAATTGATTTTTCATTACAAATTTTCATAGTTAATTACCATATCATAAATTAACATTTTTCGTTTACTGATTCGATCATTTATCGATTTTTACAACGATAAACAGCGTTTGATTTTATAGATAGTATTACCCAACTGGAAATTCTGTTTTTATTATCTAGGAACAAAATCTATTTGAAATTGAAATTAACCTAAATTTACTCATTCGTATATTCCTATGGTAATATAAAAAACACCAGACAAATAACCTTTAAAATATTTTTAGTTTTAAAACATATGAATTGAAATACAAATATAAAAAAGAGCTTATAATGGTGTGCATGTATATATATAATATATCGAAAAAAGAAATGAGTTCAAAATCAAACAAAAAAAGTTATGATTTTCAAAAACGATGATAGAGATATCATTTATACGGGATTATTTTCATTGAAATTCGTGAAACAACCACAGAATCTTCGAGTATTATCCTTACCTTATAATTTCGAAATATTTGGATTTTCGAATATTCAATACAGCAACTTTTCATAATAATAGCTATAAATATCAGCTCTAATTTTTAATGGACGCTAAATAAATATATCACGTCGCATTATTTAGTATATATTTAATTACTAATGACAACAAATACCGAATATACGTTCACTTTGTAGTTTGTACCGATAAATAAATATTACTAGATTGTGCAATGCAAACAATGTATCTATAATGATTCAGAAAACAATTTGGCATTTTATCAGAATCAGACCGTGGGAACACAAACATTTCGTCAATTTCCTCAATTAAATATACATTACATTTTTTACTGAAATTCAAAGGCATATGTAAAGTAAGGACTATCTAGAATACCTAGGTATGGTTAAAAATGTGGATCAGTATAATATATACATAAATACGCAACATACGTATTAGTTTATACATAATAATATTTATGATTGTAATAAATAAGTTATAATAATGTAATAATAAGTCATAATAAATAGTATTCAAAAAAAAAAAAAAATAGTATGGTATGAATTTACAACATACCTTTTTAACGAACTGTATGTTCGAAATTTGGCCGTCCTTCAATTTTTTAATACTTCCAAATATCAATTCGTACACGTTATTGGACCCGGGAACCAATTACGCATTGCCCGTATTCTTATACGTGTGCATATGTCTTAGACGTCTTATTATTGTGTGTGTGTGTGTGTGTGTGTGTGTGTGTGTGTGTGTGTGTGTGTGTGTGTGTGTGTGTGTGTGTGTGTGTGTGTGTGTGTGTGGTATACTATTACTAAAACACAATTTAATTTCATAATTAATTTTGTCTACCGTATTTATTTTGTAGAAAACATCATAAAACTAAACTTAATGGCAATAAAATTTCAGACCTAGTCTAAATTTTTGTAAAAAAATTATAAAATTACAACCTAAAGTATTTTAGATTAAATAGTTGAAAACAAACTTATAAACAAAATATTTAACATCATATTTATTTTATTATTTTATTAATTAAAATAAATAAATAAAAATAAATAAAATATTATATTCATAAATATTATTAAAAAAAAATTAAAATTAAAAAAATAAATAAAAAATGTATATTAAACTCTAATAAATTATTGATAGTAAGCACTCAATAACAAAAATTAAAAAATTAAAACCCATTGATCCACCCGAAATTATATTACAGAGTAACAATTTTTAAGTATAATATAAAACAATTTTCTTTAAATATTTCCAAACGTTGATTTTCTTTCGGATGTTCTTGAAAAAAATTCTTTGGCAATGAACTTCAAATCAACTTTCGATGTCATAGATTTATAAATATGTTAAATCATTCAATGCGTTAATCTTTCTTTGGCATCGTGGTCCTCGAATATATTTTTAGTCTTCTTAACACACTAAAAGAACGCTAAGCCGTTCGTTGATGCAGATGCTGGTGCCTGGTATGGTTAATATTAATTTAATTTGTTTGGTGATTTCAGAAAACAAAGAATCTTTAACATTTGAAAACCTATTTCCTAAATTATTTATAATATCTGACATACTAGTGATAGTATAGATACTATAGAAATTTTAATAATAGTCATGACTCATAATTAATTTAATCAGCGATTATGTTAATTTTACCAAAAGGATAACACAATCAACTTAGTATCTTTAATGCAATTTGTAAAAGTTGACTTTTATTTATTTAAAAACTAACAGGATATTGATTTTTAATATTGGACATACTTTACCCATTAACAAATCTTTTTAAATTATATCCACTTAACTTTATTGATTCTAATGCACAGGTAAGTATTAAAAATAATAATTACTCTGCCTACCTATTTTACCTATTTAAATATTGTTTTATGTAGGCCCCTAATGAAAAATGTATTGTGGTCATGAAAGTAAATTATGTCGATTATTATTATTATTATTGTTATTTATTTAATAAATATAAGTAGGTACAAAATATTACATTTATACATATATACTTAAGATAATTAACACATAAATTAATAAAATAATAGATACTCCTTATCACCTCCCGAAAACTCCATTTCAATACAAGGTCACTCAACTGAGATATTCAGTGGTACCGAATAGCGTGATCACACTGTATATATATATATTATAATATTAAGTAAAACTTTTATTAACAATTATTTTAATTTTTCGGGGGGGGGTTTGAACACCCAAACCCTCCCCCCTAGGCACGCCCCTGGACGTAATCATTTATCGTGTGCTACTCCATGCCTAGCCGTGTAATATCATCACGGGACAATATCAACGGGTCGGTATCGCTGATAAGACGCTCGCGTACCGCAGACTCCTGTGATATTACCATTATCATCTTATTCTAACCAAGTCGTGTGATCGAGTTTTTCGCGTTTTTTACACGGGTCAGGAACCCGCGAGCCGCGCGCCCGGTCTCCGCAGCAGCCGCCGTTAGTCTGTCTGCGGATTTCGTTCGTTTTTCCAAGCGAAACCGACTGCGCCGCGGACGCCATAGCTCGACGGTGACCGCCGGATTTTCGTGGTACGCGAGAACCCTTTCGAAAACTACGCGGAAAACGATACGAAACGTACGATCAACCGATATAGTCGACCGTGTTCGCGTACGCGAATCTCAGTATCTCGGTGAAACCTTCGTGTTCGACGACGAAACTACGTGCGCAAAACGCGTGTTTTGAAATCGGTTTACGCGTTTTATGATTTTAATCACGCCGTCGCCGATTGAAAATTGTCGCATACAACCGTATCGTAAAAGGTGCCCGTGGTTTTTTTAAAAACGACAACAAGTGCGCCGCCGCGACTCCTGTACTTGTAGGACACCTTGCATATCCGTGACAACAACCGATGTTGAGGGAATGTTGTTATCGTCGGATATGGGTTTTATACCGGATTTGAAAAATATGTAAATAACGTTCGGACGAAAAACTATATTTTTGATATTGTATTATTACGAACCGACACGAATTATGGACGATTCCGTTGTGAGTATTTTGTGTACCGCTTTGAAAATCCATCGAGACGATATTGTCCGAGATGTCCAAGAAGATGTGATCGAGGCACTGTTCGACAAACGGGTGTTGACGGAAAATGAATACGAACTATTTGTATCTTTAGTGAGTGTCGGGAAACAAAATATGCATTTTACCGCTCCACAATGACTTCGATTTTATTTCTGTAATTTGTGTGTTTTTTTTTAATGGCTAATTCATCGTAATGATAGTTTTTGATCATAATTGAAAAACACAAAATCTTGTCAAATGTCATAATATTTTAACTTTTTAACAAAACACTTCAAATCCGATTGTACCTACGTCGCGTTAGTAATTTTACACACTCTTATGAGAACATTAAAATGATTACTGGGGTGGTAAAATACAATGAATTTGAGTATAGATTAATTACACGGTTAACGAATCAATCATTTTTTCATGTTTTATATCGTTTGCAGCGAAACCAAGAACAAAAAACCAGTCTCTTGCTTGAATTTTTACCATCAAAGGGCAAATTTGGTATTGACCAATTCATAGATTATTTGTCGGCACATTACTCGTGGCTAGCTGATCCTATAAAAAGTTATATTGAAAATAAAATAATCAGTATTTGGACTAAAAAACTACGGCCTTTTTTAACTAGTGGTGAAGTCCCTCACTTGTCTTCAACACATGTGACACGCACTGATCATGTATGTTATTCATCGTTGATATTGGTTGTTTCATTTGTATGAAATGTGTTGTTCATACATTTGTGTGCATTTTCAGGTAACAGCATTGAAAAAACTTTTAACTGAGTTACAAACGGGTCATTTTGTAATTGTACATGGTATGAATGGGTGTGGAAAATCTAGTCTAGTAGTTGAAGTTTTAAATGATCCTCTTATTTTAATGCAGTGTTTTGAAGTAAGTAGTTATTTAAAAAACAATATATATTTTATACAAATTTTATGTTATCATAATAATCGTTATTAAAGGTCCATCTAAAATTAAATATATTAATCTGTTAAGCAATGAAATTTATCTAAATGATAACTACTTAATGTAATTAATCCTTTTTAGATTATTTAATTTAAGACCTTAAATTAAAATTAATATAGAAATTATAAAATAATTGAGATTGGAAAATCTTTTGTATTTTATAATTTTAATAATATATTATGTACCTATTTGGATAGTATTTATGGTTCTCGTGTCTTTGTATAGACATTAAAGAGTGGCTTGTGTAAGAGGAAGGGAGATTAATATTAGTTAATTAAGTATTTAAAGTTATGGTTATAGCTTTCAATGATGATGTAAAAAAAAAAAAAACCATATTAAATATAAAAATATAAAATATTATGTATAATAACGATTCAAGATAATACACCAAAATATTAAATTTATTTTGTATTTGAGTTATCAAATTAGTTTTGAAATATCATAAAATGTTTCATCACATAAAACAGAATTTAAATTGTCTTGTGGGTTTGGCTATTTAGGTTCTATGTGCCTCAAATGCCTATATTATAACGTTGATGTTTACTGTTCAACTTATGATATCATTTTTAATAATTTACATTTAATTTAAAAAAATAACAATAAAGGTACCTGTTGATCATATACTAACTTTTACACTAGTATTTAATGACTTTGTTTTCTTTACAGGGATTTGTACAATGGATAAATGTTGGAAAAGAACATTTATTGAATGTTGAATCTATTCAAACTGAAATTTTGAATAGATTAACTGACCAGCTTATTTCACTATCATTCCATACTAATGACATAGATTATGAAGCCACTAGAAAAATCCTTCACCATTTGTTAGTAGTTATATTATAGTTATATATTTTAACATAAAATAATTCTTTTATAATTGGTTTTCAATAGAGTTAAGTTTTAAGCGTTTTCAGGATACTTTCAAGTGTATTAAACGCATATTAGCTTTACTGTGCAGTATGAAAATAAGTTACGTAGGTACCTATAATAATTAAAATGAAGAATTTTTTTTTTTTTTTTTTAACGATTTATTTTTTGCTATTGGTTCATAATTTTCTGTTATGCATAAATATGGTAATAGTGTTCCGTAGCTTCAAAGTTTGTACAATCTATTCAAAATTGGTAACCATAAAGATAAAATAATGTTCATTAATAAATATTTTATCTAAGAAATATAAATAATGTATCTATCGATATTGAGGTAGCTTTCATTGGGCTGAATTAAAAAAACCATTCATTATTTAAAAACAATTATAGCATACATTTTGTGAATTATAATTTCAATGAATATTATTTATATTATTAATTAGTATATATTTATAGAAAAAATATTTATTTACACATATTTTATTTTATTTGTAAGAAAACATATAAATGAGTTTTAATTGATTATGTAACTACTTATGCATATTTAGCTCTAAAACTTTAAGGATACTACAGAATCAAAAACACCAAATAAATAGTTCACAAACCTAGGGGGCTTAACCTTCTACAATTCCATTTTTAAAAAACGTATATATGTATTGAATTAAAAGTTTGGTAATTTTTACACATAACATTTGAGGCTTTTCATGACAAAGTATACAATCTCCTGTCGCAATAGTTTCTTGTAAATTTAAAAAAACTGATTTATAGTTATTTTTGATATTTTAATTTGTATTGATTGATACTGGTGTTTGATAAAATATCATGTTATCACTTAATTTATACATTTCATTCATTATATAACACTAAAGGAAGGGAAATTGAAATTATCAAATTGTTGTGGAATCATGGAGAATGCCACTTTTGCCACTGAAGGTATGGAGATTGTTGCATTTGCCATCAGAGCGTTGGAACCTTGATATAGAAAAAACATCGTGTTGATGCATAAAGTTCAAATAAAACAGACAATAATATCTGATTAAATTAAATTTTATGAATTAAAAATAAAAACAAAATAAATGTGTCTCTAAAAAACAAAACATTCGTTAAACTATAAATTTAGTGATCTTTAATAATAGAAATATCTCAAGTTAAAAGTATTCCTTTTTTATATTTGGAATGGATATTACTATCTTTATATCAAATTGGTTGGTACATTACATGTGAACATTTTTTTATTATGATTTAAGCTAACTATTTTTTTTTTTTTAGTTTATTTTATTTGTTGAATAAACCATTAAACAAATAAAGCTTTCCATTTTGCGAGGTCTTATCATACACATTTTTAAAAATATCAAGCAATGATATGATTATATTTCCATGAGTTAAGAAAAATACTAATTTTTTACATTTAATCCTCAATAATTAATTACAATTGAAGGGTCTATCTCCATTTTTTGAGATTATTTAGGAGAAATAAATTACTAAATAATTTAATTTCTGTTGGGTGTGTGAATATAGTATAGACATAATTGAATTCATCATGTGAAAAGCTTACTATACACACATACATATTTACATTTTACATCATTTTAAGTACATTATTTAATTAATATAAATTAAAAACAGAGATACCAGGCTATTACTCCAAATTTTTCATTTTTTTTCTTTATTGAGACTAAATAACAATTTAATGTGAAAACATAACCATGAATATTACAAAAATAGAGTATTATATTATTTTAATGATAAATTCCCTAAAAAAAATGGAGATAGCTGGTTATTGCATAGTACACTGTATACCAGGCATTGCTATTTGTATGATATTGGCTTATTTAATGGATGGACATACTCAGTTATTTCACCAAAACGTAGAAAAATTTATTCTTTATCAAAAATTGTAAAAACATGAATTTTGAAAAAAAATAAGATAGCGTGATTCTTGCACCCTTCAGTTACAATATTCATGTTAGGATTGTTATAATTGTAGTTTATTAATTTTGCCAAAGAACGTATCAGTATTTTTATTCTGTTCTTCAATGTTATTCTTTTAAATTGCTTTTGACAAAAAAAAAATTATCTTTTACATACTGCAGTTTTTTGCAAGGTTTCTTTAACTTAAATTTACTATAGTGTATAATCTATATAATTGTGTTATTTCACAGTCAGTTTATTATCATACCCATTTATTTGTTTTTACAACTATACAACAAAATAAAATTAAAAATTTAATCTATTAGTTTTTAAATGAGTGAAATGTGTAAATTATAGGGTTAAAATTGTAAATTATATCACAGACTATTAATAATGGTTTCTTAAATTTTGGAAATTTATATTATCTCGATACTTTGTGATTCTTGCAAAAAAAAACTATTACAGTAGATTCTCATTATGTCCAATCTCAAGGTGAATAGAAAAGAGTTCGAGATATCGAAAACTTCAAGTAATCAAGTTTTATTAAAAACGATACTATGTGTAATGGCAGTTTCAAGTGAAATTTAATGTAGTTCCGTATAACAAAAAATTTGAGATAGCGACGTTCAACATAACAAGAATCTACTGTATATTATGGTTATTAAACTACAAAATTTCTTCGAGTTTATAAATTATATTGGTCTTTTCTTGTTCCCCAATAGAGTGTTTAATTCAATATTTGATATCATTTGATTTGTTATTATTCATGAATTCAAAATTATTTGAAAATAATAATTAATGTCTGAAAATAATTTAATGTTTTTATTTATTTGCATAGATGGAAAAATAAAAAATTAACTAATGGTTTATTAGTTTTGGATAATGTATGCAGTAAACAAATAGTAAAATACTTGGATATTGGATGTAAAATATTAATAACTACTAATGATGCTGGTATTATGAATGAAGTAGAAAAATCTCGGGTAAAATATTTTAAAGTCAATGAAGGATTTGAAGAAAATGAGACAATGAGTTTATTTTCAAAATGTTTAAATGTCGAATATTCGACTTTACCACCTAATGCATCAAAACTTCATAAAGTGTGTAAAGGTAATTTATTAAATCTTCATTGCATTATGACTTTTACTTAGCATGTCAGTCTTTGTTTAGGATTTCCATTAATCATTTCACTTATTGGTACACAACTTGGATCTCACAGGGAAGATGTCATTAGTAATAATTCAGAAAGATGGAAATATTATTTGGACAAATTATCAAATAATCCTAGAGAAGCTTTTGAGTAACTATGAATTTTTATTACAATTAATACTTAATTATAATTTTTAAATACAACTAATTAATATTGAGTACTGACCATCGGTGGTGTATTTAGTATGGAAAGATTAAAATATGTGGACAGTCTTTTTTCGACCTTTTTTTATATGTATATATGTGGTAGATGATTATTATATTTGTATCAACTTGCTATCATATTTTTGGTGATTACTTCCTATTACCACACAACAATATTGCTATAATATGTTCAAACAATATCTTTAGCTCTTTTCTAATTATTCAAACTTGATTTTTTTACTTGGAATTTTGTTGTTGAAACACTATGATGCGACCCGTCAGTCAGTTTGGAATAAGACACGGTTGTTGTATTTAGTTGTATTTTTATTTAATAATTATCAACAAAAGTCGGTGTGTGTATAGTAATCAAAACGTGCTGCTCCGTATTTATACAGATTTCTTCCTTGACTTTTGGCTAGAGAGTATCCTGGGCCCATATCTCCGACCTCGTAGCTTATCTAATTTTTTAAAACTACAATCTATTTTTGATATATTTTACACAATTTTTACGTAGTTAAAGTAGATTGTGTGTTTACACAATACGTTTAATTTACGATAGAACAATTTTTTGGCTCGGGTTACATGTTTTACATATTTTTTGCAATTTGTACTGTGACACACAATAAGCATGTATACTCTGTTTTTTTTATTAGCAGTTTTCAACTATTAAACAATCAAAATAAAAAAAAGGAAACTCAATACTGATCAATTTACTAGATTTCTCATATCAAAATACAGAACATATTTAATTAAAAAATGTATTGTATTTACATTATATATTAAGTATAAAAATACTTTCCAAAGCACTATTTCTTAAGAAATAAAATGTGAGATTAATTTAGTACTTAATGTATACATTGCCATTGAATAAACATTTTGAGTTTGAAAAAAGTGTGTCTAGATTCAATCCCTTAGCATTGGATGATTTTTCTTATAAGTTAGAATGTAAAATAATTGCCTTTTCTAATTTATATGGCCATTTTTTACGATCAATGGGTTTATTTAGTTTATCCGTTAATAGTAAGTTTACTGTCCATTATCCACTAATAGTGTATGTGTGATGTGCATTGTGTTTTATTCATAAAATAAATTAAATGTATGATGATCTGCATTATGATATATTTAAAATTTCATTTTTTTATTTTTACAGATATTCGCATTACTGTGATAAACAGCTTGCTCGTTTTGAAAATTCGATACAAATGTGTATAGAAAGTTTACCGGTTGATCTTCAAAACAAATATTATGATTTTGTGATATTTGTACATGATTTAAATATTAAACCAGAAGTAATATTATAATTTAATGTACTAGGTGTTAAAATGAGTACCGATTTTAAAACCATTTAAGTTAAATAATACTCTTTAAGTTAAACCTAAAATATTACAAAACTGGTTTATATATGGATATATGCTAAAAAATAATTACTCATATTAATATCTAATAGTTAAAAATAATTATGAATTCAATCACTTATTTAATAATTTTTTTGTTATGATCCTATATAATATGAACTAAAAATTGGAAAGTTAAGTATATTTTAACTGATAGTTATTTTGATTGTATATATAAAATCCATGTATATAGCATATCAATATTGCTTCCATTCAGACGAGTAAATGTATACATCTTTAATTAAATGTGTACCCATGTAAGGCTTGAACTTAAAGTTTTTATTTTTTTATTATATTTACATCTAAACTTAATAAACTTGTGCACATGGCTAAAATAGGTACTGATTTCAAATCTTGATATTAATTATTGTTAAATTATTATAAACTATGCAATAGTTTATGTGTTTCAAATGTATGCTTTAGGTTTTATCTGTATTATGGAATTTAAAGAAAACCTCAGTTGAAGAAATAATGTTAGAGTTCAGAAATAAGAGCTTGGTAGTTAGAGTGTGGAATGAACCATTAAATAGTTACGTTTATTCAGTGCACTATTTACTTTCAATTTATTTAAAAAAGTTAATGAATTTTCAACGATTGAAGGTATGATTATTAAATGTAGTATTAATTAAATTTCAAAACAATTAATTTTATTGAATGTGTTTAGGAATTGCACATAAAAATTATTGAGCGTTATAGAATAACTTGTAATGGAAACTTTGCCGAACTCCCTAAAAATGACAACTATATATTTTTATATTTTGGTTACCATTTGGAAAACGCTGGTATGTTTGAAGAATTTCCTCGGTGGTTTCTGAATTTAAAATTTTTAGAGTCAAAAATATGTGTGACTGGCCCTGCTGATTTATTAGCAGATTTAAAAAAGTACAGAAAACATATCACTATTCAGGTACAATTTTTATTTTATGTTTATACTTGTAAATAATAATCAATAATTCAATAAATACATTGCTAATTTTTTTTATTTATAAAAAAATATATTTATATTTATTAATAATTTTTTTAAACATATTTTCTAAATATGTAATCCAAGTTGTTTTATATCACTTATTACTAAATATAACATGGTAAATTCCGTGTTCAACCAAGTAGAGTACTTCAACAAAATACTCGACATAAAATACTGAATGTTCAGTTTAAGCTACCCCTTACTAGCAGAGGCTTATTCTAATAACAATAAAAATAAAACCTTATTACTACTACTAACTACAGAGTAAATAAGAGTATAAAATTCATATATTTTTTAAAAATGTTGATTGTCAATTTTTTGTTTTAGTATAGAGTTTAAAAGTTTTATTTAAAAATATTTTTTGTCTTAAGAAGCATAGTGGTTAAACAAGGGTGTCCTTTAAAAATGTATTTCCACTTTTCAAACACTCTTAACTTAAAATAGTATTGTCTCTTGCTGTTACTAATTTTTTTTTAATTGGTTCAATAATATAAAAGAATTCAAAATTTTTAAAATAATTATACTTTTGAGTTAAAGATAATGGTAGTCATTTAAGGAAACTAGAAACTAAATAATATTTAAGTAGAAAAATTATTTATAAAAGAGTTGTTTGATAATATTATAAATTAATATATAATGAACATAACTTAACATCAATATACATAATATACAATATGTTATAAATTGATTTTGAAGAAAATTCAAATGTAACTATGTACTATGTGCATAAAAAAATTTGCAACCTCATGTTTACGGCGGAATCGATTTTACAAAGTGATGGGTGTCTTAGTCCAAAATTTAGTACAATGTAACTATGTAGGATTAAAAGTTTGGTGATCATACTTAAAAGTGTACCTTATATTAACGTGTAATTAATTTTCTGTTGAAATATTTTTTTAATATTGTAATATTTCTAGAGTGTTAATGAAGAGAACTTAAAAGAAATAGAATATTTCATCAAATGCATTGGACCATGTTTATATCAAACTAAGTATGATATTGCACAATTTGGCCTTCAAGAACCAGAAACTTCTTTTATTTATAAAGAATCTTATAAAATTGCTAAAACTAATGGAAAATCATATTTCTATTACGAGTGAGACTTAAAAATAATAATTATTTTTAAATTACTTGATCGCTGAGGTAATGCATATTTTTAGTGTTCGACCTTCTAAAAATTATCTTTCAAAACCATATGTATGTGTCGTCAGAGATATAATTGAATGTGCAATATTTTGTAGTAAACATGATGAGATTATAATTGGTACTAAAAATGGAAGTATTCAAGTAAGAAAATTATATTATTATTTATTAATAAAGATGTGCTTACAAGTAGGTATTATATTGAACTGTACTTTAACTGTATGTTCAGTGTGTAACCACAGTTTTTCAACAGTGTAAGTGAACAAATAAAACATTAATTCTCAAGAGGTGCATTATGAGTGCTATAATACATGTATGGTTGTCCTAACTAAGATAAATTTAAAACTATTGTGACCCTTCAGACAAAATGAAATAGAACACTTGTGCAGTGATAATTGGGTTTTTATTTAATAAATTGTTCACAAAAGAGTGTGTATGTAAAATTAATTTCAATAGTTAATATAACACCATCAGACCAAGTCTACATGCAATAGACGGCTCAGAGCAATTAACTCATAAGTTGTTATGATCAGAATTTATATTATATTATATAATATTACATGATATGGTCCACTACAGCTAGTAATAGTCTCCTAGAACTATTTGGAATCGTGTGCCGTATCTGCTGTTTTGGCTCTGTATTTATGCGGAGATCTTCTTGTGACTTTCCTTAACTTTTTGGCACAAGAGTGTCCTGGTTTTGCCTTAGTACCTTGCATATAATGTTTTATGCTTAGGTACCATACCTCCAAATTATCTCTATCAATTAATAATTATTCATCATTTACAGAATAAAAAATTATGTTTTTTGAAAACTATATTTGTCTTTTGTTAAATGTTTCCACAATTATTATTTATTATAATAATTTTGATAAAATTCATAGGTATGGAATGTAATAACAAATACATGTTTGTATACATATGAAGGGCATACTGCTAAAATTACACATTTAGTGAAAAATAAATCAGAAAATAAATTTTTATCGACATCTGCTGATTCTACCATACGAATTTGGAATTTGAATACATTTCCTAAATCTGAAGGTGTGCACTATATAGATGTCTATTTGTACTTTTTAAGGATTATTTGTTTTTATTTTTCAATTGTTTTTTAAGGTTCAAGAATACGTACACCATCTCCTGAGTCTAGGCAAGAACATTGGAAAAATGCATTTTATAAAAACTACAAAAAACCAGCTAACCCAACTGATTGTCTTTATGTATTAAAAGATGATTCAGAAACAGTTTTAGAAGTTCCAGTTGTTTCAGAAGTTACATTTGCACAATTTTCTTCCGATGATAAATTAATTGTTTCATCTTCTTATAATATTGTAAAGGTAGTATTATTTTAACAGTATAATAAAATATTGAAAAAATACTATATTAAAATATCATAATTCTATATTTTTAATTTAATTTTTATTAGGTAATTTATTTCAGATGCAAAGTTTTCTAATATTGTTTTGATTTTTTTTTCAATAGATTTGGAAATTATTTTATAACGGCTCATTCAAACTTATCAAGTCGATAAACCAAAATAGCCCAATTCATAGATGTTATTTTATGGAAACTGCAAAATATGATATTTGTATACTCTTTTCAACAAAGTCAACAACTGGAAGTGTTATATATGGATGTCAATGGCCTTTCGATCATTATACTAAAATAATAGATTTAAAAGAAGAATTGTTATCACTTTTCCTTCTACATGACATAAAAGGTAACATTATTTCATTGTTTAAAATATGTGATATATGTTTGATTTGATTTGCATTTTTAGGAGAGGATAAATTATTGGTTTTGACACCTACAGCATTAAATTGTTACCAATTTGAATGGGATGATACTTTGTGTTTAGTAGATCTTCCGCAACCAATAGAACATCAACCTTATCAACCTTTTACGATGTCTTCTCTATCTGAGATTAATACAAATTCAGTAAACAATTCTCGTTATGTTGCATTCAGTTTAATTAATTGTACCATACAAATCTTTGACCTATCATCTGGTCATAAGTTTTTGGAATTAAATGATCCTGTTCAGTGAGTAAAGTTGATTTTTCTAGTAATATACTTCCTTAACTTCATTAACATTTTTTCATTACAGAGGTATCTTGAGTTTAGACTGGTTTTTGTCTCATGAAAACCAATGTTATTGGCTACTATGTGCAGATGAAAACAAATCTATAAGATTATGGTGTTTAAACGCCATTACACAGTATACTTGTGCTAACAAAATAAACACTATCCAGCAATCCAATAGTAATTTTGAAAACAAATGTAGAAATGAAGTCATGTCTTTTCAAAATTATAAATTATTTTCTGAAGATCAAAGCTTGAATTGTTATAAACTCAAACAAAATTTTGATGCTGTTTACTTTGAAAATAATTCTGTATTAGTCGCAGCTGTGACTCAGTGTGGAACATTAAAGGTAATTTATCAAGAATGAATTATCATAAAATGTATATAGTAAAGTCCATTAATATGTGACTTAATAATAAATTAATTGGTAAACTCATAATTTATTCTATGGGGGCTTTTACTGATAGTAATTTTAAGTCAATTTCGTTTAGTGCTTATACATTTTTACAAAATTGTTTTTGATACTTACCGTATTATCACACCTTCCTTCTAAATCATCTATATCGATTGATGAAGTTAATACAGCGCTTAACTCTCTTTCAAATGTTCATAGTTCTGGCCCGGATGGCATTTCTGCTAACCTATTGTATCACTGCCGTGCCTCTCTCAGTTTACCGGTCACTTTAATTTTTAATAAATCACTTACTGAAGGTGTTTTCCCCTCTGCGTGGAAAATAAGTCGTGTTACGCCAATTTTCAAATCTGGGAATCCGGCTGATGTCGTTAACTATAGACCCATCTCCGGCCTTCCTCTCCTGGGTAAACTGTTTGAGTCTATAGTACTGAAACGAATCGAACGTTATTTCTTAACCACCCTATCAATTGACCAACATGGGTTCTTTCCAGGTCGCTCGACTGCAACTAGTCATGTAGTTTTTGCTTCTTACCTTCACGCTGCGTTTGAATTAGGTAATCAAGTTGATGTGATATACACGGACTTTTCTAAAGCGTTCGACTCCATAGACCACAATGCACTTCTTTATATCCTCGACAGACTTGGTGTTGGTGAGCCACTTTTATCATGGTTTAGTTCTTACCTTAGTGACCGTAGACAATTTGTCAACCTCTTCGGGAAGTCATCTGATCTCTTCCGTGCATCGTCCGGTGTTCCACAAGGTAGCCATTTAGGTCCCTTATTATTTAATATTTTCATTAATACTATGTGCTCAGTTGTTTTCCCTTGTCGTTTCCTACTTTTTGTTGATGATTCTAAAATTTTTCACATGATTACCTCAAATAATGATTGCCTCACTCTCCAAAACACCCTTGATAAGTTCACCAATTGGTGTAGTACATTTAATTTATCTCCTAACATCTCTAAATGTAAAGTTATGACTTTCTATCGCTCTAAGGCAGTGATATCTTTTGAATGGTATATCTATTCAACGTGTTAGCCAGGTCCATGATTTAGGCATTTTATTTGTACCTTCTCTTAATTTTAGCCCTCATATTGATTATATGACCAGCAAAGCCTTTCGTGCTTTGGGATTCATAAGGCGTCACTCAACCGATTTTAGTTCTGCCAATTGCCTTCTAGCTCTCTATAATGCTTTAGTCCGTTCGGTCATTGAATATGGGTCTATTGTTTGGTAACCATATACCACAGTCGACATTTGTCGGATTGATCGTGTACAAAATAGTTTTATGCGTTTCGCCGGTTATTGCCTCAACATTCCTCATCCACCACATGATTATGGGCCATTAAGTCAAGTTCTGAGATTAGTTCCCCTTTCTGTAAGGCGTGATAATTTTGATGTCACTTTTATTCAGCGTCTGGTCGAAGGTCAAGTTGATGCCCCAAGACTACTTGGAGAACTTAGCTTTCGTATTCCTAGTAACACTAGGCTTCAATGTAATTTTTATATACCCACCAATAAATCAAACTTCTCCAGGAATGCCCCACTTATAAGGATGATGCATAATGCAAATAATCATATAGACTATTAAGCCATACGTAGTACGAAGGTTCACATTTTTTTTTTCACATAACTTACACCACGTTGTTTTTTTGTTTTAATTACTTATTAATTCTTTTTCTTCTCTCTAATATTATGTTAGTATGAGTTACGCATCTTATATATATTGTATATGTTTTTTATACTGTTATCTATGTACTTCCTGTCTGTTATTTTGTAAAAGCCGTCTGGCGTTGATTATAATAAATAAAAATAAAAAAAAAATAATAAAAAAAAAGAATTATGATTAATTAACTTCTTCTGTCTACTCATTAGAATGGTGAATTTTTATTTTATTTATCACATATATTAATCTTGTCATTATTTTATGAATTTAGGTAATAGTTGATGACTTGGATCAGTGGTCAATGATCAATAAAAAAGTTTCCTCTGTAAAAATACTTCATTCAGATCGATTAATTGATCAAACTGTAATAATTGCTGCATTTAATGATTTGTCTGTGCACATGTTAAAATATCAAACATCAGAATATTTATTTGATTCTATTGCTGAAGTGGATCAAATCTTCGGTTGTTTTGAATATGGTCAAATGACAATTGCATTAATTCAAAACAATGTTTCAAATGAATATGAGAATTGTAATCAAAGTTTAAAGGTACATTTCTGTACATTAAATGAAATACCTTATTATTTGTACATTAGGTATATACATTAATTATTAATTAATTTTATTAGGTTTGGACAATTACAAAGAAATTTGAAATTCCTTTAAAGCATTTCATAAATTGTTATGTGTTTCATAGTAAAGTTATTGTACTGCACAACTTTCATGAATTGATGGTAAATTATACTTTGATAATTTTTATTTTGCATTGCTAAACAATTAAATTTTTTTTAAAATTATAAATATTTATATTTTATGCTTAAATTGTTTAATTAAAGTCTTGTTAATATTACATGTTTATGCTGATATTCTATTTAAAAACTATATAAACTTGTTTTGTATTTACAGATTATAGATTTAAAAGATGGTGTCTGTGCTAATTTGGAAATTAGTGCCATCAATGGAAGTTTAATGTTTAATGATTCAGACTTTGTTCTTTCTAACAATGGTAGTTCATTAAGTTTTTACAAATTAACGAGTGATCATGAAATAGATTTATATGACATGTATTCACTACCATTCAAAGATAACGAGTTTACACCCATTAGTTTGTCAAATAACAAAAAATTAATCGTTATTGGAGGAAAAAACTGCATAGTTGTAAGTATAAATAATTCAATATTAATATTTCTTGTTAGTCAACTTTTTAATGGTATGTTGATTTTTATTAGTTGATTCACAAAATATTCAGAACTACTACACATTTTACAATTGATCCTAGTGTAAAAAATATAGAATCTATGATATGGTCATCAGATGATACACACTTGGCAATAAAAACAGACACTCAAATTATTACTATCAATGTTGAAAATGGACAAAAATTAGCAAGTGTAAGATTAACAACTAATAATTTGATAGCTGATTCAACATTGACAAAATACATTGCAGTTAATACTGCTGGACAGTTAGTAGTGTTAAGTTTATTTAGTAATACTGATACCTAGTTTAAACAATACACTTTGACTTGTGGTGTTAGATTAACTCAACGCATATCAATAATATTTATATTTAGGCAATTTAACACTTCAACACAATCATTTAAATATTTTGAAAATGAAAATAGTATCAAAATATTAGTTTTCAAAAATTCGGTTAACCCTGAATATTCATAATTAGAAATAAATTTATTTTCATTACATTCCTATGATTTTTTTACGTTCTTAGATATCTATATCCATATTATTGTATATTTAAATGCTTATATAATTACAAATTTAATAAATCTAAAAAGTACATTTATGAAAGCTGACAATGAAAACATAATTTTGTGTCCAACAATCCTTTTTTTTATACCTTACAGTGAAATATACTTTTTCAAGAAATAATTGTAGTATATAATAAAATATAAATTATTTAATAAAGTTTGTTGTGATTATATTATATTTTATTTTTTAAACATCTTTTCTAAAAATAATTGTTTATGCATAACAATTTATCAAAAAAAATGGTTTTAAGTATCTACATTATTTTTGTTGAGTATTATTTGTTTAAATTGTTATTTTAAAGAAATAACATTTTTTTTTATAAACATAAAATGATTTATAATTTATCCAATATTTTTTTAAGACTATCATTAAATTGTAATGTTTAAAATACATAATAATTATTTGTTTGTCATGGAAATTAAATTAATATTATGATTAATTATAAATTAATCATATTTATTATCGATCGAAACCTTTGATAGTATCATATGTTGTAATTAACTTATTTGGATGTTAAAATGCACAAAAAAAAACAATTTAATTAAGAATGTCTACTGATGAATTTAAAATGTTTGTTTTAATAACATACTTTATAATTAGTTTATAAGAATACAATTTTTATCAATTTTCAATGTTCTTGAAACGCATTTATATTTTTTTCAAAACTACGATTAATTTTTTTTAATTTTCAAAGAACAATAAGTTATAGTGATTTTGTATGATAATTTTAAATCAGGATTTTTAGTATACAAATTAATATGTCAACCAAATGTAAAAAAAAAAAAATATATTCTTTGGAATTATTTTTGAATATTAGTTTATCTTTTATTATCTAATCAATGTGTCGATTTATTTTATATTTTAATAATTAAAGATCTCTCCTGATTTAGTATGGTAATTTAATGTTGTAAATTTACTGCCTTGATTTTAAAATTAGAAAAATGTTTGTAAAATGATATTAGCATGTAGTATTTTTATATTCATTATATAATAATTTAGATTTTTAAATTATAATTGTAACTTTGGGAAATTTTATTTGTACTTTGTCTATACTACATCATCGCCAAATACTAACAGAATTTTTTTCGTATTCATTCATTCCAAATATAAATCAGTATTTGCCATAATTTTTATGTATTTTCTTTCGATCATCACTGTTAAATGTATTTTATGTATGATTTCAACTATGACATGGATTTTTAGAGGTCCAAAAGTTACATCTAGCAACTTGATTGATCAGAAATAGGGTATAGACAATACTACCAGGAGTCATTTTTCTCCATTCTTGTTAGTTTTTTCAAACGTATGAAAAAATGGCAAAAAAATTGAACAAAATCAGTAAAATATACCGTTAGTATTCGTACACTAAACAGGGCTTTAATATTGCTATGTGTTTCTATATTTTGCTGTATTATATATTTCCTATATTATAATGTATCCTGTATTTAATTTTCTTTGCGCCCGAGTGACCAAGTTATAATTGGTTACGTTCAATTAGGTTGTCTAAAATATATGTTTATGAAATTCCTATACGCAGTTAAATATGGTACACGGATGTCATAACATTCACAGATACATGTCATAATTGCTCCTCGCGATTACTATACTGTCTCAAAGATTCTTGGCCTCAACTCTCTAGCGGACCTCTTTAGTAGACTGATGTTAGGCATGCAATTTTTGAATGGGTCTTTTTATCAAATAGCATAGACTCTCCTGTTCTCTTATGTCTTATAAAATTTAAAGTTACTCATATTTCTACCCGTACACCAATGTCCTTTCATATTCCTAAATGTAAATCCAATTACATGAAAAACAAACCTGAAAGACGAATAATGTCTAGCTCTAACAAAGATCATCCCTCCTTTATTGTTTAGTCATAATTTCTGTTGTTATAATTATTACTATAATTTGTATTTCACTGTCATTATGAATTTTATTGTTGCTGTAATTATTATTATTACCAGGGCTCGAGACTTCTAGCATTTGCATATTTATTTATAACATGTTAAAATATAGCAGAGTAAGCTACAAATCCGTTTCATACTAAAACGAATGCAGCTTTAAAAGTTTTTAGTGCATATTTTTGCATATTTTAGGGTTTTTGCATTTTTTCTGCTATTTTTATAAGTATCGTGCTAATTTTTGCATATAATTTGTTAATTTGAAAAAAATGAAGTAATTTTGTGGTTTGTACTTAGTGAGCGGCAAATTTTGCTTTAAATTCCTACTTTACAAAAGTAAAATGTCAAAACGTATAAAGCCACGGTTACATAAAGACTTGAGTGCGGAATTTAAATCAGTTGATAAGGTCATAGCTAGCGCTAAAAAGACTTTTAGATAAGCTCCAAGTCACGTTTGACTTTTCAGACCCATAGCCCCTGGAATAAGTCTACCTCCAGCGCCTATAATTACCCATTGGAGTACCTGGATCAATGCAGCAAATTATTACTGCGATAATTTAAGAACAAGTCGTTCTATTTTTGAATTACTTGACACTGACGATGCAGTCAGCATCAAAGAAGCGAAAAAATATATTAATGAAAACGGAATAGACGTTGATCTTATTTTCATAAAATCAAATTTTTTGTCTCTTACTACATCTTTAAAAATATTACAAACACAGGGGTTATTATTATCTGACTATATTGAAATAATTAACGATGTAGAAAAATCGTTTAAAACTCTACGAGGTCCAATTGGATTGAAAATACGGTCAAAATTAAAACAAGTTTTAGAAAAAAATACTGGTCTATCACTTTTTAAAAAAATGTCTTGCGTGTTATTGAGTATAAGAGACATCGAAGTATTAAATAGTTTTCCAGATGATATTTCTAGTATTATACTTCAAGTTTGCCACTATCACAACGGTCGACGTCGAACGATCATTTTCAACGTACAAAACATTTCTGACCAATAACAGAAGATCATTTAAATTTGAAAATATTCACAAACACATAATAATATACTGCAATTTTCTAGGTAGAAACTAAAATGTATGATTTATAATATTTACCTACTTACTTCTTGATTTATTGAACTTTACCAATTATGTTTACAGAATGAAGAAATCATACATTTACAATAGTTGACAAAAAGAACACTGAAATAATGTTTAGAATTAGATTATAAATACATATCATTAGAATTTATGAAAACAATTTTTTTTTAAATTTTTTTTAGAGCATACTTAATTTTTTTTATTGGGCATATTATAGTGCATATTTTACCATTTTTTAAAGCATATTATAGCGCATATTTTATGGTTTTTTAGTGCTAGAAGTCTCGAGCCCTGATTATTACTATTATTGTTTGTACTACCATTAATACTATATACATAAGTATTTACCTATTATATTTAAATGGCATGGCCGTTAAATTTTTAATAAATAAATAAATACCAACGTTGTTACACATCTGATTGCACTCAGTTATTATACATCCAATTTTCTTATCAAATGAGTTTTTTTTTTCTAAAAATGTTATATTTTCCAATTATCATCATAGTATGTAATCATTATATAATAAAATCGTAGACTATATAGATATGTATAGGTACCGTCGGTACCGACATAGGTTGACAGGTGTCCCTGTACGGTTAGATTATCATTAAAGTATACATTTTTTAAATAAATTACTACCTAGTAAAAAAAAAAATTTACTTAACAAATAAACATTCCATACGAATATAGACCAGAAACATCCAAAGCATTTTTTTTTCCAGGCTCTATACCAGAATGACTTATTCGGGTTCTGGTTTCAGGTATTCTTCATTTTGAAGAATATGAGTTTCGTTTAACCGATAGAATAGATTCTTTCGGGTAATATGGGTTATTTGAGATCAAGTGATGTATCAAATTTGTTGTACGTAAAGAACCTAATTTGATTAATAAAAAAACGGCTTTTCAGTACTAATAAAATAATCACATACATTATAATATAATTCATAAACTGTGAATTACAACAAAATAATTACTTTAAGTTGTCACACAATTATACACAAAACAAATTTCACTACGGACAAATGACAATGGAGTATGGACATGGATTAAAAACAAAAATTCAAAATAATATTAGTTATCAAAATCACATCACTTGTCATATACATGATGTAACCGAAACACAAACATACAGAGCCTTAAATTATGAAAAATTGAATCCTCCTTGTAATATTAATATGAATACATATGTCAATCAAAAATTTAATATTTTTAGTACACTGGTTATGGATAAAACTATGGATATTCAATGTGGGTTTAGGATTTTTTTCTAAAACTATTTTTGAAAAAAAAAGCATGCCGGTTAATTTATTTAAATATACCATTGACGCTATATTATTAAAAATGATTATTTAGAGAACACTTAATCATCACTTCACATTTTTAAAAGTTATGGTTTACATCAATGATACTTATGATTTGATTTGATGATATAAGTATGAATAAAAACATGACCAAAAATAATAAGGAAAAAATATACAAAGTTAAGACTTTATTCAATACACACCAATTATTCATAGAGTATTGACTTAATAGTAATTAAATAGGTATTGAGGAAAAAACAATGAAGTCGATATTATTGTTTACAATGAGTGATTGGGTAAGTATTTGTGGTCAAATAACATTTGATTTTAACATTTTGTATTAAAAGTGTTTTTTTTTTTTATTATCTCCATCGTCCATTTTGCCATATTTCTGATTGATGGCCCGTCGAGTTTCTGGATCTGGCTTCCACAATTTGATGCGAACCATGGGAAGATTTTGCAGGGTTCCTTTATGACGTCGTTCCTTTGAACATTTCGAACAGTTGATCAGGTTTTCCATACTGAATGTGCACCCTATTTTGGAAACTAGAATGATTTTTCACGGTCTGAGAGATGCACGTTCACTTTGCTTCTTTCGGGTTTCAATTGTATGACAGCTCAGGGGAATCTCGGCCTGCAAAGCACATATGATTTGCATTAATATTTCAAACTTAAGCGAAATCGAATGGTTACCACTTTGTGTAAGATAGAGAAAGAGGAACAATTTTTCCAATAATAATTATTTAATTTATATCTTATTCCTAATGACCATTAACAAAAAAAAGATGTAATTTTAGCAAACATGTCACGTATTATATAATGTGTATATATATACTATATACACTCATACATCATCGACACTTTTGCCCGAGTAGTGTAAAATGTAAAATGCCGAGATGGTGCAAAATTTATTAAATTATAGATAATCTAAAGATCATGTCAAAAAATCCAAACTCGATCGGAATATTTTATAGAGTAGTAATGTGGTCCGTAAATTTTAAGTTGCGCCGTATATTAAAATTAAAACATTTTAAAATGCGTAAATTAAAAAAAAAAAAATAGCCAAAATGCTTTGATTGCTTAAATTTTTACCGTGATTGAGAACCGGTTTGTTGTACCTTTATCAATAACAAGCCTAAAGTTCAAAAAATTACCTTTTTTCAATTAAAAATTTTTAAAAATTTTACTTCAGAGAAAAGGGGTATTAAAATAAAATTGGAAATTCCCATATCTTGGGAATACTATCAATGATAGATCATCTACAGAACGAGTAAAAAAAGATTCAAATTCAATTAGACCATTTACAATTTTCGTTATGTGGGCTAAAAAAATCACAAAAATTTTATTGCATAAATTATCAAGGAAAACGAAGTGAATATGAAGCTATAATATGTACTAGAATATAATTAATATGTATAATGAATTTTAAGTATAAAATTACGTTCATTTTCAAAACTGAGCAAGTTAATAATTTTTATAACTAGTTTAAGTTATTCTTAAAAAAATTAACTAAGTATAGAAAAAATAAATTCAAAATGTTTACATCGGTAAACATCGATGTTTTTTCTATGTACATCGATTTTTAAAAACGTCGATATTTCCACTGAGAGAATCGATGTAAAAATAAAATCAATTTATCAAATTTCGTTGTATCGATACATCGAAAATCGATGTTTAAAAATCTGCCCATCCTTAGTACCTACTAGGTTAGCCTAACCTATAAATAATAAATTCTGATTAAACGTTACCAACATTTAGTTTGAAATAATTTGTATATTTATATAACACCGAGATAGTGAATATTCAATCGTGGATACAAATAATTATATTTGTTTTAAACCTGTTTATAATATAGAGTATTTTCGTGCAAACGTTTTTGTCATTGATAACACATCTATGAATTGATAGTAAATAATACACGAGGGTAAAAATTACATGTCCCGATTTTCAGTCTCGAATAAACGGCACCCCAAATTCTAGCTATCAATTACACGGAAAACTAATCGGAGTGCTGATTGATCGCCGAACGAAAATTTCGAACATGTCCAATATCGTCGTTGCGTTCACAGCTCGGTGACCGACGTCCATTGTGGACACTAGACAGTACGAATTCGCCGCGAAAAATAATGAAAATGATAACTCACCGGTGATTTCCAACGCCGACGTTGACCGCTTCACGAAAAAGTAGTTCAATCCTTAATTTATTACTAAAAATATAAACCTTTCGTGAAAACGGCAAAAAAAAAAAAAAAATTTAAAAAAAATTCGCGTGCGACCGACGCGCATCAAGGACGTCCGATTAGCGATTGATAATTGATTGTCTGTGCGGCGGCAGGGACTCCAGAGTCCAGCCGCAATATCGTCACCCGCGACCGTTACGATTGTTGATAACGACGGCCGTTGAATTAGTAGACGCCGTAATATTACCATTGTAGACACCGTGCCCAGCCACCGGTCTGATAATATCCACTGTTGCAAGGTCGTTTTGAATGCGATAGCTTATGGCGCCAAAGTGTTATCGAAAATTCTTAAATAATTCACAACCACATTAGCTCGAAAGTAAAACAAATTAAAACAACAATAGTATAAAAATTAGTATAAATGATTTTTTTACAACAAATCCGTAGTCCGATAATGATAATTTTTTAAAATTTTTGTATAAAAATCATTCGTCTCACCCTTCTCCGTAAGTGCACAGATTTATATACGACATGGTTTCATATAATCTGTGGTATGTGTTACATTGTACGTCGAATTAGATAAATTGTTTTTTTTTTTTTTTTACTGCAGTCAATTCATTTTAAATTATTATTTATTGTATATTACGTTTGTTTTTTTGTTTTTTGTTTTTTTTTTTTAATATTTTTACTCGAGTCTATAAAAAAAAATGTGTATAGTGTAGTATAATATAGTGTAGAATAATATAATAAAATATTTTTACGAATGACTGAGAAATATGTTTTAAATCTGTTCTCTTAATCTATGAAATCGTCACTTTTAGTACTGTCTGAACTCTCTAGTACAGTGGTGCCCAAACCGCGGCCCGCGGGCCATATGTGGCCCGCGAAGGTATTCTATGTGGCCCGTTAAACATTTTTTAAATAAAACAAAATATTCAAATAAAAGTAAAATGATTACAAAATACAATTCTTTTTATTAATTTTTGAGTCCCGTCATTTTTTCAATAGTCAATAAAAGACAGGAAAACAAGTCTTACATGTGCACTGTATACCAACTATGTGTAACAAAACTAGATTATTAGATTGACATTGAGATTATTCGGACTTTTTTAATTGGTGGCCCGCTCAAAGAAATTGTTTACCAAAGTGGCTCGTCGAAGAAAAATGGTTGGGCATCACAGCTCTAGTACACACTCGCACAGTCACACACACACACACACACACACACACACACACACACACACACACACACACACACACACACACACACACACACACACACACACACAGGTGATAGGCAGTGATGTAAATTGTATTTTATTGTATAAAATACGTGTATAATACGTCATGTACAAAATAATAAAATAGAAACAGGTATATAATATTATAATTGTATAATTAAAAATCAATCCATCTGAAATTGAAGTTGTAAATTGTTTTGAAAAATTGAACAGAATCAGTTAGTTCAGAAAATAGGTATAGTTAATTTTATTCTCTTTGGATTTGATAAGAAGCGTTTACTATAATATAACCTTGGTTTGACACACGATATAGATAAATGGTTTGAGATATATTTAAAATATCGTGAGTATAAACAAGAGTTAACATGTAGAAATGTGGCTATGCAGTGATACATATTTTATTGTGAAGTTATTAATTTATATTGTTAAAATACCTACTTAAAAATTGTAATTTTATCAAAAACTAGAAAAATTCTTTTTTTTATGTTATTTGTTTGTAATTTACACTATGTAAATTACATGGACACATTGACCAGTTTTCAGTATTTAAGTATCTATTTATAACAATAATTTATAGCTGCTCTAAGTTGTTTTATAAAATACCTCATAATATATGTATAATACAAGTATTATACAAGTGAAATAGAAAATAGGGTATTTTTACATCACTGGTAATAGGTAAACACATTTAGTAATAACAAATAATGGGTCTTCCTAATTATATTTGATTACTAATATTAGAGTCCTATGAGGGAAAATATATATTTTAAAGCACTAGTTTTTCATATTTCAAAATAATTAGCTGTTTATTGAGAAAAATTCTCAGGTTAAATAACTTTTATTCTTTTGACTTGTCACAAAATTGTATCCATAAAATAATACCCTATCTGTGTACCATTATTATTGGCTATATAAAATATATCTATTTAAAAAAAAACACTTTGGAAAAATAATTTATTATATAGGTACCAACTCATTAATGGCTAAAAAATAAATTTAAAGGATTTAAAGTAACAAAATTTTAAACATAGATATTATCTATATTTTTATTTTTACATACAACTTTATATACCTACTTATTATATACATGAATTTATTGTTTATATAATATTCTATATATTAGAGTCTGTTTAAGTCTATATAGACAGGCGCTCTATTGTATATGATAAATTAAATCTGTGATAACACTAATATCGGAAAAATTTTTAAAAATGATAACACTTTGGTGCCATAAGCGATTTTATTTAAAACGACCACTATTGAACAGGCACGATTTTTTCTTTCAAAACGGTAATCAATGGTTATTAATTATTATCATCGATTAATACGTAATAGCATTTTACTATAAAAAAATACAGACATATTAAGTATCAACAAATTAAGCGTCGACTACCTTCGAATGTTGTCTGTATCGCTCAAAATACGCCGAAAATTCAAAATAATATAAATACTAAAAAGTGTTTATGAATTTAAAAAACTATTATTATTAATCGTATTTATATTCAAATTTAATATTTCCATTAAGGTGGGCCCCGAATAAGCCGGGCCACTGTAACCTGTGCTGGAGATCCAATGATAAAATGCATTTAACTAGCTAACTATTGCTTACGAAATATTATTCATAACAAGTATAATATACTACTATTAGTATTACTAAGTATATAAAAGACGATAGCATATAAATACAAAAATATTCACCTACAGAATAATTGCTATTGTACTGTAATAATTTGTATAATAGAATATTTTATTTCAAATTGTTTATAAGATTGTACTCATATTTTCGATTTATTCTATATACATTTTACTTTTACACAACTAATAAAAAGAGTTACCAACATTTAAATTAAATTTGAAACATTTAATTTATTCAAAGAAATTTCAAACATTTTCTAAACATTGATAAATGGTTTAAGTAACTATTTGTCTTCGGTTTTAAATTTACAAAAAAAAAGTTTTTTTCTGTATTTTTTAGCATGTGACCCAGCATATAAAATAAACAAGTTGAAAAAAAACAGAATTCAAAACATTATAATATTGCTATGCGATTTTTCTATTCACTAATTAAATTAACTTCTAATTCATAATAATAAATATATTGCACTGAGTGCAGCAATAAAAGTTTTTTTTTTGCCATCGTTAAAAAACATTACAGCTATATACAAGCAATAAAAGTAATTTCAATAAATTACAAATCTCAAAGAATAATATTCTAAGAGTAATCAAGATTTTCATGTCAACAACTTGTATGGGGAATGAAATATTTCATCAGTGAAAAAAACTGTTAACAAAACTACAGTTACCTCCTTAATAAAAAGTAATCAAGTAAATGATTATCTGTAACTTTTTATCGAACATTTTCTTCTTAATATTTCTTTAATAACATGTTAACGTTAAGTTAAGAATACGCAACAATTCGATTTTTTTAAATTAAGATTTGAAATATTCAATACACTCCAGCTAATTAATTCACAATTAATTAATAAAGTATCTATCTTTATCGGTAACAACTAACAAATACTATCTAGTCGTGTTATTATAATTAAAATCAATAACAACAGGTCTGAAAACATTGAACATTTACTTTGAAAAAATTAAAATAAACGGTTATTAACTTATTATGATCCATTAATGAGTATAACGATATAGATAATGGTCCGGTAAATATAAACAACAGAAACAGTTTAGAGCAAGTTACAAATAACCTTTATTGAATAACTGACTTGACGATTCTGTTTCCTTAATATTATGAGTTATGACCAAGACCGATAATATATGGAACAGAGTGTTGCACCGTAAAATAGCCTGCCTATCTATTAAATACCGTCTGGTATTTATACTTAGGTTTACATATTATTTGATGCTAATTCTACATTAGAAATGCTGAATACAGGTAATTATGTGTGCAATTTTACAATGTGTAATTATTATATTTTAATGTATATGCATATGTGTATATTAAATTATTATTAATGCATTTAATCTAATAAATTAACTCCTGTCAGCATTTAGACTCTCCACGTGTATGTAATTACATTTTTTAACTAGAAAATCAATAGGTACCGAGTAAAACAAATTTCGAACATTTATATTATTTATCTGGATATCTGTTTGAATGTATATATATATATATATATATATATATATATATATATTATGTTTATGTGAAATTGAAGCCCTGTTTTGTATGTTCACGCATATCTTGAAAAGATATCCAACAGCTTGTAGTACACTTTTCACCAATATTACTTCATAATCCGTTTCGGGTTCGAACTCTTTTTTAGCATCGTTTTTCAAAACGTTTTACATTCATTTTTATTACTTTTTTTGGTTCGTCGAGAGTTATTTTAACGGGAACATATTTATTTTGTTTGCACAATCGTTTTGTGTATGGTTTAGAGAACTTCCACTGTAATCCACTAGATGCTTACGTATGGACCACCTATGTAACAGAAATATTATAAAATAGAAGTCTCTTTTTTGCATGTACATCCATATATCGAATATTACTCGACGGGTTTTTCACGAATTGACCGAGTGCTGTTGTGTTGGGCGTTGATAGAAAAATCCTTATTATGATTTCAATATTTGTATACGATCAATGGCGTATATAGGATTTAATTTCGGGGGGTGGGAGGTATAAAATTAAAAAATTCAGCTACGTCAAATGTTTTATTTTCTATTATTTTAGAAAACTCTTACGCTCATAACATGAACTATTTTTTAAAAATCTTATTATTTAATACTTCCTTAGAAACATTTATAAGAAAAAAAAAATTTTCTGCAATATTTCAACAAGTTACAATATTTAAAAAATGGTATTAAAATAATGTATTTTCGGTTGATTTTCGCACAAATTTGTTTGAATTCAATTGATTATATCTCATGAATGAATGATCGCAGAAACTTGATTTTTTTCCATTCATTAGTGTGGAAAAAACACTACTAGATAAATTTTTCGTTTTTTTATTTATTGTATGTTGTAGAATTCAAACAAATGATAAAATTATATAGATTATTTAAAAGAAATGGATATTATATCTGAAGTTACTCATAGTTACTCTTACCGACTACCAGTGGCGTATTTAGGATTTTGCTGCCCCGGGTACACATTTTTTTAATGCCCTTTTCCTCTCACCGTTTTTTTATAGTAGCAATTTTTCTTACCTTAAAAAAACTTACAATACATATGATATTCTAATAGTATCAATAGTATCATGCAGTATAAAAATCTATCAAGTGTCCTAGAAGATATCTTAAACCGTGGTTGGTAGTACAGTGTTTTTGAACAGCTGATAAGCCGACGACAAACAATAAATTAATTCACGCGCGTTTATTATGAAATGTGAAGATTAATTAATAATTTCACAAAATAGCTGTTTTGTAGTGTTGATATAAATAACACGTTTTGTTGATATTGATTTCCCTTTAAAAAAAAAAAATAATAACAAACATTTTTATTACCTATCATTTTTTTTACATCTATTTAAAAAAAAAGTTCCCAGTTAAATTTGCTGCCCCCAAAAAAGTGCTGCCCGGGGCAATTGCCCTCCTTGCCCCCCCCCTAAATACGCCACTGCCGACTACACAGATCTTATAGCAAAACTTCTCAGCTTTAAGATGAAAACAAATCGTCTGTGGCGGTTTGCGCCCTTTTTTTAAATTAATATTTCCGTAATACAACATGACCACAAAATCGGCAGTTCTCGATAAGAAATATGCATCAACTGCATTTTATTTTAAACTCTCGTATCATTTATTTTAAACTTTAATGACTGCGATAAGTTTTCAAATATGATAATTTTAAAACTAGCGATTATAATGCAAATTGAAAAACCTTAATATCATTATCATTATCGACCTTCCACTTCAAGACGCAGCAATAATAGGTAGGTACGCAATAATTTAATTATTCTGTATACAAATAATTATGGATAAAAACAACGAAGGTAAGTTCTAAACATATTATAACTACTCAAATTTAAATACATGTATTTGATCTATATTCTTTTACGAATATCAGATCCTTTTATTTCCAGTATTAGAAATCAACCAAAATCTTTAATTTACAAAGTAGACGAAGAAATTAAATCACTTATTATTTACAATGACTGCGATAATGTAATACGTGATCAATAATTAATGTAATAATATTATTACTGATGTAATAATTGTGTTATTTATTAAAACACTCTTTTAAAGTTGTGTGGTCATCACTTACGTGTGTATGAAATAATTCATTCAAAAATAATTTTTGTAAAAAACATAAAAATTAATTTTGTCCGCCTAGAATTACGTTTCGGACCACTGTGCGTAGTAACGAAAAATATTATATTGTCAATAATATATTTTCTCAAATCAATCATTTAATGTTTTTGACGTTTTTGCGTCTCGCTCGCCTCACCCTAGTTACGGCAATACATTTTCCTCCTCTGTTTTCCCGTTAGTATCGACCCCGAAAAATAAAAATAATTACGAATAATGTGCCGCGTTAGAAAAAAAAATGCCGGGAACCACCACAATATTATTGAACACACGCCACAGTCTTGCAACACGCCAGCAGGTTTACCGAACAGCCGCTGCTGTCATTTGAGATACATAGAACTCGTATACGCTGTCGTTGTTTTCCCGCTCCTAATTCTCTTGGGTTAGTGGAAAAATGGAAACCTCGTCGAAAAGCAACTACGATTCGCATACAAATTCGCACAATACATTGAACGACCGTGGCCCGGTACAAAGTATCGATACAGGAATAATTATATCGGTAAGTAATGATAAATTATATACCAGGGGTGGCCAAATTGCGGCTCGCGAGCCACATGCGGCTCTCGTCATAGTCGTATGTGGCTCGCGGTCTTATTTACAAAAACCGAAATATTTAAAAAATTTTGTGTACATTTATGTAAAAAAAAAAAAAAATGTTTTTATTGTATAAATAAAGGCTAGAATATACAGTATAATAAACAAATAATAATAATAATAATATGAATAATAAATTAAAAAATTAAACATTAAGTTAAATTTGTTTGCGTGGTATTTTTTTTGGTTCTACTTTTTTAGTAAGCTTCTTAAGATCTCGTTGAATTGATGTAAAAGCAGTTCCTAGCAATTCCATGAGATGATCATCAGTCAAATTTGAACGATTTTTTGACTTGATTATTTTCATTGTTGAATAAAGTGATTCACATGAATACGTCGTTCCAAAAATTGATATCAATTTTATCGAACAGTTTTTAAGAATTTGGCTCTTGATATTATAATCTTATTAATACATGTGGCTCGCGTACATAGTCATGTTGGCCACCCTTGTTATATACTTAGGTATAGAAGGTTGATATAACACTTTTATGTCGCTAATTTCACGCTAATATTTTATAGGTCATATTCCGTAAACATTTTGTTATTTATTTTCCAATGAGAAGTCACAATTCACCTATAATTAATCTATACATTAGTACGTGATTACAATAACATTTATTTTGTGAATAAAAACCTATTTATATTAAAATTTTGAAAGTATGATCACGTTGATAATTGCAATAAAAGTATTATTCGAACACATTTCTTGATAAAAATTTTAATTTACCTCGATGTATAGATGAGTCGGCCTTTTGACGAAAAATTGAAATTTTTTTAAAATTGATAACAAAATAAATCATTCTATAACGTCACTGATTTAGCATTTTAAAACAATTGTTTTATCCCAACAATTATTTCACTTCTTCCCATTGCATTGGATTCAATTTGTAAAATATAATTTGTTTACCTAACAAAATTATAAGCCAAATTTGTTTTACGCACGTGCTGGTGCAACGATTGTAAAAAAGGAATCACTGTTTATACCGGGTAAAAAGTGGCACGTGGATTCTGTGGTCGGCCATGCAAGAACATGGTAATTAGTAATGATATTATAATATATAACACGGACTCGTCCCATCAACAACACAGTTAAACATGATAATTCACTTAAAACAATTAAACCCAAGGCGTAATGGTAAAGTGTCAACACTCATTTGAAAACTTAATTTAAAATAAAACCAAAATAGTTTTAGCCGCCAAGAGCGCTGAATGTCTTATGAAATAAGCCGATAATACACTAAAAATGTGTGACTTAATTGGGAAATTTTAATGTAATTTTTAATTCTTTACTGTTTATGCAGTGGCATGGATAATTTTCAAATAAAACGGTTGTATTAATCATATGAGTTTGTAATTTTTTGAGGGCTAAATGAAAAAAAGTGAATCCACTAAATAATAAATATTATTAAACATAGTACTTTTAATTTGTATTAAAATATATTTTATTCACTGATGAAATTTATCTATTTATTTTATGCTAATTAATTGTTAAATTTGAAAACCCCAAAAATAAGCTTGTCAAAACAAAACGTATTATATACTTGACCTGTCAACAGACAATTTAGTTTATTTCCTTACGAGTTGTCCTTAGTAGTGCTTACTTACTTTAACGAGGTGATTACATTTTTTTCACTATTATTAGTAAAACTTAAAAAAAAAAAAAAACCAAACAAGTGTTTTGTACCTGGTTGCAAGACTAGTTATGCTTATCAAAATAATGAAACCGAGAAAAAAATCAATTTCATCATTTAAGCCTCCAGCAGTAATATTTAGAAAATTATATATACTTAACAAGTCTTAATGCTTAACTAACACTTATTTACTATACATTAATTATCAAATGATGCAGAGGTAAATTATTTTAAAATTCCCTAAAAAAAGGCACTAAATTAATTTTTATATTCTAAGCGAAGTAAAAAAAATCTATTGGTTTTACAAAATGATGAGCTTTTTACAGTAACGTGGTCAAAATTAAACACATTCAAGTAATTTTTAGTTATTAAAACTAATAAAAAAACGAATGATTGTTTTTGTTTATATATGTTTATACGTATATGTAAAACTCATATCTATTAGTTGATCTTTCTACTTATGGCAGAAATAACAAACATTTTGGAATTTCAACACAACCGTATTATCATTTTTTATTTCAATATAAATCGAATACTAGTGTATATCGTTTCAAGTCGTTTCATACAACAATTACTAAAATATTTTGAACTTTAACTAACACTATATTTATTTTGCATATTTTTATTCCAAATGTCACAATAAATGATATACATGTGTTAGGTGGCTACAAAGGGGGGAGGATTTTGGGTACTACAACCTCCACAGGTTTTTTTTGTAAAAGAAATTTTTGAAAGATAACTATAGAATTAAAAAGTATGTCCTCTGAAATCAGATGTGTTTTTAAACCAGCCATAGACTCTGTTTCATATGGTTATTTAATTGTTAATTTTTGATAATTTTTAATATTGAAGGTTGCCAATATGTATATTATGTAACAGTTGAAATGTTAAATTGTAATTTGAGACACTGCCTTATTATTACAACAACAAATAATGTTGTCACGCTATAAATTAAGTACATTTTTAAGAACTAGTATATATTATAATTGTGGTACCTAGAAACACATTGGTCAGTGTTTGTGTAATTAAATATTTAATATCGATAAATTGTGAGCACAGGTGCGACAATTAATACAAACATGACTTGATATTATTATGTATGAGAGTTAGTCAAATGATGCGACCCATTGTAAGAGCATGGCTATATTGTAATTCTTTATATTCACATGTTATGAGATATAGATTAATTAGATTATTTGGTGTTTGGATACTATTCTTTTACTTAATTACACAACTTGATAGACTCTTTGGGACTTATCACCTTGTCTAATTGACACCGCGTGTGTTCTTCGTTAAAACGCATGAATTTGAACTATTTCAAAAATGCATATGGTTTCAAACGTAAATTGTGTAACCTAATGATATATTGAGTTTTTGCGTTACTCAATTTGAAGAAGTAAATTAAATTTCTACACATATAATGGTAATCATAAATCCAGAAGAAGACAGATACATTTAAGATCTACTCTCAAGCACATAGGTGATTGAAAATAACATAAATAATAATTATTAGTTCAAATATAGCTAAAAACAAAAAGACCATATGTCCAATATTTTACAAAAATCACTTTCTTTATAGTATCAGCTTTAATAACGATAAACACATGACTTTATGCAAATGCCCCATTACATAAACACCTATAAAAATTCTGTAGTAATCCTGTAATACCTAAAGATGACATATTTCTATAAATAGAAATTTATATATATATATATATGTGTGTGTGTGTGTGTGTGTGTGTGTGTGTGTGTGTGTGTGTGTGTGTGTGTGTGTGTGTGTGTGTGTGTGTGTGTGTGTGTGTGTGTATGTGTGTGTGTGTTCATATAATATGTATAATATATATTTCACTATTTTTCATACAAAAGCAATAGGTTCTCTCCTAAAAAGTTTTAAAACTTGGACAAATGCCCTTTCTGTACTTAGTTATTCTATTTGTTATTTATTGTTGTATTTTGTCAATAATTAAATTATTTATAAACAAATCCCTAGCAAAATTAATCCAGAAATAGATAACCTAAGTTTATTCGACAATTCTTTCAACAAAGGTTGCCAAAATATATTATTTATTACCTATTTAAAATGATCATTACTACCAGTTAAGTTATTTAATATCTTTCCAGTTATTCTGTTTGTTCTATAGTGTCAACATTAACTGAATGATAAAACATTTCATGTTATATTCATAGGTATTGACGAAGAGATGTTTAAATGTTGTAAAATGTGATCCGTCAAGCTTACGATGGAATACCGAGCAAACATTAAGCCAGCTCGGACTTCGATTCAATCAGAAAAAAAAACTTATGGTCCATAAATAAGTAGTTGTATTAGAACCACATGAGAATTCAATAAAAAGTTTTTTGTTAAAATTGATCTCTTAATGAATTATCAAATAAAAATCTAGTTTCTGAAATTAGTGCTGATAACATAATGATAGGCATATTACAAAAAAATTATAAATAAAAATCCGAACCAAGTATGAATCTATAAATTAGTAATATCTTCTCACTATTTTATAAATTTGATTGATGATCTTCATAAAATCGGCTACTACATCTGCATTGACTCTTTGTAAAAGTAAAAGAACTGTTACAGTCAGTCGAGTTCTGACAAGAGTATAGTATAAACTAGAGTATGAGATTTTCCACTATGTCTGCCAACTATGCCTTAAGGTAACTCAAAATACAAATTTAATACCTGCCTTTGAAAATTCTAATATCTGCAATTAGTCTCTATGTAATTAAAACTTATGCATAAATATCAAATTTGAAATCATAGATTTCTAATAATCATTATTATTTGTAATCTTTAAATATATTTAACAATATTAACTCTCAACTTAAAATATTGATATAACTATGAAAAAAAAAGTCTTACAATTGATCTCAGATACAAATTATGATGTACATATAGACCTTAATCATTAAGTGATAAAATAATCATTAATTGTAATAAGAATAATTAAAAATATAGAAAAAAAAAACAGTACTTAACTTACAAATTAAATTACACTTAAATTACAATTTTTAAAGGAAATAATATATTTATATATATATATGTAATAAAGAATTAGCTACAAACAAGGAAAATTGTCTTATTAATTGTTTAATACTAAATTTAATAATTCTGAAATGGAAATTTGTTCTTATCTATAAATAATGTCATCTTGACTCAATAAGCGTAAAAAACAAAAAATGTTCAATATTAAAGTTCTCTTTTGTTTTATAAATTTTATTTTATTTTATTTTATTCTTTTTTTACGAGTTTATCTAAAATTTTCCAGATATCAATATCGCTTTCCACGGTCTCTAGTTTAATTCCATTTACTCTTGAATCACCACCTTTATCTGAGGCATCATTTTTAATTTCAACTTTAACGCACTAGAAAATTAATTAAGAATAAGATCAATATGCAATGGATAAAAAATGTAATCATTGTATTTCATTTTCATACTTTATTAGAAAAATCACTGTCAGATTCGATTTCTTCATTATATTTCGTTTTAATTTTCTCATCCTCTGTTTTAACTTTGACTTCATTTTGATTACAATATTCTAAAAATCTTTGAATGTGCACATCATTGCTACAGTGCTGATTTAACTGTAGTTCAAAATTATCACATGGAGGCAAGTTAAAATTGCACAGTTCACAATAATATATTTCAACAACAACTTTCTTACAAAACTCTTTACCTGCAGGAAAAGAAAAAAATGTACAACTCATTACGTACCTAAATAAATAAATCTGTTTTTTTTTTCTAATTGAACTATACAAAATATTAAGGCTCTGATTTGACACTTGTGATTTAAATATCCATGTTCTGCACTTTTGAGTTGTGAAAATAATATAGTATATTATAGAATATAGTCAATTAATTAGACCGAAACATTAAGTTAAATGCATAAATGAGATTACCATTACTTTGATTTTAGTTATTCAGTCATAACTCTAAAAGTAACAAGTGATGAAAACTTGATTTTATCACCTTAAATCAAAAACATTGAATCTCGATGAGACTTCAGGCGATAATATATGCAACCATGTATATTATACTGAAGCATCTAACAGAATAATTTCATTAAAATTACATATACCCAGCACTAATTCTTGTCCAAGAACTAATTGGACAATGAGAAAACTTCTCATCACTAGTATCTTTGTTGAGAATCCAAAAGGCAAGAGACAAACTTACATCTTTAAATCTTACTGACTTTAAAAATAATAATCTACACATATATTGTATAGGTAATAATAGTTGTAGTACAATGTTAAAAAAAAAAACTAAAGATTTTAAAAACCATACCACATACCATGTAAGAATAAATAATTTTTGTAGACTATTTTTTCTATTTTAAATTATACATAAAAAAAAAATTGAATAAAAAGTTAAAGGTAATATAAGTACAGAGCATACAAGAATCTATCAGGCTAAGGTTTGAAAAATATTTCTACAATAAACAAATTAATATATAAAAATATATTATATAAAATAAAAAAAATAAACATAAATTGAAAATATAGTTTAAACCAATTAAAAAAAAATATCTTATTTTATGGGACTTAAAATTCAAGGTTGACTAAATAATATTAGTACAGAATGGATGTTGTTAAAAAAAAACAAACTTAAAATAAATTAAATTTGCTTATATTTAAAACTACAAAAGGGAAGCAATTTAAAGTTATAACTTACCAAGGCATATTGTGTTGTTGAATATAGTTTCCTTTTTATTTTTCTCAGATCCATTGTCTACAATAAATAAAATTGTATTATTAAGCAGGCATAGCAATAATTTTATTATTTTTTATTTCAACAGAATGATCACTAACCATTACCAAATCCCACAGAGTTTGAAACCATCAAGTTATCCATATTCACACCATCGTTAGCTTCATTTGCACTTGGCACAATAGTTTTTCGTTTAATATGGCGTTCATAAATATTGGATCTCTAAAAGTCACAGAAAAAAATATAGTAATGCGCGAGTTAATAATTTTCCAAGCAATAAATACCTTTATACAGGCAGTCCTGCATAACAGGCGTTTACCAAGTGATGAAGACCTAGGTTGACGATTATTGATGAGAGGACGTGAGGATAGTTTAACTACCTGTATAACACAAGTTTCAGTACGATAAAATATAAAATAATTTTTCAAAATGAAAAATAACTACAACTAACTTTATGTGTGAGAGGTTTATCAACAATTTCTTTTTGTTCCTTAGGTTCCTCATAATTATCATAACGAACAACCGGGGACTTGGCAATGAGAGCGAGGTGATGTTTTTTCAATAAATGCCTTTCATACATCTAATAAAAAATTTTAATTTAATTAACTAAATACTAAATAGTATGTAATAATTGAATGTATTTAATTCAAAGATTATCTACTCTTAATGACTGGCTTTGAAATTCACAATCTTGACACACAAACTTTATAAACGATTCTCCACTGGAATCCAATAATACATTTTTCTTTTTACTGAGCTAAATAAATTTGAAAGAATATTAATATAGAAAATATCCAATATCACATACATTTTTTTCCACCAAATTTTAATAACTTACTGAAGATTGATCTCCAGAACCAGGTTTGGATGCATCACCATCTAACTGTGACTTTTTCACTTTTTTTTCTCCATCATCTTCAGGCATTACATCTTCACGAAATTGCTATATAGTATAAAATTATAATTAATATAAGAAAATATTATTCATAGTTCTTTTTGTCTATAAACATACATGAGTTTTCTCTCCAAATTCGCCAATTTTTCTAGCACGGTAATGAATATGGTTTCTCTTATAGCTAGATCTATTAAAATATATTTACAAGGAATTATTAGAATTAAAAATGCTCATTTGTTTAAATACAATATTAAGAATAGTCTGAAAAACGTATTGATATTTGATAACTCCTTAATATTCAGTAAAAAAACAGAAATATTCATTTATTTGATTTGAAAATTGATTATACTCCATTTGAAATATAAACACATTGATTTTGAACAAATATAAATTAATTATAAAATAATTGCTAAGTATTCACATACCATAATCATTGTATAATTGAGCAAGTCAAAATATTTTTTTAAAGTTAAGTTATTATATGTAAAAATTATATTGTAGAATTATTTCTTTTGCGTTAAATCACTATACCATTTTCCGATATAGCATTTACCTAAATAATCATAAACGAATAAAAAATAATGATAATTGTTATAAATTATTACCAATAAATTGGTATAAAAATTAAATTAACATTTTTAGACATCAGATAATATACTCAAGTTAATTTAAATTTTTTTTTTTATTTCACATAAAAGAGTAATGTCTAATATTGCTATTTTCAATTCATACATACATACATATTTATGGATAGTAAATAATTGAACTATTTATGAATACTCGTGGCACCATAATTTAGAAAATTTAATTGCATGTTAACAGAGTATATTTTAAAATTTAAAGAAAAGTCAAAAATCCTTGTTATACCTATTATACCTCATAAAAATAGATATACACCTAAGTATATATAGTGATATGACCAAAAAATAAATAAAACAAAAATTAGATGCTAAATTCTAGTGCTAATTAAATGATTTATATTGAAGATAAATTTTAAATTAATAACCGACTAGGTATAATTATTGATCATAAATTAAAACAAATTGCTAACAGTTATGTGTCAATCATAGCAGTCATAAATTAATATATTAATATCACTTACGTGTAAATTTGGAATATTGTGATTTTTTGTTTTTTGTTTTTTTTTTTTTTTTTTGAAAAATAAATAACCTAGAGTAATTTAAGAATTAATATTTTTGGTAATTTGTTGATTAGAGAATGTTCTGATATAAAGTTTTCAAATTGTATTTCATCTGAATTTCATTCATAAATAAAATTAATTTTGTGTAATAAGGATACTATTTACTAATGATACTTTTTTTATCGTATTTTATAATGCTATATGTAAACATGAAATTTATCATTCAATTACCTTGTGTATTTTCTTCGATTATATCCTAAACAACTGTGAATCGTTTGCCAGTTAGAGGTAAATTCAAGTTCTTTGGATTTGATAAGTTTTGAACTGCCATCTCTTGAACCCCATCTATCAGCCATACGAAATTCCCTGGTACTCTTGTGGCTATTTGATGGATTTGAATGTTTTGGAGATGGTAGTGAGAGGTGATGATCATCAGGCAGCAGTAGTTTACATGAATCTGAACTATAGTCATGTGATTTCTCACTGCTACTTGCCTTAAAATTATCACCATACACATTGGATGATCTTCTTCGATGATCTCTCACGTAATTTCTACTACCACCAACACTATAATGGCCAACATTTTTACTGAAATTTGAATAACCTGTCATATCTGAGCCTTTGTGATCTCTTCTATCCTACGTGAAATTTTTAATCATATGTAAATATTATCGTTTTATTTTACCTATTCATTAATAGAATATACAAACATATAACAATACATCACATATTACATATAATTTCAAAACTTAACAATAACAATAATAATAATCTGTTTAAATATAAAACCTTATTACATTATTTTATCGGTATTATCTTACACAAAAAAAAATTCAAACTTTGACACAATATGCAGTTGTTGGTTGAATTTATTTGTCTGTAAATTGTGGTAGCCACATATGGGTAATAAGTATTTTTGAAGGATCAATTTGATAGTTTTAACATCAAATGCCATCAGTATTCCAATTAATTCAGAATATACCTCGTTTAACTTTTTCTGCTCTTATAACTATTTTTGAAATTGTATAAGATAGTAGAGTAAAATAAATATAAGATCTAACAATATTCTAAATTAATAATAACCAATAGTAGATATAGAGTTAATACTACTCAACATTATAAATTGTATTTAATAAATATAAAATTGCTTTAATAGAAAATCTATCGACTCATCTAATTGTAGCTTAAACATTAGTTTTTTTAAAGGCTTAAAATATATTTCAAGATATACATAATAACAGTTTGAATCCATGGTTATGTATAACTTAGTAAGTAATAACATACTTCATATAACACACATCATTTTTTCTTAAAAACGTTAACATTTTTAAAATCATATTGCAAACTAAAATATTTTAATTTAAATTACAATAAGTCCTTAAGCAATTTTATGATTGAGTTATTATATTAATAATATAAATCCTAGTTCAATCTTAACAACTAGAACAGCTAAAACTATTTAATATTTTACATACCTCTTTATGCCTCCTATAATCATCATCATTACTATTTGAATATTGATCATTATTACCTGAAATTAAAAAAATTAGCTGTAAAAAGTAAATAAATGTAAAAATAATTTGATTTAAAATTACTTTATATTATAAGCTTAAAATAATAAATAATAAATATAAGCTTAAAATTGTTTAGTAATAAAAGTTAAATATAGACATAATACATTTAAAATTTTCTCTAGAAATAGTTGTTTAACAACCATTTTAGTACATTATGAACATTTTAGTCTGTGAAGTCTAGTTAACACTATGTTAATAAATGGTTAGGTAGTAATTGATTTATTATTAACTAAAAGTTTTAGCAGCTTAAAATATCCATAATGTGTATATATAAATTAGTATTTGAAGAGTTGATAATCTTCACTCTTCTTTCAGACTATATAAATTTAAATAAATTAACAGTTTTAGTGAAAATATGGGTTCTGTTAATGCAAAAAGAACCAAACAAAATTATTTCACTACATAACTACCTACTTAACTAAATTGATCAGAACACTTGTTTTAGGTGCTAAAGTAACTCAAATAACTATCAACCAACATAATGTGAAATAGGTCAACAGAGTAGAAACGTATGATATTGAAAAAACAAAAATTAGGGTAACTTTGTTATTATATTAATAAAATTATTAACAGATATATATTTATAAGTAGTTCTGGTTTAATACACCTAGTATCAAATATATGAGAAAAATTTACCAAACGTATTTCTAAAAATTTGTTTTTGTTCACGTAGTTTTTGATTGGTGGTTATACTTAGTTTTTAAGTTAAATCAGTTTTAAATTAACTGTTTACATTTTATCAGATTAAATAGACAATTTATGCATAATTTTTATAATATTTACATTTACTTTATTCACAACATTTACTAGAATAACTCATAAGATTTAAAATGTACTATATGATACATAATGAACAAATACAAATCACATTTGAATATGTCTTAATATTATTTCCGTGTCCTGAAAATCTTCTAAGACTTAACAAAATAAGAGATATTCTTTGTAGATCAAAACAATGTCTAGTACGAACAAAGCGATAAGTACTATGTGAAATTTTGTCATTAAAATGTTATTTTTATGAGTATCAAGGAACATTTAAAAAAATCAGTAAATTACCTATCAAATCACATACTTGGTGTAATAAATTAGCACACATATAAATGCAACAATTTAAGAGATATGAACAAGCAAAGAATACACTAAAATTGGCAAAGATTAAATTGGTATAATTCTTATAGTAAATCTAATTAAATCATCATTTGTTTCATTAAAAACTTCATACCAGTGAAAAAAGAAAGGAAAAATGTTTTCAAAAGTAAATAGATTAATTTATTTAAAAATTGAATGAACTTTTGAATTGAATAAATTGAAAATAGACAGATGATGGATTCATAAAATAATATTGTATAAAACGTATACCGAAATATGATAATATCCATCTTATTAAAGTATGTATATCACACTAACACAGAGAAAATAAACTAAAAAATGGGGTCCTTCATGTGTACCTATACAAAGTTGTAATACTGGTACAATTGTTCAAATAAAGTAATTTCTAAAATAAACAGCTAATCAAGCAATTTTGTTGACATTCAAAATATCAAAATAATTAATAGAGCATCTACTGCAAGCATAGAAAATATGGTTTTAAAAATAATTACAGGGATATTTGATTATTGTGTTTGTGAATATAATGTCACTGTAATATTTATACAATTCATGCAATTGAATTTTTATTATTCTTACGGGAATGATGATTTCTTGATTCTTGATTCATACTCGAGTCACTATGGAATGACAAATTAGATCCACTAAAACGATTCATGCTACCATAATATCTTGAGCGCGATTTGTTTTCTCTGTTGCTTCTGTAAGATGCACAATAAAATGGATTCTTACCTCGGCTTCTATAATTGGAATTACAAGGACTTCCATGGTGTTCTGATCTAGAATTACTAGAGCCACGGCTGGACATAAATAAAAAAATAAAAAAATAAAAAATACGTGTGGCACTCGGGGACTGCCGCGGTAAAGCTATTGCATGGCATTTTTACTAACTTAGGAAGCACCAATTAATTTTTACGCGCGTTTTAATTGTGTAATTTGATGTAAAAATAAGAAATTTCGTCAAAATTCAAACTTAAAACGCTTGTAAATAAATATTGTGACTAACGATTTTTGATATTTTTTCATCATTGGTAGAAATACTTATGAGTATTAGTGTATTAAATTTTCAGCTCTTAATATCCAAAGGTTAAAATTTTACGAAGCAAAAACTTCAAAAAATTGAGAAATTTTCAATATTTTCAAAGTTCTATGTATAAGTCAAAAGTTTTTAAATCTTTTTGAAATTTTAATTGAGTATGCGCGTGATAATTATTAGTAGTCAGTAAAATTTTCAAGTTCCTAGCTCTATTATCGATGGAGTTATGGCTAAAAAACTAATATAGATTTCACGAAAATCGAGAATACGGCATTTTTTCCGTTTTTTGTCAATTTTTCGGTAGTTATCGCCCACAATTGGAAAAACTATTGAGAAATTCGAAAAATGAGCTCTTAAAAGTACCATCTCGACAAAATTTCCGTTTTAAAAAGTTGCTTGATGAAACGTTTGGACCAGTATTTCGATAAGAAAAAGTGTCTCCATACATAAAAAAAAAAAAAAAATGCGTGTTAGGTTTTTTTCGTTACGGAATTTCTTGATTCGGTCGCCGCGCTCAAAGCCCGCGATAAAAACTATGCAATAGCTTAATAATTTAGACCGAATACATAACTATACCCGGAGTTTATTGTTTGATGGGACGTTTAAGACGGACCGCGAAGATAATAAATCATCATAGGAGTCATGGTGGGAAAAAAACACAGACCACGGGCAGTGCCGGATTAAGGACCCATGCCACCCTGGAGCAAATATTTATTCCCCCCCCCCCACAAAATAGGTTTTAATAAGACCAAAAGAAAATTCCTGATTTCAATGTATAAATTAAAAAAATAAAGTACAATTATAAAATATACCTAATATAATAATTAATCAATTTAAAGTTTACACTAAAAAGTATAACTATATGTTAAGTGTCACAGAATATTTTTCCAAATAATTTTTTTTAAATGAATTTAAAACAGTCACAAAATACAAATACAATATTAATAAATTTGTTCACCTACATGACATATTATTTGATATATATTATAGAAAATCCAATTATTCATTTGTAACTCGTACAGATATTACTGAGTACTACGATAGATTCTATGAATTGTTATTGCCTTATCGAAAACGATAAAAACCTGAAAACTTTATACCTACATTATAAATATATATATAATAATGCACGTGTTCAACTACAAGCTTTATAATTATCATCGCATTTACGATATTTTGACATTGCGTTCTCGGAATTATTTTTGGGCTCGTACGAGCTATCATAATTGAAAAAATTTAATAGCTATTAACTATATATTTTATTTTTGGCAATTATATTTATGCCGCCCCACTAAATTTGCCGCCCTGGAGCAAATGCTCCTTTTGCGCCTAGGTTAATCCGGCCCTGACCACGGGTATATCTATGATCGAAATGACGTAATGAGATTAGAGCAACAAATAGCGGCCTTGATATTCGAATGTCAGTAGTGGACGACTCGTCGGTTACCTGTATCTGTCGGCCATCGTGTCGGTATTCGGAACGCGAGCAACCGTCGAATGTTGGCTACGAACTGTCGGGCACGAGCGCGTAACACATGACACACGACCACACGGGTTGGTGCGACGCGCTCCTCGGGCACGTGGCGGACGAAATTTGACTTCGAACTCCGACGGCGACTAGTTTATCGTCACACTGTCGCGGACGTTTAGGATGCGAAAACCGTAAATGGCAAGTACCTACAAAAAAAAAAAAAAAAACGAAAACGAAAACGTACTGATGGGTACGGGATAATGACAAATTGACAACAATGAAAAACGACGACGTCGAAGACGATACCACGTTTACCGTAAGAGGAACGCTAAAAGTCGTCACGCCTTGACTTCCGTCCAATTATTTGTACTTACGCCGTGATATCAGCGACAACCGCGCCTCGGTTTAGCGCGGTATCGTCTGCGGTCTTCATAACATTGACGGTTCGTCCGTCTATTTTTTCGTAGTCGATGATACCACCGCAAAACAATAGGTTAATGACGTCAGAAAAACGATCCGTCGCGCGTCGCACTATAGGTTAGGTTACGAACGTCGGCGTCCCCTCCTCCCCTCCGTCGTACCGCAAGAAACGCGTTATACCCACGGTCTTAGAAGATGTCTTCTAAGACCGTGGTTATACCCAAGGTTATAGCCCAGTGCCGGCGGTAAAACCGCCGTAATAATTATCTTAATAATTATTCTATTCTGTGGTAAAACACTAGTTCTCGTGTATGGCATAGGCCAGGGATGGCGAACCTACGTCACGCGTGTCACAAAGTGACACGCATACAGTCTTGTAAAAGATACTTTTAAAAAGTATTCAAGTACAGATACAGTTACTTATTTTCAAAAGTATTTAAAATACGTATTTGAATACTTGGAAAAAAAAGTATTCAAGTATAAAGATACTTTCAAATACTTTTTTTTTTAATATGTTTTACCTTTTTACCTTGACCTTATAGATAAACTTAATCATTAGTAAACTGAATTAATTTTTATTTCAGCACTAGTTTTACTTTAATTAATTAGAATAGTAGTTAGTTCACACCACGGTTATCTACATAGTGTAGATAACCGTGGTTCACACACACAGTAGTACAGTACACGTCGATAGACAAATGACAAATGACAAATGTGAATAAATAATGTCTAAATCAGGGATCGACAATTACGTAATTTCCATGACGGTCCAGATCCTTAGGTAAACTCTTTGAAAAATGTCTCCTCAAGAGAATCAGACCCATCTTGTCCGAACATAGTATTATACCTAATACTCAATTCGGTTTTCGATCCAAACATTCGACTTTGCATCAAGTTCACCGCCTAACTGACATGATAGCATCTGCGCTCGAAAGTAGAAAATATTGTACAGGCCTTTTCCTCGACGTCGCACAGGCGTTTGATAAAGTATGGCATAATGGACTTCTGTTCAAACTAAAACAATTCATGCCAGCTCCACTTTACCTCATCCTAAAATCTTATTTAGAACACAGAAAATTCATGGTTAGACACGGAAATGCTTTTTCTCCACTGTTTGACATTGAAGCAGGTGTCCCTCAAGGTAGCGACCTCTCACCCGACTTATACAACATCTTTACCATGGACATCCCTAAAACTGACAACACTCTACTTGCTTCATTTGCTGACGACACTGCTATCCTATCAAGTAATATTGACATAACTATAGCTGCTCAACACCTTCAAGAACATCTTGATCTTATAGACAACTGGGCCAACAACTGGATGATTAGTATTAACGAAAGCAAGTCTTCTCAAGTCACTTTCGCTCTACGCCCAGGCACTTGCCCAACTATCAAACTAAAAAATAAAAGCATACCTATCTCAAACGAGACAAAGTATCTAGGAATAATCTTAGACAAACGTTTGACTTGGAAACCCCACCTCCTGAACAAAAGGAAACTTGCCAACAGTAGACTCCATCTCTTCCGACCCCTCCTTAAATCTAAACTTAATCTCAAAACCAAAATTGTATTGTATAATACAATGATCAGACCTGTCTGGTCGTATGGCATTCAAATATGGGGTATGGCTAAACCCTCAAACATTCGCCCCATCCAATCTTTCCAAAATATTGCCCTACGTACTATAACTGGTGCTCCATGGTACATGACAAATCTTTCACTACACAACGACCTCAAAGTAATTAATGTCACTGACTACGCCTAAATTCACTACCATTTGAAAACAAATGTTCGAGGGCCAGAAAAAACTTAAATCTTAGTTGGATAATAATAAATGTTTTTATTTTAACAGCACAGTTTAAGACAAATATATTCGCTGTCGTAATCTTTAATTGCAGCGTGGCAACATACCAAATATCTTAATTCCATATAGAATAAAAAATGTGCGGAAAACCAACTTTAAGAAAAATATTTTTGGCGATCCAGGTATTTTCGTTTCGCGGGCCGTCTATTGCAGGGTCTAAAATCTAAATCATATTAAGGTTAATACTAACACGGTTACAATGTTATTCAAACATATTCTGCGAAAACGCGAAGACGGATTTCCAGGAATAACCGAATGCGGGTTGCGTGTATATAGTCTATTCCATAGACAAACCGAATTAAAACTCATATTTTTACAGTAGATCGTGACATTACTCAAAGCTAAGATGTAAAACGATATTGTAACTTGATTTTAAAAACGTGTTTCCAAGTGTACTGACTGCAAACGAATATCCTGTTCCAGAGACGTATAAAAGGTTAAACGGTGTTCAATATTGGTGTACGAACAATGTAAATATGATTTTAATATCACGGATATTAATTAACTTAGAAAATATTACCACTGATATTTAATTCAGAGGCTCGACTAGCTGTAAATAAAATTCAGCCTTTAGTACAAAAGCGAATATTTGAAATACACTGTTTTTTTTTTTTTTTTTTTTTTTTTTTTTTTTTTTTTTTTTATGATATATTAATTTACTTACTGCTTTTGCAAATTGCATTGTTGATTTACAATAATAACAAAATCTATACAAGATTTTTACCGTCTAAGAGTGTTTAAGGAAAAAAATAATTAGGATGTTGTAACAAAAAGTAAGGAGAAGTGATTAAAAACCTATAAGACTTGCAAAAAATGTTGAAAAAAGAAAAATTTGTTAGACAGAGATTCAGAGTATTAATTATTGAATAAATTGAATGGTAGGTACATAATTAAAATAGTTTAAAAATTAAATACCTTTTCTTAAATAAAATACAATTACTGAATGGTTTAAATCCGGCTTTACATAATGCCAAACAGAACGATATGTATTAATATATGATGTCATGTATGAAGGAATATTTATAAAATTAACCGTAAAACGGCGAAGCGTGATATTTATATTATTTATACACTCACCACTAATAAGACGTCATTCGGATTTCGCATATTAAAAAAAAAAATAAAATAGTTCATTGTAGGTATAAACTAAATATCTATGGTAAGCGTTAAGCAAACTGTTATGAAACATTTCAGTGTTTTACTCTATTTAACACATTTTATAGAAGTCAGGGCAGTTTTCTTCTATAACGTTCCAAGATCATAGGTATGTCGTATGTAGTCTGTGTTATTACTACGGTCATTGATTATAATTTCTACAAACGGTTTGGATTTTAAGAAATAATTTAATGGTTTAATAATTACTCTTGTATTTCTGTGAACAGTGTGGATAGTTGCGTATCATAATTGGTTACAGTGAATTGAAGACTTTCGGCGATTAATAGTTACTATTCTGCTTACACTGAGCATTGGGTATTATTATTTGAATCAATTAATTCACCGTGGAATGCGTTTGTTTGGATAACACTACTCAGTAAGTTTTTCTCAGTCATCTGTGAATTTGTTTTCGTGTATTGATATTGTATTTATCCGTTTCAGAAAACAATTGTTGTCACAATATGCCGGTGAAAGACCATTGAATGAAAATTGCATAAAACATACAGAAATTCAGAAACACAGCAACAAACATTATATACAAATATTTCTCGTGCGATTCGTGCATTTGAAGTTTTGGATTCCTTTTGCTGGTACGTACTATTCTAGAAGTGCTCTCGTCATGTTAAATTTATAAAAATATTGGTATATGATCATTTTTAGAGCTAAAGATTTTTGCGATATTAAACTAGATACCAGGCTCGTACTGACTGCTCTTATGGGGCGGTTGTTGTAGCCTAAAAGGGCGCCTTAAAAACATTGTTATTATTGCAAAAAAAAAAAACTATTTTATTAATATTAAATATTTAATATTGTGTATGATTGGTGGACAATATTTAATAAATATTTTCTAAATAATGTGAATTAAATATATAATTTTGGTTCATTTAATGTTTATATGATCTCGGAAAAATATTTAAAAATGTATTCTCAATCAATTGCTAATGTTTTATAAATATATATATTTTTAAATATTTAAAAAATAATCACTTTTTTTTTTTGATTTTCAGTAAACACTTTTTCGTATAGAAATAATGTTTCAAACTTTTCATCCAGCCAATCTATAGATCAGAAATTTGCTGTTGTTGGTACTTTAGAGAGGTCATTTTTTTCTCCATTCAAAATTTTTTTCAGCCAATTTTTCTGCACACAGGAGAAAAAAAAATTTGATCGGAAAATTCTGATTATTTAATATGACTTTACTGACGATAATATACCTATGGAACCGACCTTTTTTTCATAGTCAATCGTTTTTTCAGAAGACTGGAAAAACTGCTGAAAATTGAGTAAAACGGCGAAACTTTAAATATTGAACCAAAACTTCTGAAAATTGTATATGTTTACACTTAGACTGATTTCTTTTAAGTTTATTTCTAATAAAGTTTTAAATATGGGCGCAATGTAATTCGTAACTTTCATGGGCGCATCGTGCATCTGCCCGGTTGCCCGGTGGGCCAATACGGGCCTGCTAGATACCAATAATGGCACTATAGTTCACGGGCATAAAGTTATTTTAGCGTCAGCTACTCCTTATTTTCATGCAATGTTTACCAGTTTTAAAGAGAGCAAAAAAGACAGTATTATTTTAAGAGAATTGGAGTCTGCTGTTTTGAACTGTTAGTAGATTTTATCTACAGCGCCCAAATCATGATTACCGAAGACAATGTACAGGTATGAATAAATGGTGATTACTTTGTTTGAAATTTTCTTTGATTTAATTTGAATAAATTCATCAAAAATTTGATTGTTAATCAAATAAATCTAAAAAGAATTTTCAATTATTGTTTATTGGTATTTTGATAGTTCTTATGAGTGATTCGTTTGTAGAGATCTGGTTGAAAGTGATGTTTAAAATACAAAGAAATTGTTGAAATTATTTCTTGTAATGAACTTAATGATCCAACTGATAAAAAAGTAAGAAATTTCCATGTAATATTATTTTGGTAATTTGTTTGGAAATTAGTTAATTCACTAGTATATTTAAACATAAACATAATATATATTTTCATCTCATATATAATAGGTATTTGAATTTGTTATTAATTGGGTAAATCATAATTCAAGTAGCAGAAAAAATGTTTTTCCTAAACTAATGTTGCCTTTAGTATCAAAAAAATATTAACTTAATAAAGTATAAGAGGAACCTCTTCTCAAAAATAGTTTTGAATGTGTGTTTAATATTTGACATTAACACTATTGTAAATTTATGTTATCATTTAAAGCATTATATTTACAGGCAGAAATTATTTAATCGGTGCTATAGATTTAACATTAATATCTGAACTGTCTGGTATTATCCCAAAAACAATACATACCAAACCAAGACTGCTAATTGGCTTACCTAAAGTAATTTGAACCAATGTTGAATATTTTATATTTATTTCTATGCAATAGATTATTTTGGTTGTTAATGAAAGAGATCATTTTCAGATTTTACGAAACACATTGGATGAAATTAACTACAGTTGGTAATGTATCCAATCAACAAAGAAAATAATATCCAACATTGAGATTCAATACAAAGCATAAGTCCGCCATCACCTTCCCTAGTTTTAAGTGTGTCATGAGTGTTTAGATTTAATTATATTTGTCCGATTTATGTGAGCTCTGTGGTCATTGCACCAGACCGATCCGGCCACAGAGACTCCCCTCTATAATTAAACTCTTCTTCCTTATCTCCCATTGTATAACTTGTACATTCCTTTGGGCAATGTCAGGCGCTTGATTTTACTTTTCTTTATTTTTATTATTATTCTCATTAAGAGTGGTCCTTGATAACTTTTTGGTTGTTTCGTATATAAAGGGAAATTTTTAATTTAAAAAATGATTGATTGAATGAATCTATTTGGTTCTTAACCACTTGATTTGGTGCTATCCAAGTTTGTTTATAAATGTCTTTCCTAGGAAAGTATGTGCTACTTAAGATCTAGCCATTAGTCATACAGAAATTAGTTAAACGCGTGTCATCATCATTACTTTTTTCAAGGAGACTTTTTCGACCCACAGTTGGTTGGTACATCTCCTCTTTTCCCACTTTTGCAATTAAGTCTCCAAGAACTGTTTTGACACTATGATTGGGTATTAGATCCCACACTCTGTCTAGTTCTTTGTAAAATCTTTCTTTAAATCCTTTTTTTTCCTGCGTTGGTGCGAAGTAGTTTATTATTTCTTTGTCGAAGATGTGTCCTGTTCCTCAAATGTAGCATTATGCGTTCATTTATTACTTAAAATGTTTTAACGTTTAGTAAGATACTCTCATTTATTACAAATCCTTCTCCATTTTAAAATTTTTCGTTTCTCTTACCACTATAAAAAAATTGTTTTATCACTCTTTTTTATGTTTCTTTCTCCAGGCCATCTTACCTCTTGTAAAACTAGTATAGTAATATCGTAATTTTGCATAGCGTCGAACATACATTGAACGCACCTGGTTTATTTAAATAAACCATGTACACAATAATTGATGCAAGTTTCATATAAATCTAATGTATTAACTATTTTAGTCAATCTAAAAATAATTTGTACCATTAAATAAATGATAGATTCAAGTAAACATACTTAAAGTAAAATGTATAAAAGCTGTATTAAAAATAAAGAAAATAAACATGAAATTAAATATAATGCACGAAATGAATCATTATGTTCAACATGGGTTTGTGGGTGGATATCCATCATCTGAATCATCTAATTATCTTCCCAAATTTTAGTTAATACATATAGTAATTAAGATTATTATAAAAATTATGCAGTTAATGTAAAAAATGTGAAATTTCACTAATATGCCATTTCTTAAAAAAAAAAAAACTGAAAAGTGCAAAAATAAAATGTATTTTCATTATTTACTTCACAAAAAAAGGTTCCATCTTGCCACTAACATTCAGGGTTTATACGTAACTTGGTCAATGATCATATCAGAACTTAATAAAAAATGTGCATAAGATAAATATAAAAATTTTGCAATAAAAAAAAAAATAATAAATGGAAAATTTCAATAAAATTGTTATGATAATAAAGATTCCAACTTAGTTGCAACTATTAAATAATACATTATTTAAGATGTATAATGATTCAGAGATATTTCCTGAATTATGTATGTTAGTCGATATATAGAAACATAGTGAAAATGATAATTACAATATACAAACTGATTCTTATAACTAGACAAATATCTACTCTATTACTAGATTCAAGATGTTATTAAGTTTTTAATTGTAATTTTATCCAATAAAATATAAAACAATAGCCATATGTCGAATAACTTTCAGATAAAGATAAATTAGGATAAACTTAAGTTTAGTTAACATAAGCTGATTTAAAAAATTATTTTTCTCAACTACTTCTATGAAACTTCTAATGAAACTCTACTTAAATAACACATTTTTTTATGAAAACATGAAATTTGCATTAAAATAAGTTGTATAGTTTAAATGGCCAAGTAGGTTGCAATGTATTGCTTTGAATTACATTTTAAAGGTAAAAAAACAAAAAACAATTCTTATATGTACAATTTTGTCTTCATTTTTTCAAAAATTTCAAAAATAGTATCTATTCATCATTCAGTTTGTGAAATTGAAAAATATTTTAAAAACCATGAATGTAAAAATGAACACAATCTTTCGAGGGAATAGAAACAGAGCACTTTAATTAATGTATGAGATATTCTTTTGTTAAAAAATATGCTTGAAAATACATATAATAATTAAGATTATTATAAAAATTATGCAGTTATACCAAACCACATACGCAGTTAACAATTTTTTATTTAAAGAAAATAAATGCATTAATATGAAATTGTTAAAAAATAAAAATTGCATTATTCATTGAATAAGATCATTAAACTATATTTAAACACAATATTAGACAATAAAATTCAAATTGTATAATGTAAAAAATTCACAAATATGCTATAATTTGTTCAAATATGCTCTTTCTTGAAAAAAGATGAAATATCCTGAGTAAAATTTTGTATTTACATGATTAAATTCACAAAAATGTTTAAAACAGAAAAAATGAGTGGAAAATTACTATAAAATTGTTAAAGAACAAAAATTCCAAAACTAAGTTGCACTAATACATTATTTAATAGGGATTAGAATCCTTAAGATATATAATGATTCTGATATTTCATGAATTATGTAAGTTAGTCGATTAAAAAAAAAAAAAATGTTAACATTTTGTTAAAAAATTAAAATTGTAAACACTTTCCCCTACAATATTTATTATTTAATTCAAAATTGATATGATAAATAATTGATTAGTTTGTTTATAAATTAATATTGTTAAATAGCCATAGGAAATATCATAAAAATATAATGGTTAAGTTTCAAATCTTAAAATGTCAACATCTATTATTTTAGATAGTTCTTTGAAACATTTTACCTTATATAAACACAATACTAGCCAGTAATTATGATAGTATAATGTAAAAAATGTGAAATTTTACTAATATGCTATATTATGTTCAACTATGCTTTCTAGAAAATATGATGAAATTATCAAAAAATGGAATTAATAATAAGAATAATAGAAGATATGAGAATTAAACATTATTAAATTGACTGCATTAAAGAAAACAAGTGTGTATATGATTGGTTACATCAAATTAATTTGACACTAGAGACCTGATTGGGAGTTTATAAATTACTTAGTCAATAACAAAAATATTAATAAGAGCTTAATACACAATGTGCATATGATTATTATAAATTAATCTGGTAATGTGCCAGTACAGTGTGTAGTACAACGACAGTGACATTTATCGTTGGGCAGTGATAAGTCACAGCTAGAAGTGGCTTTGAATGATAAGCGAATCGTAGTCCGTAGAGCAATACACACACCCAAACGGCTGAGAAACGACAACGTGAGCATTGACAGATATCACTGAATCTAAAATACCATTCAGATTATCATAAGGTTTAATGAAAAAAAAAATTGAAATTGATTACTGAAAAAATAATATACAATTAATTCCTTCTGAAATATATTTTTGTTTCACTTAATGTTATTTTCCCAAATTCTGGACAAACGACTTTACTTATAAACTAGACCTGAAAAAATGTTATTAAAAATTAATACACAATAATATGTATATACTTGTACAGGGCCGTCCTGAGGGGGGGACCCCTCCCCCACGACGTTCTAGTTGGGGCCCAGTTGTCACAAAGCTTCATCGATACACTGAGTCGGCAATTTAATAATATTTTAAGTATTTTAATATTTAACCTATAAATAGTATTTATATTTAATATTACACAATAAAATTATGAATATTCAAGTATTTTCCTATGAAAAAAAAAATATTTCTACTTTATTTATAATTTTATAAAAATAACATAATAACTATAATATTATTATTATAGTATTAACTGATAACTAAAATAAAAATAAAACAAAAGTAAAAGAACGCAGAATAGAGATTTTAGTATTTAACTGTTCATTTGTTTACAATATAAAAAAAAAATCGTTTATGTTTTGTACATTTATAATATATATGGCAAAAAATTTCGAGGGGGAGGGGTCCAAATTTTTTTTTAAATATAGATACTTAACACTTTTCATTTTTACTTTAAAAATATAAAATTTTATTATTATCATTATTAAAAACATAGGTCATTATTATAATATTAAATTTACATAAACATAATAGTTGATTGTTTATATACGTATAGACTATAGACTATTATTCACATTACTTAAAAGCACAAATTAAAAAAAGATAAAATATAAAATACAATTTTTTCAATATTAAATTTACAAAATAATTATTGATTTATAGTCTATGAGCATGCAATATGTTGACTATTTCATATTAGTAAAATAGCTCTATCTTTTTGAAGAGCAAATTTATTCAGGACGTCTTCGGGAACATCTTTTGATGAAAGTGGTCCGGAATCATTAGTACCACGAAAAGCTATTTCTTGCCGGCCACATAAAATTATAGTTTCAATTATCAATATGAATCTTTTTCGATTTAAACTTATTTGTGCAGCACGCGCTGAATCTAATTTTTGCGCAATATTTTACTGATTTTTTGAATAGATAGCTAATTATCACCTCGCAAAACATTGGTTTTAGTAAAATATTTTACTTATGCTCGTAAGCATACGTGCATTTATTGAAGTGTGGGGGGAGTTAAGTAGACGATACGCACCGCCAAACGAAAACCCGTCGCCACCTCATATCTTCTTTTTTGGAACATAGTATAGTGATATCATTCTAATCAAGATAACAATTATAATTTATAAAATATCATTATAAAAATATGTTTCTTAGCAAATCGTGAGGCGGTGTAGTCCAGGCGATTCTTGCAAATCCAAATATTCTGATTAGAACAATAAAAATAGTTCATTCGGAGCGTTATTAGTTAGTGGGACTCTCCGTGATTACAATATTAATGACTATAGAAGTATAAACGAAAATATTATTTCACTTGTTGAGCTGTTGGTGAGTTGTTGGTTCCACGAGTACAACAGGCCGACGAAGACCATTTTCAATCTGAACAGACTTGTCGGCTTTAACAGCATGCCCAATCAAATGTTCCACGATTCAGCGGGATGCGGCTCAGTGTTCAACATCCTGTGCATCGGTGAGTACTATTCGGCGACGTCGTTGGACGATTTCTCCTGTTAAACAAGATATTTTAACATTGACTTCTTGATGGGGCAAATTTTGTTTAGGTAACTACAAAAATTTTTTAATATTTGACAAGACTAATGTAACTTTGACATATTACGTAGAGCTAGAAAAAGATATCAATAAACATAATTAATACAGGTACTGAGGTACATACTACATAATATATTGTAATATAGATAATATATGCAGGCGCTAGACATGTATCCTACGGTAGATAACACTGTGTAAAGGAGGAAAGGTGATTGTTTTTAACTTTGAACGTAAAATATTAAGAGAGACATTATTTCGAAAGAAAGTTTTTTTTATTATAGTAAGCATTAGAGCTGGCTGATCGGGAGACAGAATCAATAAAAGGATAAGAAGAAGATAAAATTATTGTAAATTATTAAGTGGACTGCGTTACAGAAATCAAGACTGTAAACAATTTGTTGCATCAAATAAATTTGACACTAGAAGACAGGTTGGGCGTTTACATGTAACTTAGTCAATAACAAAAATACCAATAGAGCTTCATACATGTACATGAACGATCTTAATACATCAATCCTGGTAATGTGCCCGTACAGTATGCGGTACAACGTTGACCATACTCATCGTTCAACAGCGATGACGACGGTGATTAGTAACTGTTGGAAACGGCTCCAAATCACAAGCGAATCGTAATCCTGATCGTAGGTATCCATTTTGAAACAATCATTGCCGGCAGTCGCCTGTAAAATATAATAGGTACTGTTTTTCAAATATTAATGAAAAATTAATTATAAAATAAACACATTAGTACAGAAATGACCGTTCATCACTATTAACCACGAGGTAGTGGTAAACTGTTAACTCTTAATTTCATAATCATATTGGCGCAGGTGATTAAAAATCGCTTTTACGAGCGAACAAACAACCATCAGTGTGATAAAAATATTGTGCAATGACAAAGTCAGCGCAAGGCCGAAGGCGGCCACTGTTATCGACTCGCGGTATTTTCTAGTGTAAACACACACACACACATACACACACACACGCACACACACACATACACATTTTCAATGTACATTAATGATTATTATAAATCGACTTGGTAGCATACCTGTACGGTGTGGTGCGGAGTGACATGTCGGGCAGGACTCGACGACGTGAACGAATACATTGCAATCCGCGACGACGCGACGTGTCAGTCCGGTCTTGGCGCACACGGCCGTGTGAACTGTGAACGCAGATCGATGAGAATCAGTGAGAAACAAAAACGAAAACTTGAGAAATAAAAGCTCGGACGACGACGTGTGTGTACTATGTATATACTAATCTATGGATCGGAGTGAAGATTCGACGTGCACGACAATGGGGGGGGAAAAAAAAAACAATAGACGCCGTCGGCGTCACTAATGACCGATGTTTGATCGTCATCTCCCGAAGCGGACCATGACAGTGTCGACACCGTGCGCGGACGAACCGCTCTGTTGACGACGACGCGTGCCGGAAATGTTACGAGGCAATCGCGGCAGCTCGGAGGATTATCAATGATTATCGTGTTATCAATAATCAGTTTATCACTATCATAATATAGATATGTATAATGTATATTATGTATAATACAATAAATAAATAATAATAAATCTGAATTTAATGAATTTAGAATACTATTCTATCTGTTTCATTTATTTACAACCATCCGTACAAACTAATTACTTCTACTTGTAACTATTATAATTAAAAATTAAAAAAAAAAACATTTTACCATTTTACTATTGGCAGTGGCTGGAGAATATTAGGTATGCACTTTTAACACACTGTAGATAGGTGCCTAACTATAACTAATAAACTAATAACTGTGGTCAAATTGTGTATGTACATTTTGAACAGCTGCAAGAGGATTGCTCAGATATTGCTTTATGTTAGTGTTCTCTGAATATGTTGGTTTCACTAAGCCACTGGTCTGAAAAAGTAAAGTGCATAATATTCTTTAGCTAGATACCTGCTCCAAATTAAAATTTGTCATACAGACAAGTTTTTAAGTTGTTTCATAATGTATGTTATAAATACAATTTCAACATAAACAATTTTTACAAATTTTAAATGTTTGCCAATAGTAAAATGGTAACCCATATTTATTTTTTAATTGAAACAGTTACAAGTATGAAATAATAGTAATAGTAAAATAGTTTTTATGAATGGTTGCAAGTAGGTATTCTAAATTCAATAAATTCAGATTTATTGTCAAATATCTTTAAAATATATTAAGATTTAGTTAAATATAGCCTATACTATATATATTAATACATTTCAATTATATATATCCTATAGGATAAATATAATTGAAATGTATTAATCATTATTATTTATTCATTTATTAACTTTGTATGTTGTTAATGCGTATATTATTGTATTATACATTTATTATATATATATTACATATATATTATATTATAGTAGTGATAATATGATTATTGATAACACGATCCTCCTTATTTCGTACGGCGTGATAACGACGACTATATTATCATAGAACATTATAGAAGCGACCACGGTCTCGACACTCTCGGGCGGCCAATGTTAAATTGTTTAGAATTCCTAATGGCCTTGAAATGATTCGTAACTTCTTGTCATACCGCCAAGCTTACAACATCATTCTAGTTGTAACGGCTTATCATACAATAAATATGTGATAAGAGTATTGTAAATTAATAATTATAACACAAGTATATAACATACATTTTATTTTTCGTTTTTTTATGTTACACGATACGAGTATTGAATTTAAGATGGGTAGTATATTTTCATAAAATTTTAAGTATTCAAAGTTAAGAATTGAAAATTTGGTACAAAGTTGTGCGTAAGTTTTCCTACAATTCTGTGTACAAAAATTTCTACTGGAACAATATCACAAATTTTTATGAATGTTTGAATTAAAAATGTTTACATAATTGCGTAAAATAACAATATAGCCTTCAACGATTTTTGATTTTTGTTCTAATTCAAAAAGTATAAATCGTAGAGTCTTGAAACTTTCACCAAATGTTAAAATTGGCATTTTCTTTATATAGTTGTATTTTCAAAATATTTCGTTTATTTTTAAGCTATTTATGGGCAGTTGAAATATTCGAATTTTCTTAGATTTTTTTTTATAAAAGCCGATAAAAATTGTTTGGCCCAGCCAAATCACTTGAAAATTTAATAGAAGGTTTTACGTAAGTTGATCTAAGAGTGATTCAAAAATTATTCAAATACATAGGCACAAATTTTTTTTATAAGCAGTTGAAGTTCAAAAATTGTCGAAATCACGAATTATTTTGTAGTTGAAAATGTATAAAAATTTTCTTTTCTAAGTTGAGGAGCATTGGAGTTAACCTGCAGTTAAAACAAATAAATAGAACAAATAAACTAATTTAAATATACTTACAGGTTTTCATCTTTAGGAAAACGATGAAATGTCACTTTGTGTTGACCTTCCTTATTTTTGCAAATAACACAAATGTTGGGCATTTTGTAAAATTACAAGAAAACCAGATAAAAAAAAATTTCAAAAAAACACGTGTAAATAATCCAAAGGCGTAAAAAGACAAAACTAAAACACAACCGTTCAGACCAGAGTACAAGACGTGTGTCATCGAAATCGAATTCCGCAGTTCGGATTGTTGACCTAACAAACAATACATTTTTTAGTTGACAGTGTGACCCTTAAATATAAAAAATGGGACGTATTGGTGGCGCTCCTGGCAAACAACTTTGTATGCGCCCTTCTAAAAAAAATTTCAAGGGTGGGAGGGTTATACAAATTTTGGTAAGTGCTAATTTCATAGTGTTTTATGGTAATATGTAGTGAACATTTTTTTTTTAAATTGGCGGGCTGGTCTCGAGTAATCTGTTTTGACGATAAAAGTGTTCGTATCATCATGCCTTACCGCCAAGCTAAAAGCTTACAACATCATTCTTGTCGCGCCGAAATGAAGAAAATAAAAGTGGAGGGGCGAGTGTCGCTTCTATAATGTTCTATGATATTATTATGGCATTCGGGTTGAGTAAATTAGGCCCGGAATTTCAATCGTTCAATTATTCGACAGATAACAGTCTGTCGGATAATAATTATTTAGCGAATAAACTTCCGAATAAAACACAAGTGTTTTTCAAAATAAATTTATTCTTCGAATAGTTATTTGACGAATAAAATTATTCTATAGATAAATCAAAGTTGTGGTACTTACTTATAATATGTAGCACTATTATAATATGGTACTAATACTTATAGCAGTGGTATTAATAGTGGATTGTGGAACAAGTTGTGCAGAAGGCAACGGGAAACCAAGGCACAGTAACCCTTCTTTCCCTAATAACAACTTCTCTTAGTTACAAACCAACCCTCGGGTTGTAAAAAAAAAAGCGGAACAAGTTATATACATTTTTAGATTATGATTGGTCAACATAATATTCTTATCGATGATGCTCGTATTATCAATATATAATAATTATTAATATTATTAATTTTCTTACTATAAATATTTATCATTTTCATTAAAATCAACTCGTATTTAATCATAATTCGAGACTTTGAGTTTTTGTTGAGCCGTGCTGCGAAATGGCATCAGAAAGTAATGAATTTAAAAGGGCAAGGGCTTCTAATTTTTCATTAAACGAAAAAGAGTTATTATTAAAATATGCTATAGAAAATCAGAATATTTTAGAAAATAAGGAATCGAACGCTGTATCTCGGAAAGAAAAAAATGAATGCAGGCTTAAAATTACAGAGTAGTATTATTCAACTATATCAGGATGTGGAAGTCAATAATTATGAGTATTATACTGTAAAATATAATAGATACTAGGGCTTACTCTAAAGCGCAGTTTGGCTTATTTTGCGTATTTGAAAAAGCTAGACGCGCACTTAATAATTGATTTTTGCGTAATTGATTTAACATAATTTATTGTAATATGAATAAGATAAGACAAGCAATTAGTAGTACTGTAGTTTCTACAGGTATTTATAAGAAATTATTTACAATAAGAAAATCATTTTATATACCTTCCCACTTAGTACATAAATGATTAATAATAATAATAATTAAAAAATGTAAACTACCATTGATTATAAGTCAATGAAACTACTCGACTATGTTTATTATTAGAAATCATAATCAAAAGCCAACTCTTTGTCGTTTGAATTTTCTCAAAATACGTAATCCGAATACCAATAATATTCCGTATTATATCTACAATTATTATAAATTTAATGAAAATAACTCGTACGATTTCCAATACTTGACTCCGGCGTCACATAAAAAATTCATTCAGTGTACCGTGAAAAGTTATAAAAAAACATTTTCGGATAAATTAATTTCGGAAACAATCACTGTGTCATTGCGTTGCGATGGATCGATGGATCATTCACAAATAGATGAAATTTATATAATACTTAAAACAGTGTCGTTAAAAAGAATTGAAGAACAGTATTAATTGGGTGCAGGACAAGTTGAACAAAGAGGTGCTGGAATTTTGGACGCTATTGAAAGTTGAAACAGCTTGTATAAATAACGTAGGTCATGATGTTACTGGGTATATTTAAAAAAATATATAATCGATTGTTACTGATGGTGTTGCAGTGAATATTAGTAGTAAAGGAAGTTTATGGACATTGGTTGAAAATAAATGGAGAAATAATTCAAATAAAAGTAACGTACCATTAATTAAGATTTGGTGACCTGCTCAGGAATTTCTGCTTTTTTCCACAACTCAGCACATTGAACTAGAGAACTTTAACAACTGTATAAGGAAAATAATTTACAACTAATAAAGATGCCATAATTTTTTCAAGTGCGCTGGACAGAATTTTCTTTTAGTCTAGTTAACGCAATATTAACGTCATAGTTATTTTATATATATAATATATAATATTATATACATTCTAAAGAGAGCAAAATTCTAAAGAGAAAGAGTCTAACAGATTTTTATTATAATTAACTATCTAATAAGGACACATTTTTCTTATAAGCATTTTTGGCAGATGTATTGCCGTATTGGCCATTTTTTAGTCGGTTGAAATCAACAAAATATTCAAAGTGATAAAATAACGGTTTTGGATCTTGTTAAACAAACTGAGTCAGTTGTAAACAAAATTAATTGGTTGGGTAGATTGACTCGGAGATGAACTTCAAGGTACTGATGGAAAATTTATTCCATAATTCCAGTAATGTATAATTATGAATAAATAACATCATACATATAATCATCAAAACTACCCTCGAGACCCTATCATTCTAACAATAAACAAAGAAGTTATAGAGCATGATGATGAGAAAATGAAACTAAAAACGAGATAGAATACTCGACATGTATTCACCACAAATGCGAAAGACGCATTCTTGAACACGACGATCGTCTGTATTACTAGATACAGGAAATCGAGAACGCTTTCAACAAAACTATAATATAGAATATTGCTGCACGTATAGCAGAATGTTTGTGCAACAAAGTCTGTCTGTCTATTTGTAGAATAAAATTTTTTTTTCAATTTCAATGTATCACGTATAATACATTTTACATTATGACCTAACTTTCCTCAACGGGACAAACCTAGCCGTAATGAACATCAGATAAGGATCATACTACCCCTTGCTCTCAACAACTGGTGGCAATGGTGTTTTGATTTGTTAGGAAATAGTGTCCATTTCCTAGCAGTCGTATTAATATAAGAATATTACACATGTATCGAATTCGAGGAGATAATTATTTTACATTATCACGTCAAGTCACACTATAAAGTACATACGAGATACAACGGTATAGTCACTAGAGCAGCGATTCTCAACCGGGGGATCGCATACAATTATTTTAAGGTCATCAATTTGTGTGGGAAAAAATTGTTTCACTTAGAATCTTATAATTAAGAGCCATAAATAAAATAAAATACAATTAATACTTAATAAATAAATTATCATCGTTAAATTAAGAAAAATTAATTGAGTTGTATTCAGACAAAGGGTTGGAACAAATTTTTAATATAGTGATAAAAACGAAAGTAAATTTTGGATAAAAATTCAATATGAGTAACTTGCATTAACAGAAGAAGCTTTAAAAAAGATAATTCCTTTTTCAATGACATGCTTATGCGAAGCATGATTTTCTACGATGACTACAATATTAAAACTAAATCGAGAAATCGGCTGGATATATCGCCAACAGTGAGAATAAGTCTATCCAAATCTGTCGAGGCAAGGATTGACAAAATTATTTCAAATCAACAACAGCAAAAGAGTCATTAAATTCAAAAAATTGTCAAATGTACATAATATACCTTTTTTCGTAAAATGTACACACAAATAAATACAATGATAACAGTTTTTTCAGTTTTTTAATGCTTACATTACAAAAGGGTCGTTAGACATCTTGGTGACATTATAGGGGGTCACGAACTCAAAAAGGTTGAGAACCGCTGCACTAGATTACAATATGTATTGCAGTGGCGTGCCCATGATATTTTTATGGGGTGGGGAGGGTTGAAAATCAAATAATCCAAACTGACTTTACCTTTTAAAACAATATAATTGAGAGTCGTCAAAAAAAATTTTACACATAATAGTATTCAAAATAATTATTATACCAACATTCGAAACACCATCAAGTTACAATTTTATTTCTGATCTATGTAGAGTTGTTCTATGAAATTTTTGAATCATTATTACTACCGGAAATTGTTGACAAGAAAACATAAACATCATTGTTAAACCATAAGATCCTTTGCTACGTTCAGAATCTAAAAGGTAAATTTTTGATTTTTACAACCTATGGAAGCTAATTTATGAAAAAAATACAAATTCTTATAAAATACCTATACTTAAAACTCATTATCAAAACAATATTTAAATTTAAATTTATACTATTCATTTCATCAGTTGCCTGTTTCGCAAAACTATACTATATCTATGATGGTAAAATATTATAGATAATACAATTCAACCTATTCATTTCGCACTATGGTCTATGGAATCTTTACGCGTTTAAAATAATAAAGAATACCGTTTGGTTTCTTTTAAATCATTTTTTTCCTCGGTTTTTTTTTCAAAAATTAAAAGCAAAAAAAAAAATACAGTTGTTTGCCTTTATCTGAAAGTAAACGGTGTGTACTAAAGAATTATGATTATCAATTAGCGACGCATAACTGAACGAATATCGTCGAATATCGTAAAACAAATAGTACGTTTTGGAATTTTATGCGCATTAAGGGGCCTCGCTATACCATTTATTTAAGGAGCAACATTTAGGCAATTTCCAATCTTTTCGTCGCCGCCCGGGATCTATGTGTTAGTCGTAAATGAATATTAGTGTGCGTGTGGTTAAAATACCAAATAGAAAATTTCATAAAAGTGTTTCGCATAAAATGTTGACACAATCAGACTACTAACATGAACAACTAGAAACCTTCGATGCTTTCGATACTATACGCCATACGGAATACAAGGTCATCAAATCGATGAAAAATCAAATCGTTTTATCTAAACCGTTTACACTTTAAATGACACCGAGTCATATTATTTGTTCAAAAAATACCATTTTTTTTCTTTTTCGAACGACCGTGTGATGTTAGACTTAAACCATTGACAACGGGAAACGGTGCGTAAATATATTGTATGTCGATGACTAGGGCTCGGAAGTTGATGCATTTTGCATTTTTTTTTGGAACTTTTTAGACGATGCTCTCCTGGCCAAAAATCTGTTTCATAAGCATGTGAATCTAAATAACTAATTTTTATTTTGCATTTTTTGGTGTTTATTACTTTTTAAGTCATTTTTTGAGATTTATAGGTCATTTTCCAACATTTTTAGTTATTTTTACTGATTTCACACTAGTTCATTTCTTATCGTTTCTTGTCGACCATTATGCCGATAACTTAAACCACAGACTAAGAATAGTACCTATCCAATTTTATCTTGACGATTACATTATTGTCGTTGTCGTATTGTAGTGAATAATATTATACCTACATTTTATTATTTTTTCCTAATATTCGATTTGTATCCGATTTTATCTCGCCGATTACAGTCGTCGCGTCGTTGTCGTGTAAAAGTGAATAATATTATACCTAAATTTTATTATTTTTTGTAATATTTTCGAAATGCCGAAAATTAAAACGTCGGTTAGTGCTCGTCTGCGTGCATTTGTGTCGGAATTCGGCGACGATATTTTTCTTCCGATGGCACAGTTCTTTATTGTAAAGTGTGTGAAGTAAAGGTGGCCTCAGAAAAAATATTTGTAATTTTTTTAGGTCATTTTTTTAGGACATTTTTTGCCATTTTTATGGTCATTTTTTATTGTTTTTAAGGTCATCAACTTCCGAGCCCTATCGATGACGGACAGATTAATTTTGCGGCGATAAAAGCAATCGATGCTCAAACGAAATCAATAGCGAGAAGATATTATATTACCGTTATGCCACGCTTTGATCGTGTTAACGTGTTGTAAAGAACGTCAGTTCCGTAGAGGGTCGAAATGCTGACATGACCTGTGGGAGTTGATTTATTACGGTTATACGCATGAATAGACAATATTGTGTACGTGTGCGGAAATTTAATAATGTCACGTCCTAAAAATATTGACCTTCACGCCTGTATTCAGCATTTATAATGTAGAATTATAAACATTAAATGACACGTACACCTGAATATAAAACATACCAGGCGACGTTCGACAGTGAGCCAGTGGTCGTTCTACACTTCTACAGTACAGTACTCAGTTTCTTATACGCTCGGTCGTAATTTTAAGGTGACAGAATCGTCAAGACATTCAATAAAAATTATTCGTGACTTGCTATAAACTGTTTCTGTTGTTCTTCTTTACCCAACACTGTCTTTACCGTTATACCCATTTGTGGATCATAGCATATATTTTGGTGGCAGCGGTGTGCAAAGTTGAACATATTTTTTTTTGTTTTTTGTCTGTGTTCGTGCATTTTTTGTTTTTTTTTTTGTTTTTTTGAGACGCTTATAAAAAGAAGAGGTCATAAGAGGAAAAATCAACAAAAACTTCAAGAACTTGTGTCGATCAAGTAACAGAAGAAAATAGGCTACAAAAGGACCTATTTTCGCGTAAGTTTAACTATGTTTTATTATTCAGAGTATTTCATTAAAACAAGAACATTTTAAATGTGTTTTTAAACAAAAACATAAAAATATTCAGAGCATCTTATAAAATAATTTAATCAGAGCGTTTTACAAAGAACAACGATGTAGAACATCTTATAAAAATATTATTTTATACTTTATACTATTCGAAATGTTTATTTTGCGTTTTATCAGTCAATATTCCTATACGGTATTTTGGCGTGGGGATGAGCAAAAATGAGTGCTGTCATGGGACACCCGGTAGAAACGTAATTTCTTTGGCAGTCTTATAGGTTACAGATTAATTTCAGAGGAACTATTCGAAATGACAGTAAATATTATTATGTTATTAGGTTTTTTTTTTTTTATTTAATGCATTGAAATTACGAACATTCAAAAAATACATTGAATTTTATTACTATTGTTCATATTCAATCATCGAAATGATTGATAGGCATGTAACTGAAATACGACGCGTATGTTCGTGACGTAATTTTTTCCAAATATCGTGAAACGACGCGATATAATATCATAAATCATAACGGAAAAACCCGGATTCGTCAACACAGTCACGAAAGTGATTTTATATTTTATAATGTTATTTATTTTATTATGAACAGTTTCTATTGTAAAAGTGGCCACACACTACGGTTTTATTTGTCCGTGTACCGTGTACGGAGTAGTTCGCACATTTTTATTCCGTGCACCGATGAACGACAGACACACACTATCCGTTTTTTATCATTGTACAGTGTTCGAACAACACTGTCCGTTTTATTCATACATGTATATACATCCACACACTATACGCAATATTGAACGGTTTTAGTTCGAACACCGAATGTGGATACACACCTTCGGTTTTCTTCATTTCGAACACCGAACACGGACAAAAAATCAAAGTCCGCAGTTTTTACTCCGTGTCCGTGTACGGTGTTTTTCATCCGTTTTATTGCCCACACACTATCGGTGTACGTTGTTCGAACTACACCGTACATGGTACACGGACAAGTAAAACTGTAGTGTGTGGCCACCCTTAATACTATAATAATTTATTATAACAATAACCAGTGGCGTACAAATGGGGGAGGTACGGGATAACCCACCCCCCCTCAGGACCAAAAAAAATCAAATTTTGAAGTGGTTAGAATGAAAAATATACAAGAATGTCTTGAAAATGTGTATGAAATTAAGGATTTTGTAAATTACAATAGAATCACAAAAATATTTTTTCGTCCGAGGAGGTAGAGATACAAATAAATGTTTATTATTTACATAAAAACTATTTTTGTGTAGATATTAAACATTGTTTACCATTATTTGTAAATTGTTTCTGTGCTGTGCCTGCGCGCGCGCGCGCGCGTGTGTGTGTGTGTGTGTGTGTGTGTGTGTGTGTGTGCGAGTGTATTTGTAATGGTATACCCGCATGGCGCATACGGCCTCATCGAAATATTATTTTAATTTATAAATTTATCCTTTGTCTTTTGTTTATTAAAATGTATGTATATTATTATAATAATATACATGATTGTCCAAATGCCCGATGTTTAGTTATGCTATCTATAAACCGTATTTACCAAATAACCGCAGACGCAGTTCTTATTGAATTATCAAACAAGAAACGACGTTTGGAATTTTCGTTGTAGTATAATATTCAATACCTATGTCTATTTTTCAAGTTGTTTTAATGTTTTTAATAAAAGTATTATTACGAAAATGAGTATGAACTCTTTTAACAACTAGGTACGGTCTAACCTAACGATCGTACTTGTCAGAAATGGGTAGCTCAGAAAGAAATCAAGAAAATTATGGCCAGTGAAAACATCTCCTATCAAGATGCATTGATTTTTAAGAAAAATAAATGTTATACCTCTGCATTTAAATATTCAGATATGGTCAACAGCCAGCCTCCTGCTTCTAAATTAACGGCCCCTAAATTCTCTCCTCAGGTAGATGATTTCCCTAATCTTAACGAAAATCACCATTTTTTCAATTCAAAAAAACCTAAGCCTAAAGTTCGTGCTACATCTCCTTCAAATTCATTTCCTTCTCTTCATACGTTATCAGTTTTCTCCTCTCCCAATGGTAGCTATTTGAGTCAAAATACAGTACAGGGTCAGAATCCTGTTAACAAGGTCAACGACTATTCATGGGTCCCTTCCTTATCCAATATTTTATCGGAAGCTCTTATAAATTCACCTACTCTCTCCTCTCCATTTTCTCCTTCTGCTCTTCAATCATTAATCGAATCTTCCTGATACTCTCTTCTCTCTGTTCCAATCCCTAAGGGGAATTAGTTTCTCCAATTATGTCAATCAAACTGATTTATATTAATACAGCAAACCCCACTAACATTCTTCAATGGAATGTTAGAAGTTTGGTTGCCCGTCTTCCTTCCTTACAATATATACTTTCCACTGAAAAATGTTCTATACTCTCTTTTCGGAAACATGGTTATTACCTACTCGTTCATTCACTATTCCTAATTTTTCCAGCTACAGATCCGACCGTCATGAAGGTTACGGTGGTGCAGCAATTATAATTCATAATTCCTTAAAGCCTAGGCTCATTTCCATTGATGGGGTTATTCGTAATAATATTTCGAACTTCAAAATTGATATTGTCGGTGCTGAGGTTTTTCTACCAAATACGTCTTCGTCGTTAATTATTTGGTCCTGTTACATTCCAAGCGACAGTAATATACCTGTCAATATTTGGGATTCTGTTTTTAGTCTCGTTCGTCATAATTCTTTTCTTGGTGACGATTTTAATGCCTTCCATCCTGCCTGGGGCTCTCTTTCGACCTCCCGTCGTGGGAATTACATATATGATAGTGTTTGTTCTCTTGGTCTCTGTATCCTCAACAATGGTAGTCCCACTCATGTAGGACGGCCAGGATCATCGGATTCCGACATTGATTTGTCTTTTTGTTCCTCCGATCTCTTTTGGAATATATATTGGTCCACACTCAACGATCCCGACGGGAGCGATCATATTCCTATTTTGATCACCGTGAACACTGATAGTAACCTTCGGCATACTCAATGTTCTGATTATAATTCCAATTCTGTTAATGATTCCTATCGTCCTTTTAACCTTCATAAAGCTGACTGGTCTTCCTTCTCTCTTTTTATACAAAACTCAATCCCCTCCATACCTAGCAACCTTCCCTCGTGTGATCTGTATTCTTCTTTTACGAACGTTGTTATCAATGTGGCCAAACAATTTATTCCAGCAAAAAAGATATTTCAAAATAAATACCCTTCCTCTCCTCCATGGTGGAATTCTTCTTGTACAGCTGCGATCAAAAATAGGTCTCAATTATTCAAGACGTTTCGTCGCTCCGGTTCAATTAACGATTTTCTTCTATATCAAAATTGTTGTGCGGTTACCACTCGGCTCCTTAATAATGCTAAAAGAGAAGCTTGGAAAAAGTTTTGTTCTAATTTAAACGCCACAACATCTATTCACGTTCTCTGGTCAGCAGCCAATCGGTTTAAAAAATGTATCTCTCCTTCCCTTCGTCCCACTAATGATGATTGGTTCTATGGATTTTTCTCGAAGGTTGCTACTTGTTATGTTCCCACCTTTTCCGAAGTCCACCCCCCCCCTTTTACCCAAAACTTCATATTTCTCACGTTCTAACTATCCCTTTCTCCGCATTTGAATTAAAATTAGCTATATCATCAAGATGTTCTATTGCATCTGGACTGGATCAAATATCTCCTCTAATGTCAAAACATTTACCTTCTTGTGCTCTTGACATGTTACTTAAGATATTGAATGATATTCTGTCCACCGGTCAAGTTCCTTCAACTTGGAAAGCGTACAGAGTTATCCCTATTCCTAAACCTAATGCTAATAATTCTTTTCGTCCATTTGCCTTGTCCTCAGCTTTATGTAAATCTTTTGAACACATCCTCAAAACTCGGCTCGACTGGTGGATACAATATAATTCTATATTACCGCCCAATCTTTTTGCATTCAGAAAAGGCATGGGCACTATGGAGTGTCTTTCCACTTTTATCGGTAATATTTATCACTCTTTTAATGATAAAGAATTTTTTGTTGCTACCTTCGTAGATATTCGCAGTGCTTATGATTCAGTTAATATTCCTACTTTAGTTTCTAAACTCTATTCTCTTCGTTTACCTACTACGTTTTGTAATATTATTCTTTCTTTATTTTCACATAGAAATCTTTCTTTCACATCTCCTTTTGGCACACAATTTTCACGTGGTACTTACTCCGGCCTTCCGCAGGGTAGTTGCCTTAGCCCGATTCTTTTCAATGTTTATATGAGTTTTATTGCAAATCACCTCTCCAGTCTCGGCTATAAATGCCTCATTTATGCGGATGATATTGTGGTGTTCTCCTCCAATAAACTTCTTGGTGTTGCCATTTCAACCCTCAATCAGGCTCTCAATGAACTTAATTATATTCTCAACGATTTACATTTTTCAGTCGCTTATGACAAATGCAAGTCTATTATATTTATTAGACGTAGATACTTGAATCCTCCTAATGTCTTTTTCGATAATAATATTATTCCTTTTGTTGATAACTCCACTTATCTAGGTATAACTCTAGATTCCAAATTGCGCTGGATACCACACATTGTTTCACTAATCTCTTTTGGCTCTCGTTGGGCTAATTTTCTTAGAGCGGTTACCGGTACTTGGTGGGGTTCTCATCCGACTCCCCTCTTATCGATCTATAAATCTATTATTCGTTCAAAATTAGATTATGGATGTTTCCTTTTTGGTTCGGCATCAAACTCCAATTGGCTTATGAAGGACTTATTAACCCTACACAGGTACATGTTGTTAATATCTTCCCAGGTTTCACTTCCATATAATTAAGGTCTTACTTCTCCTGTAGTAATAAATAATCCTTTTTCGGATTTCATTAATAATAATTTTAAAGATTCTATTGTGGTCTATACGGATGGATCTGTTTCTCCTCTTTTGGCTGGTTACTCTTTTTATATTCCTGGACTACACATGTCTTTTTCTAGTAATTTACCCCCTTCCGCTTCCTCCTTCACGACTGAGTGTTTTGCTATCATAGAAGCGCTTACTGTTATTTTTATGTTACCTTATAAACATGTCTTAATTGCATCTGATTCTTTGTCAGTTTTACAATCTTTTAATTCTTTCGCTTTTAATTCACATGTATCACCGTTAGTGCTTCGTATAAAATCTATTTTATTTAGTCTTGCCCAATTAGATTTTAATATTCAATTTCTTTGGATTCCCAGCCATGTAGGTATTCAAGGCAATGAAACTGCCGATCTTCTAGCTAAAGCTTCTGCTAATTTTGTTAGCCCCTCTTTTTCTTTAATCCCTTGGTCCAATTTTACTCCATTCCTAAGACGTCATGTCTTCAACTTTTGGTCGTTATATACTTATATTGGAATAATCTGCCTGCAAATTTCGCTGCAAGACTCAAGTCTATCGTGCCCAACATTTCTAATGACATATGGTTCAGAGATATATCACTACCAAGATCTTATATTATAAAGTTCAACCGGCTTCGTATAGGGCATTATCTCTTACCTTCTCACGCCTACAAATTAAATCTGAATGATTCCCCTTTTTGTACGCTCCATATTGAGGAAAACATCTGCGATCTTCCTCATATTCTTTTCTATTGTCTGTAACTCTCCACAAAACGTACTAAGTTAATCTCTACCCTTAACTCCTTAAATGTAAAGGCCGGTTTTATTATTTAATAATACTCAATTTTATAAATATTTATTTATTTTGTTTTTTTTCTCTTTTTTTTCTTTTTTCTCTTTATATTATTACATATATAATTCAATTTGTTTTCTTAACTAATAATTTATACAACAGGTCATATATGTAATTAGGATAATAATATTATAATTTAATACGCATAAGTTTGTATATCACCATCGTTTCTACTTCTATCGCTTGTTTTTTTTTTTTTTTTTTTGTTTCTGTTTTTTATTGTTTTTTATTTTGTATTATTATTACTTTATCGTTTGTTCTTTTACATGTAATTGTCGAGCTTAATATGCAATAAAAGCTCTAAAAAAAAAAAAAAAAAAGGTACGGTCTTTCGTCTTTGATAAAACATATTGCATTGCACTCTGATAAACACATATAAATAATATTATTTAATCCCCCCCATAAGACAATTGAATGTACGCCACTGACAATAACAATTTATAATAACAGTATCTAGGATTTTCAGCTACCTGCAACCTGACCATGAACTATGATTATAATGGACTGGTATCGGAGTATTTATCAATGGAACCGAAATGACTAGACCACTGGGGAGTTTTCGGAAAACAGTGCCATCTATTATTAAATTTTAATGATTAACAATGCGTAACACAAAATAATAACAACATCGTAATATTTTAATTTGATAAAGATTTTAGGTACAAACAAGCTTTAAACAAGCTTCTGGTTTATCCAAGTAAGATGTTATAACTGAAAAAAAAATACGTGTGGCACTCGGGGACTGCCGCGTTAAAGCTATTGCACAGCATTTTTATCAACTTAGGAAGAACCAATTATTTTTCACGTGCATTTAAGTGTGTAATTTGATGTAAAAATAAGAAATTTCGTCAAAATGTAAACTTTTAAAGCTTGTAAAAAATATTGTGACTAATGATTTTCGATATTTTTTCATCATTGGTAGAAATACTTATGAGTATTATTGCATTAAAAAATTTCAACCCTTAATATCCAAAGGTTAAAATTTTACGAAGCAAAAACTTCCAAAAAATGAGACATTTTCAATATTTTCAAAGTTCTATATGAGTCAAAAGTTTAATTGAGTATGCGCGTGACTATTATTAGTAGTCAGTAAAATTTTCAAGTTCCTAGCTCTATTATTGATAGAGTTATGGCTAAAAAACTAAAATAGATTTCACGAAAATCGAGAATACGGCATTTTTCCAGTTTTTTTGTCAATTTTTCGGTAGTTATCACCCACGCTTGGAAAAACAATTGAGAAATTCGAAAAATGAGCTCTAAAATGTACCATCTCGACAAAATTTCCGTTCTAAAAAGTTGCTTTATGAACATTTTGGACCAGTATTTCAATAAGAAAGTGTATCCATACATAAAAAAAAAAATGCGTGTTAGGTTTTTTTCGTTACGGAATTTCTTGATTAGGTCGCCGCGCTCAAAGCCCGCGATAAAAGCTATGCAATAGTTTAAAATGAATGAGGTATTAAATTATTTTTACTTTTGCAGTATTATAGACTGACCCATTACTGCTGTTTTGCAAACATCACAAGTAAAATTCTTGGTGAAATTTTTCGTTATATATCCACATTATACATAATAAAGAACATAATCTTTTATATCGTGCATAAAAACTAGAAAACACTTGAGAGCATAAAAACCCCATGTATCAATAAAGAGTCCAGACATTTGTGACTCGTCCCGCTATACACCCCTCATCATATCGATACCAGTCCATTATAATCATAGTTCGTGAACCTGACCTTTTTTCTTTTGTGTGTGTGTTATCGGTAGATGTTTTAAATATAATGTTATTATAACAACGTAGCCGGTCGTAGAGCGAGAGAGACAGGAGAATAGAGAAAACGGTAAAGAGTAAGAGAGATAGCGACTAACGCTATTATTTTCGTTACGCACGGTTTTTCTGGGCTAGGGTCCCTCCGCTCACATCGCGTCAAAAGAAACTACGTTTCAAAAATAATGCTTTTAAAAATCTGAAAATAAATCAAAATATGGTTGTAAGGATCATTTTAAATAAACAAAATATCTAAAAGGTTCAACATATAATAATTATATAGGTATGTTTGAGTATTCTACCGGCCAGATTACTCGACGAAAAAATGGCTTTAGTATTCTATACAAAAGAACTTCGTCTAACTAATAAAAACCAAAGTAACTTTAATTGTGTAAAAGAAGTTGGAGCATATCATGAAATACCTGTCTTTTGAAAAAATTTTCGTTGATTATTTAGGTCCACTCTATTTTAACCGAATGCTGATTACCGATGAGAAAAATATCATATCTGAGAAATATAATAGAAAGAAAATAGTTTATAAGTGGCTTTATTCAGAATTACGGTCCCCACACGCTGCGGTGGTAGCGGTAGCAGTGCGGGCTGCGGTAGTGGTAAAATTGGACCCATGTATTGTTATTAGCACACACACACACTGCAGCGGTAAATAAGCCACGGTAAAATATCGCGAGGCGGTTTTTACAGAAACCGCTGCATGCTCGGATTTACCGCCACCGCCCAGCGGTTTTTAGATATTTCACTTGAAATTCTGTTAGAACTTCAAATAGTGAATATCATGGTACAAGTTTATGAAAAGCTATTTTGTGAAAATATTATAATTATAATTACCTATAGCTTATTTTATTTTCATTATTATTATTTCATTTTATATTTTTGTAAACAGATACCCACAATCTAAAATGTAGATTTAAACTTACATCTAAATATTATTGATATTGAGACAGAATGAAATAGATAAAGATATTATATACACTATTATATACACTATTTTAAAACATTACTGAAAATTCTCATACATATATCCATTTGTGTTCGATTGAAGTCTATTTATATTTTTAGACCTAATTTTCTTTGAAAACACGTCTGTGTATTATGATTTGTGATTATTGTTCAGATGAACGCCAAAGGTGCATTACAGTATTGTACATTGTAATTATATAGTATCGAAAAATCGCTGCCGCGCAATGTGAACGTGTCAGCGGTAGCCGTTACCGCTGCCACTACCGCTACCGCCACAGTCTGCGGGGACCTTTAATTAATCAAAACTACGTGATATCTTATCACGTGTTATTACGTGACTGTGTTACCTGTAATTTTCGTAAATTTGTTTGAAAGAATTTCGTTTTTTTTTTTAATAATTATAGTTTTTAATTGTTTAAAATTTTTAATTTTTTTTGCTGTCGTATACATTAAGTGTCGTACTTATGATTAGGTATGTCGAAATTTTAAATCAATTTATATAAATAATAGTAAAAAAAAATTAAGAATGTAACTCTCTACTCCTTCCACAAGCATGCTTACAGGAGTAGTATATTTGAATGTATTGTAAATAAATAAATAAATAAATAAATAAATAAATATATATATATATATATATATATGTCGTCTCCGTCCGTACACACGAGGCGAGGGTCGACTTTTATTCATTGTCCGGCAGTGACCCGGCACAAGAGAAACACACACATACCAGGCGTGGATCCAGAGGGTGGCCCGGGTGGGCCTGGGCCCACCCAAAACTATCAACGATCACGATTTTGATTTTTAAAATTATCATCCAATGTTTGAAAATACTTTATACTTGATCTAATATAGTAATCATCGCGTAAAGAGTAAGAAAAAACAGTTTATCTTGCTCCTAGAATATCATGTAGTTTTTCCATGTGGCAAATTTATTTTTGTTTATAAATATCGATTGTCGTTTGCTACCGAATCGAATTCTATGGAAATGAGCATCTCTATCAAAGGCTTGGGAGCATCGATTTTTGAATTTGAAGAAATATATAAAAAATATATAATTAAATTAAAATAAAAACTCACAATATTGTCGATGTGAAGACTGGCCAGCTGCACATCTGTACCTAAATCTAAAATAAATATAATTCCATACACACAATAAGCAAAAAAAAAAAAAAAACGGTATAATTTGACCGCGGCGATTCGCGCACGCGTATAAATATAAATAACATTAATACAAAATATTGCGGCGATTCGCGCTCGCAAATAGAGTATAAAACAATAATAACACGGCTATTTGAGTCGTATGACAAAAGATAGAACAATAAAATTCAATAAAATACTATATAAAATGTATAAAAATCACAGCAACACACACGGACAATACGACGGTTGAAAGTAGACAGCGGTACGACACACGCACAAATATAATTCACGTAATAATTTAAATAACTTAATTAAAAATCACAAAAACAGATAACATGAACTTATAACTAATGGTGTTATATAATTTATGAGTGTGCGTGTGTGTGGCCGACTCAATGCAAGTATAATAAAATTAGGCCAGGTGACCTAATTAAAATTTTAAATGTTGCCGTTATCGGCGGCGACATTTTGTCTCATACCCGTCGTGGGACGTTTAAATTCCCAATGATTTTCTAGAGTAAAAAATGTATTGAATTCCTATTTTTTTTCTGAAAGCGTTTTTTGTGTAGTAGATAAATGTAGTTGATAGAAATGAAAAATCAAAATTAAAATTTGATTGAAGTATGTTTTTTTTTTGTATTTTTAGACATGTTATACACATAAAAAAATATAATATTAATTTTGTTTTCTACGCACTAATGTTGCCTACGTTATTGGTATTGACTGAACAATTTTTTTTTTTAATGTCCAATGTTAATTGTTATACGTATCAATGCTTCATATAGAATTGAGATAGTGGATCATATGCCAAGTGAATTTTTTTATCATTATGAAAAAATGATTCATGAAATTAATAACCACTTGACTGTCAGAGACCCTTGGAGACGATCATAGCTCACTATTATTTTATTTTTTTTTTTAAGGTGTTAACGTCATAAATTTCAATTTCCGGGTCAACAACACTGGAGACAGGCGATTAGTAGTAAGTAATTATGCAACACAAAATTCAAGTTTGCTTTTTTTTTGTTTCTATGTAGAATTTGTTTTTTGTCAATTAGTATCTACGCTGGTGAGGTTGGTGAACGTCCGACTTTAGTCGATACATTCAGGTACATAAATTTATTAAATAAATATTAATGTTATAATTATTATTTATTAATTTTATAAAGTATTACGATATTTTAAAATATTTTTAATATTCCAAGTATAAAAATAAGGGACTTTTGATTGCAATTAGAACAACTTTTTCAAGATTAGGAATAATTTTAGATTAGAAAATATTTTTTTTTTTTTAATTGCTTTATTACATCTAATATCAAATATGACTCTTTTTATTTATCATTATAGTAATAACTATTTAACCCTGATGGTTCTGTTCATTTTATGAATATATATATATATATATTAATTACTTAAGTTTAACTAAAGAAGTTATCTATCATTTCTTTAAAATTCAATACAACCTTTCCCATGAACTCGTCTGGGGAGTGAAGAATACCCCATGGTGCAAAGTACTTGTTTTTTGTTTGTTTGTTTTTGTTTTTTTTTTTTTTGTTAAGTGTCGTATTATATTGAGTAAAAGATCTATTTTGAATTTCAGAAATATGTTTAAGTTTTGTGTTCAAATTAGAGATTTTATGATGTATTTCATGTACATTACATAACTTTCAAGACATAAATATAAGGTTCTATGTATATTTCAGACGAGTTTTTTTTTATATCCCGACTTCGTGTATTATTAAGTTCTCTAACTAGTTATAACTTATAACACGAACATAAAAACTAGTTATTGAGTTAATTATGAATAATTAACATAATAAATATAATCATCAAAACTTCCTTATCGATCTAACAATAAACACAGAAGTTATAGAGCAAGGTGATGAGAAAATGAAACTAAAAACGAGAAAGAATACTCGACATGTATTCACCACAAATGCGAAAGACGCATTCTTGAACACGACGATCGTCTGTATTACTAGATACAGGAAATCGAGAACGCTTTCAACAAAACTCATTTTATAACCGATATCCGCAAAACATATCTGTAAAAAAATTGTTTTTACTTATTTTTTGATAAACGAAAATCACTCATCGAACAAAATTTACGAAATATAACTATCACCATACTTGAAAATTTTAAATAAATTCTTAACGTTTTCCAGGCACGTAATACTGCGAAAGAAATGGACCAAATCCGCAGCTTAACATTTCAAAAGTCTGAATTGATAAAACAGCTGAAAGATAATAACAGAGAATTCGAGGAAAAAATGACAGAATACAGAATGAAAAAAACCCAACTTAGAAATACAATGGTCCAGATCAAAAAAACGAAACAATATCTAATATTTATTAATTCCACTCGGCATCCGTACGTCAAGACCTTAAACGATAGGCTTAAAGAAATAGAAAACGAAAAAGAAGAACTAAAATGTGAAAAAAGATTTATGCAGGAAATATGTCAAAAATGTAATTTTAGGATTTCCCAAAGGCTTGAAAACGTATGCCGAGAAATACATATTATTGAAGATCGCATTAATAATAATACTATTTAAAAACAAACATTCGTTATATTAACATTGTATAATATAACAATAAATACAATGTATTATATTATTTGTTATCCAGCGCCACGGTCGTGAATAAGTACGTTCACAGTCAACGGCCAAACGGCCGTACACACGCACACACGCACACACACACACACACACACACACACACACACACACACACACACACACACACACACACACATACACACACAAACACTCACGCACATTAGCAGTTGTTTTTTTTTTTATTTATTTTCGTTTTAATTATATTATTTTGTGTTTGTGAATTACCTATATAATATGATAATCAATTATCGGCGCGTTATCTGCGGCCGCCGGCTCGCCGGCCCCCGCAATTTACACGGCCGCGGCAACCTTTGTCGCTTCTCCGTACGTCGTCGTGAAAGAGGCCGTGGCGTCAGTGTGGTCAATTTTTTATATTATACGAATATTTTATACGCACTGTTCGCCATTTATGTTGTGATTTTTTATTTATAGTCTCTAATTTATTTGTTGTATTACGGGCTCGAATAGCCACCTCTTTTTATATATTAAGCGTATGCGCAAATCGTTGCGATTTAATATTTATAGATTATTATTATTTTACTGTTACGTGAGCGCGAATCGCCGCATATTGTACATTTTTGTTTATTAATGTAAGCACTAATCGCCACAGGAAGATTTTTAATTATATTTTTATTGTATTATTATTTAGAGAGTGTATGTGAAATTATTATTATCAACTTGCGTGTGTGTTAGTTTTAGTGAAATTTTATATTATAGATTTAGGTACAGATAGCAGCTGGCCAGCAGTGCACCGACAAAATTGTGAGTTTTTTATTTCAGTATTATTTATATTTTATTATATTTATTGTTTTATTCATTATTGTAATTGAGCCAAAGGGCTATTCATTAATTATTTTATTTATTTGTGTGTTGCTGTGAGTTTTTTTTACCTTATTCATAATTGTACCTTATTGATTTATTAATAATTATACAGCAACAACAGTTACCTCAATTTTTGTTACCTTTTTTATTAGTTCTAGTTACCTTTTTTCTTTAGTTTTTAAGCACACACCCACACATATACACACATACACACTCCACCACACCACATAGTCGAACAGTATTTGCGCGGCGATCCCAACCATTACTGTTCGACTGTTCACATACATACACGTAATACACAAAGTGTGACCGTTCGGCGGCGTGTGCAACGTCGGTCGGCGGTGTTGTAAAAGCATCGGTGACCGCCGACCGGGCGCGCGTAACATTATTTTATGCTCCCGGCCCAAACACTATTACCTCATAAACAGGAATTTGTTTTTATTTTGAAAAACCCAAGGTATCATTCCACAAGAAACAGAATTATCCTATGATAAGAACCTTTTTTTAGATAATCATCTGAAAATACACACATTTTGAAAAAAGGTGTTATAAACTTCAGATCGAATAAATCAAGAATACAACGTTCAAGAAGCGAATATGCATAACTGGTTGAAAATGAATAAATATTAATCGATTCACAGTCTCTCGCGAAAAATTAATTGATTATAAAAACTAAAAACCAAATCGATTAAATCCAAATATTAATAACAAATTATACAGAATAAATTAAATCACTATTAAATTAACACAAGCGATAAAAAACAAAAACAATTATCTTATATTCATAGAATCATTAATTGTCAAGAGAAATCAATCGTGAACGAAGTAATACGTTTAGGAAAAAAACTCATAATACGAGAATAGAATTTTGAAAAAAGGGTCTGTACAGCCCTCTTATTTTTGGTTTATCACACATGTTATTAATAATACGTTATAAAATAAATTAAAATGCCCGAAGTAATTAAACTTGATATGCCATTTTTCAAACACATGACCGGAAAACTTTCAATCGTTTGTACCATAATATTATTAAACAGTATCTGTCTACAATTTAATTATTATTGAAAACAGCAATATTTAATAAAAATTAAAGAAAGATAGTACAATTTTTTTATTTTTATATCGAAATAAACCAATTTTACAGCATAAATAAAAAAAAATTAAGATTTTATAAATTATAAATAAATGAGAAAAAACGCTGAATGTGCTACGTACATGTCCCCAACCCCACCCAATAACATTTTTTACATTTTTTTCAACTCAACATTTAGCAGTCAATTAGCAACAATTTGCAAGCCTGTTTTTACAATTTGCAAGCCTTTAGTTGAATCATAAAATAAAAAAAACTAAGGGTGGGGCTGGAGACACATGTCCCCAGCCCCACCCATGTCAACGAAAACACATTTTTTAATTTTTCTTGAACCATCATTTAGCAGCCAATTAGCAACGATTTGCAAGGTAGTTGTCGAAATTTGCAAACCAATATTTCGTCTGTTATACGAATTTCCGAAATTTGCACATGTCGCCAGCCCCACCCCGTACCGAAATAATGCGATTTTCGACTTGCGATTCATGTCAACATTTAGCAGCTAATTAGCAACGATTTGCAAGGTAGTTGTCGAAATTTGCAAACCAATATTTCGTCTGTTATACGAATTTCCGAAATTTGCACATGTCGCCAGCCCCACCCCGTACCGAAATAATGCGATTTTCGACTTGCGATTCATGTCAACATTTAGCAGCCAATTAGCTTTGCTGTTGAAAGTTGGAACCGTAAGAAACTTCGAAAATCAAAATCGTACCTGGTCCCAAATCCTCATTTGCGATACCTTGATATAAATAATTCACGTAGTATGAAGTCTTTACCAATTTTGAAAAATGGGTCTCGATTCGAGGAGTTAAAAAGCAGCAAAATAAAAAATATCGAAGGAAAAGTTATTTTTACCAACACATGTGCAATTGACTCCTTGACATCAATTTTCATGGTACATATTGACATTGAATACAAATAGTTATTATTTTTTATGATTAATACTTACATATAATTGCGATAGTAAATATTATTTTAATAAATTGTAAACTTAAATACTACTATAAACTAAAATACTGTAAACTGTTACTAAATGTAAACTTATATACAAGTATACAACATACAAAAACCGAATTATAATTTTTACTTAAATCATGTCTTGAATAGGTATGCATAGGTATTAAAATTATTATCGAGAAATCAATATTTCCCTATAAAATAACTTATTGCTACTATGACTTCCATATATTTTTGAAGTTTTAACGGGCATAAATGTAGGTCAACTTCAGAACATTAAAAGCTCAAATTAGGTGACTTGCCAAGTTTTTACTCAATAATATCATAGATTAAAAATTTGTATTATGATATTGGGGGGCTAAATTTATTAACGTAATACCTATAATAGTTTTTACCAAATCTTTGATTATTATAACCTAATAAATTATCTTAATCTTGATGTTTAGGTATGTTATTGCGATAGTCAAAATTATTCAAAAATGGTTGATTTGATACCTTCAGATTACTTTAGGTTCGTTAGAAATATTGTGAAAAATGGTATAACATCTGCAACCTACTCAACACGAGCTGAGATAATCATGCGTTATTTAGATCCTGAAATACGCTCATTAGAGTATGATACAAAACTAGCTATTTGTGACACTACTGTTGGGAATGTCATAGATAAGCTATTCATTGATTTTCCTTCACTTAAGGAAGTAACTGAGTGTTCATCTAACGTGTGCCTTAACACATCATGTATGAATTATAATTTTATAACTATACAAATTGATATGGAATCTAACATTGGTGAACTGCAACAATATTTAAATTATCGCACAAATATAGAAGAACAAAAAGAATGTACCAATGTAAATTGCGATGGAATCAAAAAAACAAAGTCTGTGATTTCAAAAATGCACCTCTTAATTGATATTTTGTTTTGGGAAGGTAATTCTTGTAGTACGAATATATTGATTGAGGTTAAGCAACTAAATTTTTTTAACTGTATTAAATTTAGGAGAAGATATGATTTCGAGTCAGCGAAGTAGTGAAGCTGCTACATTGTTAAAAGTAAGATTGTGTGATATTCCTCAAATACTTGTACACGAAACTACAAGCTACGAGCTCCGAGGAGTAATTTGTTTCCACAGAGGAAAAAGTGGTCTAAGAAGATCAGTGGGACACTATACATCATACACTAAACGATATGGTCGAAACTGGTAGCTGTTTGACGATTTAAAAAAAAAACCAATACCAATTAAAGAAACAACAACCGTACAATGTGAATTTTTAGTTTAGTTTACACTGTTGAATTGCTTAATATTCAAAATTAATAAAAGGTAGACAAATAACAAAACAATTCGCGATGTTACTAATTTTTATTTTCATTAACCTCTTTTCCTTAATTATTTGTCTCATTGCCAATAACGATAAAAAGAATTGAGATGTTAGTAACAAGCAGTGGCACAAGAAGGAAAAATGTTTAGGGGGCTCAAGCCACAATACATTTTTTTTAAATTATAATTTTTGGGTACATAACGGGGTGGGGCTGGCGACATGTACAAATTTCGGAAATTCGTATAACAGACGAAATATTGTTTTGCAAATTTCGACAACTACCTTGCAAATCGTTGCTAATTGGCTGCTAAATGTTGACATGAATCGCAAGTCGAAAATCGCATTATTTCGGTACGGGGTGGGGCTGGCGACATGTGCAAATTTCGGAAATTCGTATAACAGACGAAATATTGTTTTGCAAATTTCGACAACTACCTTGCAAATCGTTGCTAATTGGCTGCTAAATGTTGACATGAATCACAAGTCGAAAATCGCATTATTTCGGTACAGGGTGGGGCTGGCGACATGTGCAAATTTCGGAAATTCGTATAACAGACGAAATATTGGTTTGCAAATTTCGACAACTACCTTGCAAATCGTTGCTAATTGGCTGCTAAATGTTGACATGAATCGCAAGTCGAAAATCGCATTATTTCGGTACGGGGTGGGGCTGGTGACATGTGCAAATTTCGGAAATTCGTATAACAGACGAAATATTGGTTTGCAAATTTCGACAACTACCTTGCAAATCGTTGCTAATTGGCTGCTAAATGTTGACATGAATCGCAAGTCGAAAATCGCATTATTTCGGTACGGGGTGGGGCTGGCGACATGTGCAAATTTCGGAAATTCGTATAACAGACGAAATATTGTTTTGCAAATTTCGACAACTACCTTGCAAATCGTTGCTAATTGGCTGCTAAATGTTGACATGAATCGCAAGTCGAAAATCGCATTATTTCGGTACGGGGTGGGGCTGGCGACATGTGCAAATTTCGGAAATTCGTATAACAGACGAAATATTGGTTTGCAAATTTCGACAACTACCTTGCAAATCGTTGCTAATTGGCTGCTAAATGATGGTTCAAGAAAAATTAAAAAATGTGTTTTCGTTGACATGGGTGGGGCTGGGGACATGTGTCTCCAGCCCCACCCTTAGTTTTTTTTATTTTATGATTCAACTAAAGGCTTGCAAATTGTGAAAACAGGTTTGCAAATTGTTTGCTAATTGACTGCTAAATGTTGAGTTGAAAAAAATGGAAAAAATTTTATCGGGTGGGGCTGGGGACATGTACGTGAATGTGCTGCGGACAGTGTACTTCTACTGTCCAAAATTCCGAAGTACAAAACATCAAATTGTAATAAGATTAAAAACCAAACTAAATAAAAGAAATGAAATGTAAAATATAAAATCTATATATAAATAAACCCACATCAATCGTTTTTTTTCTGAAGTTGTATATATACAAATATATATACATATATTTCATAACAATTGAAGTAAGAATGTTTTCGCAGTCATGCATATTTTTTCTGATACTGTTAAGATGGATGAAAAAGGCGGCATAAAAGGAAATAATTAACTAACTTTGAGTACCTATGGGAGTTTTAAACTATTTAACATTTATATTTGTCGAAATCTAATGCCATTTTGATTATCACAGATAATATTCTAAATATGTGAATTCAATAATAAAAAAAAAATATGTATATTTTGTGAATTATACGCACACAATTAATTTAATATGTATCGATGTTTATCGAGTTATTATTATTGAAAGCTATTAGGATGGGAAAATATTTGTTTTTTCAGTTGATGCTATTGAGTCGGCAAAGTTTACGCGAAAACGAAACATAGCACGTCACACCACCCATTTAAGTTAAAAAAAAAATATTTGTAAATCGAACACTATTGATAAGAATAATAATGTAAAATTGTTTCACATTCACTTATAGACTACACATATTAAAATCATACTTAAAATTTCCGTGTAATCCATAGGCGAAACTAGACATTTGCATATGGTCAGGCCAAAATATCTAAAAATATCCCGCTCTCTGTAAAAAAAAAAAAAAATTCATCTATTCAAATTTTGTTAATTTTTAATGTATTAGGAAGACTTAATTATACTTATACATTTAATACTCAGGGTTATGTTTTTTATATTAATATTAAATACACTTACATATCTTTAATAAAATAGTCACAATACCACAATATATTTGGAGCTTAGGTATATATGAAAAAAATTAATGATATATATATATATATATATATATATATATATATAAACATTTGTTTCGTAAAAACAACAGTTAAATCAATTAAAATAAATAATAGTTTATGAAAAATATACCTGACACTTTATGAGAAAATAGTCTATTAAGTCGTAATTTTTCAAATTTAACTCTTATAAAAAATAATTTATCAAATTCAGTTTTATAAAAAACTGACACCACAGATACGAAAATGAGTCGAGTTTATTGGCTATAGACGTTTTTTACTGCACAAATAAATTATTAAAATCTTGTTTATATTGTAATTAATAAAATCGCTATATAACGTGAAAATAATAATTCTCGTTAAAATTCAGGTTTTAAATGGGTACGAAAAAAATCCCAACAGTTTTTGAGATTTTATCGGCATTGTTAGAAAACTACCTAGACGAATACGATGTTGAAAAAAATATGCATCATTGTGAAACCAATACAATTTTAATAAAACCTTATTTATACAAAAAAAAAAAAAAAAACATAATAATAAATATTTGGTACTTGTTGGTTATCGCGACTACCGCAATAATTATAAAAAGACGATTATAAAAACACAATTGATCCTACGTCATGATATGGTATAAATGAAAATAATTCGATTTCTTGAATATTGATACACATTACTGTCTAAATAAAAGGTCTAGGGGTACCATAAATAAAATAACATATTGAGCATCGCAAAACTCTCATCGAGCTTCGCGCTCGGCATTCATTCCGATACATCCCTCGATTTGCAGTGTAAAACCACGTTGGTAGACAATAGGTCAGTGGTTTTTAAACTTTTTTTTTACCACGGCATACTTCGCCATTCACAACATTTTCACGGCATACTATGGCCTTTTCTTTTAAAATTCTAATAAATAACTTTACCAATACGTTTTATTTATAGGGTTCAATAATTATCTAACATAACTTATCTTAATCACTTTCTTACTACAGACTTTCGTTTTATTAATACGTAAACATAGCAGACGCGTGACGGTTGAACGCATCTATTTTTGTAGATCATAATTCAGTCCAATCGGTCATTTATGAAAAAAAAAAATTTCCAAAATACCGCCGCGGCACACCTAGTATAAATGATCGTGGCGCACCAGTGTGCCACGGCACCCAGTTTGAAAACTACCGCAATAGGTTCTTGACATAATGGCCGTCAGGTTAAATTACACACGTGAAAACACGAAAAAAAAAAAGAAACAAATCAATATAAAACACAAGTCATCGATCAAGAACTGATGCCGATGTGTAAAATGTAAGTCATTATTATTGATCTCGCTTTTTTTTGATTATCTTGATACCGTGGTATTACAGCAGACCATAGGCGCCCGAAGAGGGGGGCAAGATGGGGCATTTGCCCCCCTCAGGAATTTTAAAACCAAACATGAGCCAGTAACATTAGGCAATATTTTAAATTGGAATTCATTACTTGAAAATTTTTAAAAGTAATGAATTTTATCATTACTTTTTACTTTCTTCTTTGACTCAGTCAGTCCGAAAAATTATAAGAATACAAATAAATTATGTTTAATAAATATTGTTAGTATTTCAATCTTAAGTCATCTCTTTTTTTTTTTTTATAATGTTACTTAAATAGGTTAAAAATTTTAAAACGCGTTAGTAATTACCAAAAATCCATGAAAATATCCCAAAACAATCTATGCTATCCTGATAGAAATTTGTTTACTTAAAACAGTTGAAAACACATTTATATCTGGTAAAGAACCTTGCATTGGATCAAGCATTTAAAAAAACAAATGGATTGAAATTCGAATTACCTAGGTACCATAAATATTTTATAGTCAACACCACATTTTCTATTAATGTATTGAATTTTGCCTGCACCTCCCGGAAAAAATTCTGCGGGCGCCTATGCAGCAGACTGAATTTGTAGACCGGCGAATCGCGAATGTTAAATTGTAAAAGAAAAATAATATTGAAACCGACGAAGATAGATTCTATCAGGAGTGTCAGTTATGATTATAAATTACCGGGGTTCTGGAATCGCGATAATTGGTAAACCCATATTTCATGATATTGACGAGATTAAATTAGGGTTTCCAGACATCCCAGGTTCGACGGAACACTACCGATTTTCAACTTAGTGTCCCGGTGTCCCGAAAACGTGTTTTGGGGACGGCGAAATGACCCGGATTTGAAATTGGTGGTTAAAAATCTATTTTTTCGTTTGTAGAAAAAAATAACTGTGTTAAAGTACTACGGCGATGAATTAATTGTTGACAAATTACTAATCATATTCAAATAGTAAATTAAATATTTTGAAATACATATAATACGATTTAGATATAGTTTTCTTTAATTTCGAATTTCCTACTAGTATAGAATATACGAATCGCACATTCATACTGAATAAAAATGAATATTTATACATATTTACACACGTATTTTTAGTGTATATTGAAATTAACAAATGTTTATCAATGTCAAAAACAGCCAAGAGTCAATGTGGTATCATACGGGCTACAACCTACAAGTTACAAACAACAATATGTATAATATAGCTATATTATATAATACACTATACCGTACACGTTGTAGTGTTTGACGTGCGTGCATCGGTATGATTGTATGCGATTATATTTTGTAGTCAATCGATACAGTGAAGTTTATACGAAAACAATGAAGACGCAAAACAGTAATATTGATTATTATTGCCACCTTTTTTGAAGATTTAATAATTTCATTTAACCACCTAAAGCGACGCATGGCTTGCTTGTTATAGCGATGGGCCTGCCTTCACCACATATTATTTTCAAAAGAAATGTCATGACGTCTCGAAATTTTCAAAGCCAACCATTTGAAGCTTAAGGCCGGGCGCACACTGAAAGAGCAAAACTGCTCCGAGCTGCTCAGGTCAGCCCGGAGCTGTTTGAACACGATTGGAACGTGTGTAAAACAATTAACGCGCGCACACTAATCAGTCAACATCAAAACACGGCAAGATAGAACAAATTATGATCGCTCGTGATCGGTCCGGTTCTATTTTTGCTCCGATCAAAATACGAAAATCAATGTCACTGGTTTATTTTAAGAATTTAAGTACATGCTCACATCACCAAACACCGTGTGAACACGTTATTTTATTCTTAATTCTTCTTATTACATCATTATTTTATTTTAATCTTTTTAATTTTGATAAAAAATTATATTATATTAATTTAAAATTGTGTTATTTTTTAACCTTTTTTTGTTTATTTCATGCATCCAAATTTTGCGTTTTTTATCATTAGTACTTTCACTATTTAATAAAAATTGTCACATTAGTGGTACAACGATATTGTCTTCGTGAGCACTCATCTTGACAACTGGTGTTAGGTCACAACAGGTGTAACAAAAATTAATCCAGAATTATTGTCATGTTCTGTTCTGTTTTGTCAGTGTGAATCGAATTTGTTCCGAGCTGTTTAGAATAAAATGTTCCGAGCTGTTTAGAATAAAATGTTCCGAGCAGCTCGGAGCAGCTCTGCTCTTTCAGTATGCGCCCGGCCTTACATTTTTCTAAACCTAACTCATTGGCAACTTCTCGTGCTTTATCTCGGAGCAATGGTCCAGAAACAGGTTAATTATACGAACGGGCTCTACAGAACCATTCAAACGTAACTTTATCTACAAGGGCTCCATCCGAGGTCTTCGAAAATGTTCTTTTCATTTCTTCATTGCCATTGGATGCGTGATATTTTTCACGCTTTTATTTTCATGCTATTGCTTTATACCACGACACTGGTTCATCTTATGAACTGCTTAACGTTTTTTTTTTTTTTTTTTTTTTTTTTTAAATAATATCGATGTAACATTGGGTTTTCTAATAGCATTGCTAGCTGACCTACTTTAGTTGGTGACATTTTGGTAAATGGTAAAATATTTTTATATTTGAACGTTATGCATCGCTTAAGCGAATCGCTAATAAATATAAACACATTTGTTACTCATCGCGTATCGTTCGTCGCACGTCGCCCGTCGCTGTCGCTTATTGCTTGCCAATGTGAACCCGGCCTAAGTTGGACAATATATTTATCGCTCAAATTAGAAATACCCACTGATACTGACAATTTAATGGTAAGCCGATTTTATCTTGTCCGATTTTATTAAAAACTCTTGTTCAAATTAATTTCATTACGATGTACAACGTTAACGTTGATAAGTAATTATCATCAAATTTGTTTTCAGTTGATTTCGGGTACGCTGGTCACGGCGTGATCTGCGATATCTCCCGGGAGCAGGTGCGTATAGCATTTCAAGTACATCAGCTGCTTGTCATTGAGTTTCGGCTTCTCGGGTTCCTTCGGCTGTTTTTGCTTTGCTCTCGGCCTTCTGTAAGGCATAATTTTTTGCTTTCTGACGTCGGTCGCCGGCAATTCGTACATTTTGTGCGCTTCGTGGCGCACGGTTTTTATCACGTTGCGCTGGTGTTTCATGGTCTTGAACTCGTTTCGTCTATGCCGCTCAGCCGATCGCAATATTTCTTCGGTTTTACTCCATTGGTCTGCGGGGATGTCGTCGACCTCGTCGAGCGCTTCGTACAATTTGACGAACAACAGTTCAATGACTTCATAGTGCTTGTTGAAATCGCCGATCGGATAGTCGAGCTCCGTGTAAATGTCGTACATTAAATTATCGTCGATTTCGGTGTCGGTATGTATGGAAACTATCTCTTCGTTCTCGTCATTGATTTTCGCCGCCTGATCTCTCATTGACTGCAACAAGCCGCGTTTCATCGACTCGGTGAACTGGCGTTTGGACCGTTTCGTCTTATTACCATTGCTCGGGTCGACGGCCGACGCTTCGAGCGACTTGGAAATCATATTCGGTATCACGATTCTGTGAATGGCCTGCTTATTGAGCGTCGCCAGGACCTCGCTGAACTGGTCCACAGACTCCCAGTACATTTCGAGCACGGGTGTTTTTCGGACGTGGTTCGCAAAGTCTTTCAACGACTTTTGATGGATATAATCGACGTAGCTCAAGCATCCGTCGCTACGGCCTACGGTCAAATAACTGTCGAATCTGGCGAATTCATCGCTCAACTTATCCACGTTGATTTTTCTCTTCCATTCCAGCGGGCTCAACCACGTCGTAATCATATAACAAGCTTCCGGTACCATGATACGTGTCATTAAAGCAGGTATCTCGTTTTTCACATTTTCGTAAGCTCGTTCACACTCTTCCAGTTCGCGTCGGCACGATTTAGTATTCGCCATTTCAGCGTTCATTTCTTCTCTGACGCTCTGCAGTTGCTCTTCTACAGCTTGTTTCTTCTGTAAGAAAGATTTTTTTCTTATTTCGAATTCTTTGAGCACCTTCTGATAAGTTTGCTTGTCGAAAACAATGGCGTCGTGGATCTTTGAATATTGATATTCTATGTACAGAGTACTTGTTTTGATAGTTTTGAGTTCTTCATAAAATTTATGCCAATTTCCGCTCAACGAGGGTTGATTTAAGTATTCGTTATTAATCAAAGTAATCAAGAAAGACCGTTCGTTTTCTTTTGGGTCCTTGGTATTTGTCGACCACCGAATAGTACGATTTCTATTATTATTTTTATTGTTTTTCGATGACAAATATACTATATTTTTTCTCGCTTGTTTCTTCAAATCCTCAATTGAAATACTCATTTTGTTTGTGTGGCATGTGAGATGTCTTAAAAAATAATAAAATGTAATATTAACTTTTAAACGAAATATTTTGAATTAAAACATTTATCAACAAAAATTAAAAAAAAAAAAAAAATGTCGTCCGAGTAACAGAAATACAGTTATGAAAAAAACGCTAATAATAACACAAAATAATTTAAAAAACATACGTTTCAATCAAATATATTTTATTATATCAAAAAACGTAAACATTTTTTCGGGTAGTAATTATTTTCCAAAAGTTTCATACAATCCCTCATAGATTAGAAATTTGATCTAGATGTTACTTTAAAGAGATCTTTTTCTATTTCCTCGACAGTTTATCGAAGCGTGGAGAAAAATTGCCGGAAAACCGAGTAAAAACGGCGAAATTGGCAGTAAAGACACTAAACTTTTTCATTAAATTGACTTCAGTAATTTCGTCATAAATCCACAAGTAATGTTGCTAGAAACTTGAAATTTTCACCATATATTATTATTGACGAATTACTATATACTTTAAAAACCAATTCAATAGAAATGTTTTAAACTTTTAAGCTAAAAATAGAACTTTGAAGATACCTTGTGTTTTAAAAGTTTATCCTTTATGAAGTTTTAAACATTTGACAACAATTTTTGGAAATTTAATATCACTTTTACTCATACTCTTCTCTAATGATTCTGAAAAAATTTTGAAATTCGTGACTCAGAATTTTTTTTTAAAAAGGTTTAAGTAAATTATACATGATTTTCACGTAATACACAGTTTTTACATCAATTTTCAACTTAAAAAATTTATATGAAGAAATTGGATTATCTAAACATAATGAAACTTTGAATACAGATAGAACAAGAAGTTTTGAATCTTTTCTATAAAAAAAAAATTGTCTTCTTTCTCAAACAAAAAACTTTAGATAATTTTGAAAAAAAAACAATCGATAATTAAACAAATATATGAAATTTATGATCGGTGTATTATATATATATATATACATAATATATGTATTTATTTAGTATTATTCACTTGGTTGTATATAATATTCTCTATTCGATATATGCGACTGAAATACTCGAGATCATATGTTTAATCAAAACCGTTGATATGTAAAAAAATCACAGTCGTTTATTCGTCTATAACAGCGTAACATTTTAGACGTCATAGAAATTATTAACCAAGACAGGCACTACAGTTTTTGTCAAGAAGTCGGGGCCGAGTTCTGATCGTGGGCACGACGTCATGTCGAATACAGAACTACCGCGGTCCGGAAAGCGCGGTGACATCGTTCCCTCGACGGAAGTCCGCGGACTGGATCAACACTCGTCGACTTCGGTGTTTTGTAAAATATGTTACGTGGGAAACAGTTGCGAACAACTAGTACGCCCTTGTTTCTGTACAGGTAACGTGTGAACCGTACGATATTCGATCAATATTTCAGTCGCCCATTTACCGTTATTTTATAAAAAAAAAAACTCGATGCTAACAACCCACCATGGCCCGTTCGACTTGGCAAAATCCTACAAAACATCAAAAAAGTATAACACTCACATTGTAATTCATTATGAATAACAAACGTCGACTCTTGATTTTAATAAAGTTATGAGAGTCTTATTTAGATATTTGGAGGTCAGAGGACGGTTAAAAAATGTTAGCCCGCCTTTTTGCACGCCTAGGTTTTTACTGAAGACTATTTTGTTATAGTTAAAATATGTACAGTAGATAACAGACATTTTGTATAGGTACTCAAACATTAGTAATACACAATTTCTTTTTCATATTTCGAATTGAATAAACAACCTAATTTTAATAGATTCACGTTCGTTATTAAATTTATGCAACGATTACTCGATCCGATAAAATCTATTTAATTTATAATAATTTTATCTATGTACTAATGTCAAACCTCTATGAAGTTCAATATTAACGAGCTCGGAATGCATAAACATACGGGTTTTTTATTTAGACGTAAACTATAGTTTTAAGTTCTTATTTAATTTCAAGAAAAAAATAAGTCCTATGGTGAAATTCGAGGCTTTTAATACTGGTGCACATAGGCATTTGCTTTTCTTTAATATTGGGGACGCTGAACGTAATCGTAGTCATCTTTATTTTTATTCAATGTGTACGTTTTCCCGGCACGCATATTTCTCGAGAAGAAATAATTCACTCTCGCGGTACTTTTCGATCACGCCCCCCGTAATATTATGTTTATCGTGCGATCGGGCCAGTTAGACTGGTTAATTTAGTTTGTAAGTTTATTTTCCTATCGTCAAATTAGGCGTCGTTCAATACCGCACAGTTGTCATTCATAACCACATATCTTACATCATTCAATTCCACATCCGGCCTTTCATCAAAAATGGAAATGTAGAAGGTCGATATTTCAAAACTACACACATTTGATTGGCATTTAAAAATTAAATATCCAACATTTTAAACCTGCTTTTTTGAAAAGGTTTTTATGAAAAAGTTTAAAGAATTCAATTGAATTTGTGGTTTAATATTTTATTCAATTATAAAAACTGATTAAACAATGACTTCAAAATCGATTTGCCTAAGTTTGTAGTGGTGTACAAGTTTCAAGTTTTTGATGACAAATCATGAAATGAGAAATAATATTTTCTGGTACTAATCTGAAGTTTGCAGAACTAATACAGGTGACTGGCGGTACTGGTATACGGTTACACAAGTATCGCCTTTTTTCAAATCAATTCGCTCAAATTTGTAGCGGTGTACAAATGTTGAGTATGCGATTACAAATTATAAAAATCGAAATAACAGTGGATACAAAAATACAATGAGTGTGGTATTACTGGTATTGAATGGTATCATTTTGGAAAAACTGTGCGGAATAGATATATAAAAGTGTGCAATGTTGAACGATGAACTTTTTTTGAAAGTATGTGGTTATTACGACCGTCAGTCAAATTATGTGTGCATGTCTGTGAATTTTGTTAATGTATATAAAGTATAAACTATTAAGTGTGTGCCTGTGAATGAAAATTATTATACATAGTTTTTACGAGTTTACCTCCATAGATTATCCGTGGGCAAAATCTCTACCTTGGTCACCACAAGCGACAACCCATGCGCATTTGACTGTAATAGTAAAATGTTTGCGACCGCGTATTTCTATAGAGTATCCCGATATCTCTGCATTTAAATGCGTGAGCTCTGAGTACTCTCGCGGCACCTGCACTTTTATAATTAAACTTATAGGCTAGAATCAAAAGTCACATGTTCCAAAAAATGGTAAAATGAGTTGTCGACACTGTCTAATAGAAATTTTGACGGGGAATTAGAATCTTTAATTAGTTGGTTTAAAAACGCACAAGAACCGATGTAAATACCACTATGAAATAAATAGTAAGTGTCAAAATTAACATGTTCCGTTGGATTTCCTCTAGTTTTTGTCGTTTACTCAAAAAAGTGATTTCTTGAACATATGACTTTTGATTCTAGCCTACTCATATATATATACCTATAAACATAGGCGGAACTAGACATTTTCATTAGACTGGGCCACTCACGAGAGTCGTTTTGTACTTTTCGGCCATAATGCCCAAAGGAAAGAATGGAGGATAACAGGGACGCCGATATTTTCTATTACAGTAAAAATGTATAACATAAGTCATAAGTAATTTTTCAAGTTGAAATTGTATCACTTTTAATTTAAACAATTTAAACATAAATCTAACATAATATACTACAGATACTAAATATATCATAAATTTTACTTTAAACACAATAAGAATTATAAAGCTAAACGTCGTTCATATGGTATCATTTTTTTAAACTCTTCAATCACATCATTGATGTCGACATTTTTTGCTATGGTTTGTTCGATGTATGGAAGCATTAAATTTTCCAATCGTCCTTGAGTCATTGTCGTCCGTAGCTGAGTTTTAATATGTGTTAGCTTCGAAAAAAGCTCTTTCACACGAAACACTTGTGACCAGTATGATGGAGAAACCTTTTAATACTTTTCTATGCTGAAAAAAAATGGTCTCAATAGTCAATACCATTTTCTCGTAACCATTTTAACCAAAATGCACAGTCTTTATTAGTAAGAATGTCATCTTTATTTCGTGCCTTCAAAAGACGTATTTCACTTACAAATTCATCTTTTGATAAATTGAAATAATTTGTCAATACATTAATGTCATCTTTGCTCAATTCAAATTTTAACATTTTCCCCACTCGAGTAATGATATGAATACTAAATATATGTTTAACTATTCTATTTATTACGTATAAATAATTTCTTACAATTGTTTTCGCATTTGTACCTAGTATTTAAAATAATATGTTCTTAGTAAATGTACCTAAATATTATTACATTGATACGGAGCAAATTAGCCTGGGCCATGGCCCAGTTGGCCCAGGCCGTAGTTCCGCCTATGCCTATAAATATATGTATATATGTACAGTCGAATCCACTTATTATGATGTCACATAAGACAATATTCCGAGCAAAATGATTCGCAGTAATTTATTCGGCTGGTTTTACAACTTAAATGCAGTAAATTTGATCGTGAATAACAATATGGATTACAACGATAATACGGATAAAACGATGTTATATCGCAATTAAAATTGTTTTATAGTCGCCTATAGCAATATTATTGTTGCAATAAATATAATTGTTGCAATAAATTGATTAACATAATGTAATATACAGTGATATAGGAAGTCTCGCTTGCGCCCCCGGTAAACTAAAAAAAAAATGACCTTTTTTATTTACCAATTAAAAAATGTATGGTTTAAATAATATGTTTTAAAATGTCACTGATAAAAATGTCTATTTAAAAATAATTAATATGTTTTATATTTGTACCAAAACATTGCTAGGAGGCCACACAAAAAAATCTCTTATAGAAACATATTATTTACGTGTACTCATTATAGCACGATTTATTGTTATTTTTAATTATTTTAGTGTTTTGAGTGTAATATATATATATATATATATATATATATATATATATATATATATATATATATGTTGAAAATTAATTCATCAATAGTACAATTTACAAATTATTTATCATTGTAAATTATAAAACTTATGTGCGAGCGTACGACAAAGTTGAGGCCAAAGAAAACGGTTATCGAAAATGGAAATAGTTATTCGTCTCTATGTCATAGCCCACGCGGGTCATATGTATCAAAATTATTTTTAATTTATTGTTGTCAACAAGCAGACAACATAATAATAATTATAATCATTATTATATTATTTAAATATAAATACCTATTTTGGCGTATAATTATACGCCCCTTCACAATTTACACCTCGGGCGTAGGTACAGTTCGCCACACACTTGCTATGCTATTGATAATCGGAGTCGGTAAATTGCGTCCCTATAAGTACGGTCATGGTCATATACTATGTGAATTGCGGCCCGCGTACTTTTAAAACATACGTAAATTGCGGCCCGAGTATTTTTAAAACATACGTAAATTGCGTCCCGGGAACTTACGAAAAAAATGAACTTTGCTTCCTTTCAGTCTCCTATTGACACAACCAGACACAGAACAAGAAACCACCATGATGTTCAATTACTTGAATTGAACTTTATAGTTTATAGTTTATAAATTATAATCGAAAAATTGTGTTTCAATCCGAATCCATATAAAAAGATAACTGATATATAAAACAACATTTTTATATTATATCTTTGGTTTCAATCACAGAAAAATTATATTTCATGGAATAATATAAAATGTCATGGATTAATCAATCATATTTTGCCCTGTTCGCATAATATGGATTCTAGACTTCCATTTTATTCGTTGAGTCGGCTATCTAGTTGTTTTATATATCTGTGGTTGCTCTACAGTTTACAGTATTTTTTTTCAATCTAATAAAAATGGACGTTATGAAAAGTGAAAGGAATAAAACGTTGAAAATAGTTGATGGTTTCAAATTTCGTTTTCATAAATTTCTAAACAATGATATTCAACGTTGGTGTTGCACAGTTAAAACGTGTAAGTATTTTTTGAAATTTGATGATAATAATATTTGTATAGATATTTTTAAGTCTGTTATAGTTATAGTTCTAAGTCTGAAAAATGGGAAGGAAAATATTGGTTTTGTGGAAAAAAGGCTTAGACGTAATTTACATATTAATAAGAAATAATTAGATAGGCATATGTACAAAAATATACCCGGGCCGCAATTTACATAAAAAATTTGAAATGGGACGCAATTTACAGAGACCCATTGATAATATACACAATATGTAGGTACATAGGTACGTTTAATTTTTAATCATAAATACACAAAGTATGTAATAATAGTATATTTTTAGTATGTCTATATAACGTCGTTTAAAGTATATAATATATATATATATATATATATATATATATATATATATATATGTGTGTGTGTGTGTGTATAATATTAAATACTTTAAAAATCTGTTTGATAAATACATTTTTTCCGAAAAATCGAGTTTTTTTTTTTGTAATCTGGATATAACGAACGATTCTTCAGATCCCTTGAAGATCGTTTATAAGCGAATTTGACTCTATATTCACGTTCAGACACCACTTGTTTCCCGTCCTCCATGATAAGATATATATATATATATATATTTTATTTTTTTTTGTTAATTTTTATCTCGAGTTTTTATGCCTTCGGCTTTGCTCGATAAATTACAAAATTATTCTTTTCAGTATACATTAACTTCGATAACTCCTAACACCAATGTTGTATTTGTTTATTTTCCCTTTTCTGTTATGTTTTACTCATACGTAAAAATCCTAAACGAACCTCCGGGTCTCGGCCAGTGGCGGTCTGGGCACACATTACTTGGTTGGTCAGATAAAAAAGAGCTGTTCCATTTAGATATTCTAAGAAAAACATACGGCCTTGAACACATTTTTTAAATAAATTTATAATAAAGACTGTTTTCTTGGTTAGTAACAATGTAAATAATTAAAATACGTTTATGAAATTTAAATACAACAATTAATTTAATTGTTATTTATGTGAGAAACAATAACGCGAGTCAAGGTAATAATGGTAATATTATTCTGGTCGAGTGATTATGAAACCGTTCGATCCGTGCGATTTTAGAGAGAAATATCATTATATCATTCATCATTAATTTCCAATCCAGGCAATGTTCACTGCCTGTAAACAAAGTATAAAATTAATTATAACTCATTAATTGTTAAAATTATTAAATCACAGAAAATAATATTTGAAACGTTATTCATTATACGAAATTATTGTCATATAAAATGTTATTTTAGCTTTAATGCTTTATGTACCGTACGTATGTTTTAACATAATCTTCAAAATGCACCTATTTATAGGTATTATTATTATAATTTATAATGTTATAACAGTTTATTATTTTTCATTTTATTTATGCCAATTTATAGTTATACATATTTTTTTTTTGTAATATTAAAAAAAAAAACATAGTTTCAAGGGGCCTCGATAGAAGGGGGCCAAATCGGCGATCGCCGTCTCGCTGACCTGACAAGGCCGCTACTGGTCTCGGCCAAAGTTTAGTGACCCGCCATAAACGGTCCGTCGCACAACGCTCCACATCTCGAATGCAGTGGAGTCGTTACGAGTTGATTTTGAATTTTCGTTGTTCTCTCTCTCTCTCTCTCTCTCTCTCTCTCTCTCTCTCTCTCTCTCTCTCTCTCTCTTTCTCTCTCAGGGTCGATCGGACACGTACACTGCTCTTGCCTGGAACAATGGATAAGCAAAAGCACGGTCACGCAGTGCGAAGTCTGCCGTTTTCGGTTCGCGTGCCGGTCGGTTCGCCGGTACACAATGTGGCGATCGTTCCCCATCTGGGTGCGGAACACCGGGCACTCGATCGAGATCCTGGTCGACGCGACTATCGTGGTCGTGATGCTGCTGTTGATAACATGTATCGTGGTCGGTTTCATGTCACTCGAATTCGATTACAGGTAAATATTATCGGACTGTTTATTACGTAAAAATAATGTAATAATTTAATTGAACGTTTAAAAAAAAAAAAATTCTGAGTCACGAATTTGTTCAAAATCATTAAAGAAGAGTATGAGTAAAAGTGGTATGAAATGTTCAAAAATTTTCGTCAAATATTTAAAACTTTATAATGGATTAACTTTTAAAACAGAAGGTATTTTCAAAATTCTATTTTCAGTCCGATGTTGTCAAATTTTTTTTGAATTTGTTTTTAAAGTATAATGTAATACGTCAATAATACAGTAGAAATCGGTTATAACGAGTTTTAAGGGCTAGCAAATTTTTCGTTATTTTTCTTTTTCAATACTATTATGAAAACTGTTACATTATTTCTATTATCATTATAAGTTGTTAATGAGAAATTCATTTGGTTAACGCTCCCAAGCATTTAATTATGAGAGTAATTATTATTATTTTATATATATATATATATATATATATATATTTATTTATGTGCGTGCGTGCGTGCGTGCGTGCGTGCGTGCGTGTGTGTGTGTGTGTGTGTGTGTGTGTGTGTGTGTGTGTGTGTGTGTGTGTGTGTGTGTGTGTGTGTGTGTGTGTGTAAAAAATAATTTGTTTTTGTACTTTTTTTGATGAATTTGAATGGTTATATTTTTAAAAAATTTGTGATTATATTTTAAAACCTAAAATGCTGTCCGAAGTCGTCACCTAACACATTGTTGAACTCGTTTTTATACGAAAATAAATGCGTGTCTGAAGTCCCCCAATTTGTGGTTTCATTCAAATACACATTACACATTTGAAATTCAATACATCTATCATCATTAACTCATCCGAGTAGCGAAGAACATCCCATGGGGCAAAGTATTTTTTTATTTGATTTTTTTTTTGTTCACAGTAATACAGACCAAGAGAAAAAATCAATTTATGCAATTAGCAATCGATGGGCACAAAACGTGATCGTTTTATTTTTCGTTTTACTTATCAGTGGCTCTGGATTGATTATACTAATGATTATTCAACAAAACGTTCAATCATGGTACGAATGGTGGAGAAATTGCAACGACATCAGGCTGATGATTCAAGAACAACACGTGGCCGACGGTTCTTCTTAATGTTAGTTTGTTGCCTTCAAAACTAATGTTTGAACTAGCATAAAACACGTGCCGGTATAGATTTTACACATATTTTAGTGTGTGTGTGTGTGTGTGTGTGTGTGTGTGTGTGTGTGTGTGTGTGTGTGTGTGTGTGTGTGTGTGTGTGTGTGTGTATGTGTGTGTGTATGATTAAAAATACTGAACAACAGTGATTCACCGTAAGAAAGTACTTTGTTTTTATATGTGCTAATTCTTTCTTTTTTAAATGTTTTAAAATTTTGCTTACTGATCGACGAGAATACCAAAAAAGCTCATATTTTTCGAGAAAAAAATCTTGTCATCTTGATTAGGTATTTTCATAATAATGTGAAATCAGTCACGCCCAGAGGCAGCGCGAAATTTTCTTCTTGATAAAGCAGTAATAGTTTTCAAATATTTAGTACCTACCTACCCACACGGCCCCGGTACTCATTATTTACATTTTGAACTTGAATAATTATTATCAACATAATCGCCTGTTAAACCGTGGTCATAATTACAAGATATTAGGTGAACACTACTGATTGTATACTAACACTATTAATAGTTCATACTTTCATAGACTTATTGATATTAATAACCTGTTTATAATGTGTCTATATACCCTATATCTATGCTATGGTTTCTATGTTGGTATTTCATGTTATCTAATAGACATTCGTATTATAACGATATAATACAATTTTATAAAGTCTCCATGTTCATAATTAATTCGTCCACCCATTTTGACTATGAAGCAGCTGCTTCATGAAACACTCATACGTGCCGCCACTGGTCACGCCTAGCTCCACACCATTACCTTGCTTAACGGTATAAGGTATTTTAAATACCGTATACCGTAAAAACATTTCACTCGATTATTCCCAAAAAGTTATTGTGTAGTTATCGTATTTTAAGTATATGTTATTTTATTACAACTCGTAAATAATTAAAGTCTAATAGCCAATATCACCAAGAACTTAACTTAAAAAATACTATATACCAACTAGCAGTTGTACTGAATAAGTGATGTAACTAATGCTACGTTAAAATATTTTTATTTCACTCTTGTTTTATAAGCAATACTTGAGTAACGGACACTTGACGCTTATTTTTAAAAAAACCGTTGCAAGATGTATGCGGGACGTTGGTGTAACGATACGAATTCGCTTACAAAACCAGCTCTACACAATTTCACTGCCAATAAGAGTACAGCAACTGTGAACCACAGCTTGAATTTTTAAACGAATACGATATAAATATTACAGTTTTACCTACGCATGGTATGGAAATATACGGCATAGGTATTTTAAATCGTGGTGTGTACCTACCATTTTTTTTCTATAAGTACTAGACCTGCGGTCTTGGGTATCTTAATTCATTTTAAACCGCATAAAGAAGAACTCAAAAGGCCATCCGAGAAGGAATCGATGGAATTCTACACGATATGAGAGTATGCTGGTGGGAAACTTTCAAGAACGATTCCATTGTGCGTCACTCTACAAGTCCATTATTTCGACGATGTTATTTTTGAAGAATAAATAGAAAATCCTTTTAATAATTTGTTTTCTCTAAGAAATAATTTTTTTTTCTATACCGTGTACTTTTTTTTTTTTATTCACCTCTCAAAACTTATTTGAGTTCATTACCCAACACTAAATTTTTTGATTAATCATATATTTAAAAAAAAAAAATCTTACCTACGTCTGTAATCTAAACTTTGTGTTCGATAGATGTGTAAACATATCAATGCGTTTTTTTTATTGTAAAATAATAATTTTATACACTAATTTTATAATTTAAACTTCGCCTAGTCCAATCAATTGTTCATAAGAAATTTGTTTTCAAAGGCCTTGTCAATCATTCGAATGTGGCTAAAACCTATTTTGTTCGTTGTTAATGAAAATTAACTGTTTTGGTGTTGGTCATAATGTAATCATTAGTGATCGTGTAAAATCAGCAAACTCAATAAAAATATCAAATGAAAATTGATCGTCAGACTCGTAAATGGTTTAACGAGCAGATATCAAACCTTTGACAAAACAAGACGGTTCGTTTAAGTAAACGAAACATTCGTGGAGTAAATTTTCTTTTAAAGTAGCCTTTAAATTAATTTTAAGAAACCGAAAGTATTTAACGGTTATTGGTGAAACTGGCAATAAATAACTAAACGCAACTAATATTTATCTTCCTTTGGTTTAGGTAGGTACACTGTTTACAGAAACAAAAAATGTGCTTGATCCGTTTTGTACGGATTTTAATATTATTTTAAACTCGTGGAATATCTTAAGATTCGTTTTGAGTTAGGTTAAAGCATACGCGATCCAAAACTTACAGTAAATTAAGTCAACGCTCGTAGTAGGTTTGAAAAGAAATACGGGTCCCTAAGAAATTTTGCACCCCGGGCCAAAAATAGCCAGTCCGCCCCTGCTCGTAAGCATTGATCTACAGATGTATTTACTTCGTCCCACCTAAGATATTCAAAACAAAATATTGTCTAAACATTGTAAATATTGTTTAATAATGCCTCTCTCAAAATACTTGGGATTCAAGCTCATTCCTGAACATTTTTTAAAGTATAAAATAATTATACATTTTGAATTTTATTTTCAATATTTAGTTAAAAAAGTTTATCAGAACAAATATGGAGTTTTACACATATTCATAAAAATAATTGTTTGTTGAAAATAATAAATCAAGAGTTTTATTTGACAACAAAAATAATTTTCATAACTCCCATTGACGTTTAAATGGATTTCTTAAATTAAAATTCTTAAAATATATCTCGGTGATTTATGTTGTTGTTCAATAAATGAAAACATTTGTCACATCACTAACAAGTCAATAACACAACAAAATAATTCAGACTATGTGAGTATTTCACACGTTTTTAGAGCTGTAGTACATATACGGTCTACCTTGTCTATGCGATCTAGTATCTACCCTCAGTCAACCGTCTACAAACTACAGTCTGAACCAGTTATCTGTTTTGCGGTTATGAGTAATCGATAATATTATAAAATTGAGTAGTCATATATAGTTTTGACATTATAATGTGACAACATAAATCATTGTTGAGTAAATGAGGTGAAAGAACAGTATACAAACACCGAATGATCTAATTAATATATATATATATATACATATTATAATATGCTAATATAAAGAATTACAATAAAATCATCCGAAAATACATCTATACACATCTACACATACCACTGCCACCTCGTAGCTCGTCAACTTGCACGTAGATCTCCAACACTTTGATCCAGCTACACACACACATATATAATATATATGTATATAACATATATATTAGGTATATGTTACAAAGTCACCATTAAGAGCGTTCAAGTCATTAAATCTTAGAAACGATAAATGGTTAAAGCTGGTTACACACTATATAGTCGGTTTGTTTGCTCATAAACGCGATTTTTAATCGCGTGCGCCTACGAAAAGCCGCGCCAATATGATGATGAAATAAAGAGCTTACCATTACCTCGTGGTTACTCGTGGTGTACAGTCATTTTCTTATTATTCAAAATGAATTTTCAGTTAATTTTTGAAAAACAGTATATTTCAATATTATTCATAAGTTTACTTTGTGAATAACTTTTAAATTGTATTTTTCAAAAATGGAATTATCTAAATTCAACAGTCTGCAGACTATACAAATGCAGACTATACAAATTTGTATCGACAACAGTCGATACAAATTTACAAATAAAGATTGAATAATTAATGATTGGAACTGTCTACCACCAACAATAAAATTGAAATGGTAAATAAAAATCGCCTGATATGATGAACAAAACGCTTGGTGTGAATAGTTCCACTCGAAACAATGTGTTTAATTTTAGGTGTTGAAGGCGAATGTTCGCCTAAAATTAAACATCCACGATCAAACGCGGACAATCGTGGTTTTTAACCGTGCAGTTTTTCCAGTATGAATATACTGATTTGATCGGCCACAGCTAGTTTGCGCACATTTTAAAATTGTTCAGTTAAAACCTGGAACTCGTTTGCGCACAAATTATTGTAGAAGGTACCACTTGTTTGCGCACAACATATTATAGAAGGAACAACTCGATAGCGCACAACAAATTGTAGACATATTTTATTGATAACCAATAACCATTTTGAAGGTTTCGAAATAAAATATAAATACAATGGTTTTGTGTCTGTGGGTTGGAAATTCAGATGAAGAATCAAGAACAACTAATGGAGCTGAAGCTTTTCATAGGCTTTTCATAACCAATTCTATAGCCCTCAGCCACATGTATACCAAGTTATTGATGTAATTAAAAACATACAATCAGAAACTGAACTTAAATTAATAATAAAAATTAATTTTAAAAACTATCGCTGGAAAGAAGTGCTACAGGCAATACAATACTCGAAAAATGTATGGAACAAGTATTCGAATAACGAAATAGACCAATTAAATTACTTAAAACAAATGGGTAACCGCTTCCAAGGTAAACCATTGAAGTAATAAATTTTAAAAATACACAAAAAACACATTAAATAAAAATGACAAAATCAAAAAATTCGAATTATTTGTAACACATACTATTCAATATAATACACAAAAAACACATTTTTAACCACACCAGTGAAGTTAAAATATTCACTGACAGTCCTAAGTCTGTAAAAGGTGGACGGGAAATGTGTGCGCAAACGAGTAGTTGCTTTAGAAATTATCTGTACTCAAACGAGTTGTAAAAATGTGCGCAAACGAGTTGTAATTTAAGTAAATGTGCGCAAACTTTTGCCAGTGAATAATCGCGGCGGTTTTTAATCGCGTCCGCGCGCGGATAAACCGCCTAGTGTGTAATGCACTTAAAGGTACCTACTTACACACTAGGCGAATAAAATTGTTCGCTCGCGAACGCGATTTTAAATCACCGCGAATAATCGCTCAAAATAAACTGCTGGTCTCATATTGAATCATTCACATTATAAAAACCAGATAAATATAAATCGCTGTCGGCCGCTCATAATGGCGCATGTTTAATTTTGGGCGAATAATCGACGATAGCGTCGGAAATTAAACACATTGTTTTGATGGAAACCATTCACATTACGCCGTGTCCTACGTAAACGTGACGAACGCGAAATTCGCGTCGCGGCGCGATCATCGCGGTGACTAAAATAATCAAATCTATAAAAATAGATAGAAATGTCCAACGTACAGCGAAAATACAGAAAGCGCGACTGAACGAATTCATTCGCGTTGGTCGCCGCGTTTAATAATCAAATTGGTTTGTTTTTAATCAAGCGTGATGTTGAAAACATATAGTGTCCTGCACATTATATTGTAATTAATTTTAAATATTCAACGGAATACAATATGGAACTTCTTATATCCGAAGTTCAAAAAAAAAGTCTGAAGTGTCCTGTGGAACAAGTTTGATAATAAGTATAGGGACTGAATTATCGCTGACAAAGAGTGGAATATAGTTGCAAAAAGAACAAATATGGACAGTAAGTATATTAATTTTATAAAATAGTACATACGCAGAAACATAATTTAATAATCTTATTTAACAAAGAATAAAATATAATAATGGTATCGGTTAGGTTACTAAGAATACTAACATACTAATAATGTAGAATAAGAATTATAATATTTATAATAATAATAATGATAATAGTACTTGTATAAACTAATATTATGACAGATAATACTGTAACGTACGCACTAAATTTTATTTTCCATAAAAAAACTGACAAAATTGTTTCTTATGTTAATTGCTGTACGCGGAGCATGATTATTAGCTCTACCTCCATGATTCAGTGCTAACATCTGATTCTGAACCATATGTATATTAGTATTATTAGATACTGGTAAATTTTGTATTAACATGTTTTTTTCTAAATCAATTATAGTGTTATGCAACATACAAATGGCCTTTACAATATGGTCTGCATTTTTTTCTGTAGTTTCAATTGCCTTTAAAAGAATGCGAAATTTCGAAGACATAATACCAAATGCACATTCTATAGTCATTCTAGTTCTGGAAAGCCTATAATTATTATAATATGCTTTTTCATTTTCTGGAGACTGTCTTCTTGGAAACGGGCGCATCAAATAATTTCTCAATGGAAAAGCTTCATCGGCAATAAAAACAAGTTGAAATATTTGAAATATTTTGAATTAGGCAATTTCGTTTCATTCGAAAGTTTCAAAGAACCATTTTCAATACGTGTATAAAAATTCGAATTACTCATAACGCTACCATCACTATCTTTACCATACGCTCCAACTTCTATCATTAAAAATCTGTTATTTGCGTCAGCTACTGCCATCAAAACAATTGAAAAATACTGCTTGTAATTGAAGTACATACTTCCAGAGTTTTTAGGACATCGCATTCTAATATGTTTCCGTCCATACTACCCACGCAGTTAGGAAAGTCCCATTTTTCATAAAATTCTATTGTAGTCTTTTTAAATAGATTATTACTTGGAGTAGGCATATGTTTACTTTTTAGTGCTATCCAAATAGCTTTACATATCTCAATAACAATTGTTGATACAGTGCTTTTCGATATTCTGAATGAAAATGCAAGTTGTCTGAACGCCAGTCCTGTTGCTAGGTATCTATAAATAGGGTAATTAAATATAATTTTTTAAATATTATAATTTTTAAAAAAAGACTTGTTTCTTTATAAAATTCATACTGTCTTACACTTATATTTGTTATACATGTAATTATCCTCGTAATTATCTTAATTAATTTTGTAAAATAATTAATAATCTATATTTAATTTCATTACTTTATGTAACTAGACATTTTATACTCAAGGGTTCAAACCCGTTCAAATAAAATTAAAATTAAAAATAAAAATAAAATAATTATAATTTTTTAAACTACAAAATAATTTCCAAATATTCGTATTTTGACGAATTTCGTCAATATTTGAACTTTAATCGATTATAAAGAAAAATGTTTGCCAATGTATTTTGATAATTTTTGAAGCACTCATAGTTTAACTTATGTTAACTTATGAGCTGCCTGATTATTACACAAAGCCCTATTTAATTTCATTATTTATTACATCATTAACTAAAATTAGTTTTTAATGAATATTAAAATTAAAAACCAAATATTTTATTTTATTTGTATCGCCATTTCTTACGTTATTATAAATGTGTTTGTAGAAGATGACGCTAAAATAAAATGGAAGAACCTTAGAGATACGTTTTTGAGGGAAGTAAAAAAAGTAAAAAAAAGCCGATCTGGAGATGCACAAGAATCTGCTGAAATATATACAGGGAAATGGATTTATTATAAATCTATGTTTTTCTTAAAAGATACAACGACGCCTAGAGATACAGAAGAAAATGTTTCCGAAGAAGACCAGTCAGAAGTCGAAGAAAATAATGACAGTATTGAACACATCCAAAGTCCTGTAAGTCCTTTTGTTGTAGCTGAAGCCGAAACAGATTCTTATGTCAGTGTTCCAAGTGTTTCGTCAGTATTGGCTTCTAATATTTAAAATGAATCAGATTTTTCAGGTTCAGCTACACAAGAAGTTTCTTCAAAAAAAAGGAAGAAAAAGCAGGAGAAAATAAGTTTTGAAGATGAATTACTAAAACTTGAAACACAAAAACTATCCGCATTATTACAATCAAATAAAGACCAAACTATACCAGACGATGAAGATATGCTATTTTTAAAATCACTTCACCCATATTTTCATAACTTAACTAACATACAGAAACTTAAGATCAGAAACCAAATGCAATCAATATTTATCAACGAATTATCTACACAACCGTTGTATATTCCTTCAAATTCTAATCAAGCCCATGCGCCAAATGATCCAAATTACTTGTACCAATATTAAGATAATTTTCTTACTAAAAAAATTTTCAAAAAAAGTTATTTATTTTTATTAATTGTTTATTATAATATAATACCAAGTTGGTAATTTTTTTTCTATAGGTTTTTTGTGTGGAATCAATTTTTTTTTAATAAATACAAATTTATGAGGTTTATAATGTATAATTATACATAACTTACCTTATTGTAACCAGTAGTCGTTGTTCTATTGATATCGGTTCTTGAAAATTAGTTGTTTGAAAATCAAATTCAGGTGTTATAGCTTCTAATATATAATCAAATGTTTTTGTTGACATTCTAGTGTATGATCGAAATGACACCTCATTTTCTCTTAATTGAGGATAGAGATGATAATATTCACCAAATACCAATCGATCATTGTATAATACATTTGAAGCTGTCCTTTTTTTTTTTAATTTTTTATACAATACATATTTAATTGCAAAACTTTCAGTAAGAATCAATTTTTGTTCAAAAGTCAACATTTTTATAAACACTAAATAACATTTAATAAGAACAGTAATTTTAGAAAAAAGTAATCAAACGACTGCCCGCGATTGAGGACGAATACAAAGTGAATGTGCATTGGAATCAACATATATGTTCTCGTAAATTCGCGTTCATCGCGTTTACATTGGACACTACCGCGACCATCGCATTGACGAACGACAACGCGAACCGCATTGATCGCGCCGCGACGCGAATTTCGCGTTCGTCGCGTTTACGTAGGACACGGCGTTAGGCGATTAATTCACTGCAAGACGACACGATTATTGTCATTTTGAATTGAAAACGACAGTGTTTAGTTTCTGGAGTGTACGTTATTTTCTTTTATATTATTTATGTTATATTATTTCATTCAAATTAATATTCCTCGCTTTTTAAAATTTTCAATTTTTCATCAAAATGAACTCCACTAGTTTTTAAAATGAACTTTTTATTGTTTAAATATCACAGGAGGACTGTATTTGGAATTTAGATAAGTATTTTTAAATCATTTCAAAACTAGGAAAATTTTACACTTCCTATAGGTACGACATGTTTAATTGTTTTTTTTTTTTTTTTTTTTATGCATTATGTACGCGAGACAAACAGTTTGAGCACGGCTCAAAAAACCATTTTTTTAAAATAGTAAATTGAAATTAATTTTAAAAAACTTAAAGATAACCGCAAAATGTTCTAGCAAGGAGATGAGGTCGTAACTGAATGAGGAACCACGAGGTATTAACTTTTGGCGCGACTTTTTATCCGCGATTACCCGCGTTAAATATGTCTAGGTAGTGTGTAAGCTTTGTGTTGGAGCGACTATAAATCGCCGCGATTTAAAATCGCGTTCGCGGGTGAACAACTCACCTTAATTGTCATTTTATGATATATTAACTTTAACGTTGAAGAGAGGCTCACGCGGGCACACACACTTCACCGTCACCCCCGCCGCGCACGGCTATAGAAGTCAGAAATCACATTCGCCTACAACCTACATTATTTTTATTATTATTATTATTATTTTTATTACTACTGCTATCGTGTGTGTCGTTATATCGTATCATTGATTTTACAATATACTATATATGTATATTGTAAAATCAATGTTTATAGCACAGATATGTATAAATTTTTATAATATTTTAAATTATTATAATATCTGTGGTTTATAGTGTTTATACACACATCGATAAGATCGAAACGACCGACCACAGTAAGATTATCAAACCCACCCAATACCAACGGACGCACAATGAATCGTGATAACGGTGTGTTTTACCCGGGTGGTGGTCGGCGGTGGTGAAAACGGTGGTTCCAATGTCGCCGCGTGGCCTGGTGGCGTGGGGTTTGTTACGGCCGCCCGCTTTCGACCAGCAGCCGGCGGAGGTATCACCAATGTTCGTCCTTCGTCGTTTTTACCACCTCCACGTACTTAACCTGAAAAGTGCTCGTTCGTGATAAGTGTGGAACGCTCGTGATCGACATTATTATTGTTACGGTCTTCCGCTGTCAGTCGAGACTTGTTGACAATTTATTATTTACTTGTTATCGAACCGTGACAATCAGCTTTCGTCTGCGGCTCATATCGAGTCTACAAGTGGTTGCCGTTTGAGGTCATTCGATTCCGATTGATTATAGACACCCGTTCACTGGGGACACTGAACACGATGGCGGATGAATCGAATTCAGAAATGTCCACCGAGTGAGTATCGTTTCATAGCTTAAAACAATCCTTTTTTATTCGTCCGCTAATGCGTCGCAGTCAACCGTTCATACTCGATAAATACCCACCGCGAACCCCTTTACATTTATCATGATTTGCACATTTTCACCGTGTTTACATGTCGGTTTTTAAATTTTAATTACAGTTTAAGATTCGATGACATAGCGAAAAACAGAATTAATGCCAGCCCTGTGATATAAGGAACGTATGAGAAATTAGTACTCACCGATTGGGAACAGTGCGGATTACATCATGGAGTCTTGCAGGTAATGTTTGAATCAATTGTTTATAGTATATTTTTAATACAGACATACAGTATAAGTAAGATATTTACCGACTGGTGTTGGTCTGAAAACCGAAATCAATCAAGTCTTTGTCTAATACTGTAGCATCTCGATTATTCTCCTCGCAATCTAACCAATCTCGACCTGACTGCCGAATGTGAAAAAACATGCGAATGAGATCTCACTGTAGACCACATTATAAATGCATATTACATCAAAAACTTGTACTGCTGTAATGTGTTCATCGCTACTGATGCGTTTTTAATTACTGTACTTGTTGGCAGTATTTGTGTTGTAGATAAGGGTTTGATAATCACACAATAATTTTACATCTCTTCTTGTATTTTTTAAGTTGATTTTTAAAACACTTATGTACCTGCATGATAAAAAATAATCTTACTGTGGTAAATTAACTTTATAATTAATTTGAAATTTTTTATAACATATAGGTGCTTTATAGTAAATAACAATTATTTATAAAATGTAAAGAAAAAATAAATAGATAAATACATAATGTGCATTCGGTATTTAATATTTAATACATGAAATGTAGGTACACCAATTTCTGGCTTAACTGTGGTTTCAATTATCCGTCTAGGTTTCAGTTTTGTGAATTACGGTTTTATCAAGGCTCCTCTGTAAACCAGCCATTCCACTTGAATTTGTTAGGTACTATAATCATAATGGCAATAGACTAACAACCATATTTTTAGTAGAAGCAAAGACATTACTATTGTGAATGTTTTTCTGTGAGGTATTAAAATCAGCTAGATTTATTTATGTTTTTTATCTCTACTTAAATAATTATAATAATTGCATACCTATAGGTATTTTCTAACATTTTGTTTCGCAAAGCTTAAGGTTGCATTTTTCAAAGTCATTTCAAATATTGATTATAGTTACTTATATTTTTTTTTTAATGTTGGTACAGTTGATATTGAAGTTTTTTGTGAGTTATCTACTGGCTATAGGTGATACATATCAAACATCATTTACCTTTGCATGACATTTGTTGCTCAATGTTATCATTATTAGAACTTATTACTTAGAAAATATATAAGTACCTACTGAATGTGTGATACCTGCCTACATATTATTTTTATTGCTTATAAATATATTATGGGATAGGAGTATAATATTGTGCAAGCAACAAGTTCGATTTATTAAATATAGTGTTATTAGTTAATACATGTAACCTATAACTTACTTGGGCACTAACTTTATTGACAGAAATATTATTTGAAGTGTTCCTTTTAGTATTCCACGAAGAAATGATTTTGATTATTATACTTATACTTAGATTTAGTATTATGCTATTCAAAATATTTTATTTTACGTGTGATATTAAATTAGGTACATTAATTCCAACAGAATAATATAAATTAATTAATTTTAGGCATTTGATAAAATGAATATCAAAGAAATGACACCAATAATACAAAAACGTTGTTTTTCGTATTTGATGAGCTACTTTAATACAGTAATTGTTGGCTCCTCAAAAGGAAAAACTATTTCTCATTTAGCCCACATAATTTCTTCGATGGTGTTTGATGATGACAGTGATAAATTGGTAAGTCGTAGTTATAAATGCACGTACCTTTTTTGTTATTACACTTTGTTGATTAATTTAAATAATGTTGTGTTTAGAAAAACTTAGATATTGGACCTTACACTATTATTTTAACTGATTCTTTAGAATCATGTTCAGAACTAGAACGTTTATTGAAAACTATGTTGTCTGCTCTGTTTAAGGAAATAAGTGTGTTTGTTGTTGATCCATTGAATTCAATGTGTTATTTAAAAGTGATTACATTATTATTTTTAATTTTCCCGTAATACTCCTAGCAATCTGATTAATATTTTGCGAATTATTTTTAAACAGGCGTATTTCATTCATGGATGCAAAATTTTGATTTCCACTCCATCTAATCTAATTATACTGTTAAACAAAACTACATATTTTAGTTGGTTAAACTTGAAATATTTTGTTTTTGAAAACATTGATATTTTATTGGGCTGTTATGAAGATGAGGTTATTTTGTATAAAATAAGGCAACAATGAATATTCAGTTAGTAACATTTCATACAACAAATTGTATATTTTCAGATGTCTACAATTTTAATTAAATCTAGGGAACCAAATAATTGTTCATCCGGTACACAGATGATATCTACATCTGTCAGATGGACTATGAAAATGGAAAAATTTTTAAAAAATTTTTTTATTCAATGGCAGTATATTTTTGGGTGTCACTTAGAAGCTGCTCATTACATGAACATGGAATTTTATATTGTGCATTTAAGAAAAAATAAATTGAAAATGATATCATGTAAGAAAACTCAGATATAGGGTTTTGTATTTCAATAACACTGATTTTTTCGTTCTAAATTCTAGGGTATTTAACAAATAATTTTACACAAGACCGTTTGTTTTGATTACATCAAACACTGATGAACTAAGTGTTATCCATAACTATATTCAGGAATATAATTCTGACATAGATGTATTATTGGAAGATAAAAATAAAAGTGGTAAAAGATTCAAAATAATTCCAAGTTAATGACTTAACATAATATCATTTTTTATTTTTAGAATTAACTCTAATAAATTGGAATACTCCATTAGAAAAAACAAGCGTTTATTGATTTGCAGTGATGATATCATGTTTGATTATAATATTGACAATGCCGATTATTTAATACATTATGACGTCCCAGCAAAAAAGTATAGATTTCAAGAAAGATTTAGTTTTTTACTAGATTCAAATTATAAGCCTAAAGTAAGTATTAACAATTTAAGTATTTTAGTTGTTGTAATGCAAAATTGTTACAAAAAAAATTTTTCTTTAAAGATTATGCATAATGTTCATAAAAAATGCTTTAACTTATTCCATTGCAATAGTTGTAATTTATTTATTTTTTTAATATAATTAGACTTTATATTTGTACACATTTTAAGTCAGCCAAATGTGTGTACGGTGCAAAAAAAAAATAGAGATCAATAAATATCAAAATTTAATTTAAATGAAATCGAAGCTACTAATATTGCATTAATAGTCCAGTATCTAACTCAATATTTTATTATCTGTGTATTAACTCACCGATTGCTAATAGATAGTCTAAAATTAATGAAAATGCGCTTGGTAATATACAGCTATCATCAAAGCATTAAAGTTTGGTCCTATCTGGAAATTCCGATTTTTCCTTAATTCATTTCAACATCAATTGAAAACTTTGAAACATAATGAATTTTTGCTCTTATCGATATTTTGTATTTAAATTTGTTTGAAAATGTCTAAAAAACACCAAATCATATGCAATAGTGAAATACGCAGATAAATACTGAACCTAATGTGATGCAATATGCGATTAGATTGGTAATTTGAGTATCTTAAACAGCTTACACCTAGAGCAAAAATATGCTTTAAAAAGTTCCATATTTTTAATTACTATGGTTTGAAAAAAATGCACTTAAAACATCATAGATTAATCAGAATAAATTTAATATACAAATAGATACAAATCTACGCTCTAATGATAGTAAATTGTATTCAGTTGTATACATATCTATATAGTAATAATATATATTACTATATTTCTGTTGAATAATCAATATTTTTTTTGGAGAAATTAATTATATCTTTTTCCTGTTTGTAGAAAAGAAAGATTAGTTCTTATGCATTTTTAAGTGAAGATCCTGCAGATTTGTTAATAATGCCAAAAGTTGTTGAAATAATGAAATATTTTGGTGAAATTGATCCAATTATACAACAAGCTGCTGGGGTGAGAAAAGTATTAAGTATTAATTATTTTGAAGACAGTGTCAATACAAATAAAATATAATTATGGTAATTTAGTCTAATCATTAATATTTATCATTAATGACTCATAAGTGATCTCAGACTTCATTGGAATGGGCATTTTTATAGGTGCTTCTGAATATTGTATGTATTATGTATAGTGTATGTAAAATAACGTTATTATTTATTTATTATAATGTGTTTTATGTTTGAGGTGGTAATTTATTGAAAACAAAGATAAATGACAATATTATTCCAGTAACTAAAAAAATTAGATACTAGGAAGTAATGATGTATAATACGGATAGTATACTTGGATATGAGTATATGACTATAAGAAAGCGAGAGTGGATAGATTAAGATAGATTTCAAATAGTACCTATAAAATAATAAATAATAAACTTCTGTAAGAAGAAATCAGAAAAAATTTAAAATAAAAGAGAAGTAGCAATAACAGAAATAAAACAAAAATGAGGAGAGTTGACGTGACTCAGAATGATAATATAGATGGTGAATATGAGCATAAAAGATGTAAGAACTGTAATACATTGATGATAAGGATGATGGGTGATTAAATGTATCTGAACTATGAGGTGAAGACGAAGAAGAAAGTTTAATTAAATTTATTAAATGATTTATTCTTATCATGGAATATCAGTAAAACTTTGTTTTAATGATAAATATAAAACTTTTCTAAAAAATAGCAATATTTTAAAGTTCTCAAGTACTTATTTGTATATGAAATTGTATCAATAGTAAAAGATATTTGTATTGAGTGATGATATAAATGTAGAACATTTTCTTTTGTACCTTTATTTTTCTTGTTATATTTGATTTTCTGTATATATTTGAGCGTTGTGATTAAGTTCATTAAAATCGTAAATTTACTATAATATTAATAATGTTAGTTTTAATTCAATTTATAGATACAGATAATTAATCAGGAAAAAGAAAAAAAAACTCTTTTATGTGATAAATTACTACAGTTTGGAAAATGTCCAGAACAATTATCATGTAAGAATCGACATATTGTAATAAAAGAACTTGATAAATCTGCAGATTTTATTCCCATGTTAGTAAATTTTATTCAAAATAATTTATGCTTTGTTTATTTTATTATTTATAGTGAGGTATTAAATGACTATTTTCTATTTTTTTTTTTTTTTTTAAGTACTGGAGTTGCGAAATAGAAATTTTAAATGTTTATGATGCATCTCATATGTCTGCAAAACTTTTGAATATTAATTGTTCAAACCGTCTAACTGATATGAATGATTTGTCAACAGTTGAAGATAATTCAGACATCATTAAACATGAGCTCAGCTTATTTTACTCAGATCCAGAATCTAGGTAATATTCAAATGACTTTAAAGTATCTTCTTCTGAAAAATATATAATTAAAATTTTATCTTTCAGAGTCAGTTTAGAAAATTTAAAATCAGGGGATAAAGTCGCAGTAGAGCTGGAAACCAATACTGACGAGGTTATAAATTCAGAATATTTTAGGGCAATGGTGATTGATATTATTGATGAAAATACTATGAATTCAACAGTAAAGGTTAAATTAATTGACAGAGGATTGATTGAAATTATGTCTGTAAGTAATATTTAATGATATTTGCGTAACTGTTTTAGTTTTTAAACACTGCATTCTTTGTTCATAGAAATGGAAAGTATTTTCACTGCCTCACCACTTGGAAAAATTAAAAACCATAACAGTAGATGTATATCTGTTGTCTGTGAAACCAGCTTTCTCAGATAAAGTTTGGCATTCTAAAGCTAATTTAGATGCTGAAGAAAAAATTATAATTGGTCACCGTGTTATTGTTGATGTAAGATGTTTATCATATGATTTTCTTGTTCAAAACTTATTTCAAAACATTTTTAGATTCGATTCTCCTTGAGAAATACTGTGTGGATAAACAAATTGTATAGTAAATGTATTTCTCCAACATCAAGTAAATTTGATATCAAAACAATTTTACCTGACATGTTGTTTCAAGGTAACTATGGTACTGAAAATCTACTACATTATAATAAATTGTTCGCGCTCATAGCAACTGGTATTGATGTATTTGAACCACAAGAAATTAAAAAGGACTGTAAGTTTAATATGTTCTGTTATTTAAAAGTGTATATCATGTAATTAAAAAAAAATATATATATATATTTTATTAGGTGAAGCCAATATTGAAAAAATTACACCAAAGTTAGATGAACATTTAGATGAAACTCTTACTTTGGTTGACATAGATAATTTTATTAGTCTTGGATGTTTTTTCTTACGTAAAGCGGATAGTGCTGAAGGGTAAGTAAATACTAAATTTTTATTTCTATGTCTACATATATATGCAGATAAGGGCAAAGCAACATCATGCTACACATAATATAAATAAGGCTATATGTAAAACAGAGAGTTTTTTATTTTTGAATAATCTCTTTTTGGAAAGATAAAAGTTTTTGAATTTTTGAGAATTCGCGATTTCAAAATAAGACATGCTAGTTACAAGGAAATAGGACATTGACTTAATGTGCCATCTACTGTTGAATGTTTTTGTACCTATAGGAGACATATTGATAATTTGACTATATTGCTATATGCTAATTAGACCCATCCATCATTATCAAACTATTTCTTAAATTATTTAATTACATAAATGAAATAGTAAAATACTTATGATTTATTATACTAGGAATTTTATGCAATGCTATAGAGTTTAATGTTTTATTAATGTTTATTTCAAACAACTTTAAATTGTGAAGAATATAATACATAATAAAGGTATATTTTAATTCAAACATTCACACAATGTATGTAATGTTTTCATTTAATATTACATTTTAATGATTTCATTATGTATAATATACATAAAAAGAAAAACTGTTGTTTATGCATTATACATTGTTTTGTGAAAGATCACAGGTATTTCGCCTGTGGATAATAGAGAGTTTACTGTACTAGGATATTATTTTCTTATATTTTAGGTTACATGGTCTTCAACAATATATTACTGATAGTATTGCACTCAGGAAACTCGAACCATTAAAGGATATCGTTAAAGGAGAAATCGGTTTGGCTTATCGCAAAGAAACTAATCAGTAATGATTTAAGAAATGTGGCATTTATTCTATATGTAATTTGATTGCCTTTTTTATATAGGTATTGCCGCATGATGATTTCCAAAGTATTAAATGATACATCTGTGGAAATACTTTTTGTGGATTATGGTGAATTTAGTAGAATTGACAGTAAATTATTGCTTTCAACACTTCCATACTTGATATCTCTTACCGTTTCAAGTAAATATATTACAATTTTAATTAAACTAATTAAATTTGCTTAATTATGCTATAATATTTTATTTTATCAGGCTATTGAGTGTAGTTTATGTGGCATATCGGATGTTTTACCTTCAGGACTTGATTTAGTCAATTCCAAGTTTCGATTGACCAGAAGTCCAGTGCATGTACAAGTAAGTTCAATATTTCTTCTCTGAGTATTTCATCAACTGTAATTATTTAAATTTTAGGTCATTGAGGTTGAATCACCGATCTTTACTGGTGGTCGTCATTATAAAGTGGATGTATATCATAAAGATTCTAATGTCAATGCGATGCTCAAAAAAATGTACCAAGAAATTATTGAAACGAGCAATGATGTTGTAAATGATGACACATCACAGATGTAAAAATATATAGGATTTCCTTAATAACCAGGTAAAATTGGACTTATCCCACAAAAAAATTGTACACTCTTGACAACTATTTATTATATGTATTATATTTATTCACCTTGAAAAGTAAAATATGACTTTTTCTTAGGGATGTCAATGTATACAAATGAAGACATATTCACATATATGCATTGTAATATCTTCTGAGATAATTTAAAGAGTAATATTCTGCTTTTTATGTGATTTACTGGTGAAAAAATATTTAATTGCATTTGTAATATTTATTTCTATTATTAATTATAGCGATCATTATCAAGCGTTTTCATGCCAACAATAATTTTAAAGTAATTTTTTTTCATAATATGGGATTTGCCAACTGCAGTTAGATTTACAGAGCTATTAAGGAAGAATGTTTTAAAGAAGTATTGTGGAGAAAAAAAATATTCTGTTGAAACATTTATTAAGTATATAAGAAATTTGACACTGAAAATATTAAACAAAAATTTTATGAATGATGTATATTGTGCTACTTATTTGTTTAACATTTTCTACATATGTAATTTTATTAGTATCATATTGCTTTTAAAATTATTACAATAGTTTTATTGACAATTTGGATGAAAATAAAAAAAACTTAAAAACATAAAATAAAAGATTATAATTTTATTTATATATACAACAAATTATATTATTAACCATAGTGATTCTTTATAAAATGTATTAAATTTTAAATTTGTATAAGTCAATGTATATCACATTATTGGCAACTATGGCTATCTTATGTACATTTTGTTCACTATTTTTTAATTTTTTTATTTATATGACTATGAATTAAGTTTTTTTTATAGAATGTAATAGCATTCTTAATATTTGTATATATTTTTCTTATTTACTGATTATTACAGCCTACATTTTGAAATAATATTGTTTTGATTTATATACACCACATCCATTTATTTTTAGTGTGCTTGACATGTAGTGAATATCTCATAATGTGTATTCATGTAACACCTTGACTTTGTGACATTAATATCTGACACAAAAATGTGAATAATTTGCACATTTCTTTTTCACAGATTGAAGAATCTGCTTTTCATTTTTTAATGAAGAACAATTTATTGCATTTTGTGTAATATCTAGAGTAGTATATTTTAATATGCCGAAAAATAGCTGTTTTGCTAAAATTCCTCAAGGAACATGGCCTTTAAAAACGAATATGTAATTCTTCAACATTGCTAGTTTGTTATTTAAAGTATCTTCTAACTCTGGGAAAGTCTTTGAGTTACTAAAGCGACATTGTCTGCATAGATGAACTTTCTTGCTATTGTTCTGGAAATGTCAGCAGTATATAAATTGAACAGCGTTGGTGATAGAATGGATTCCTGAGTAGCAGAATTTTTTACTTTCTGGCCATCCCATTAAGGTGTACCGTGAACTTCCTATTGATAACAGTAGTATGTATTTGTATGTTCTGAGTCCATTTGAGAAGCCAAATTTTTCCGGTTTGGCGGGCGATTTCTACCTATTTTTTAGTGTGTGATTATTTTGGTCAAAAAAACGTATATATGTTCTGGCTCCATTCGAGAAGCCAAATTTTTCCGGTTTGGCGGGCGATTCCCACCTATTTTTTAGTGTGTGATTTTTTTGCTCCAAAAAAACGTATGTATTTTTTGACTCCATTTGGCTTCTCAATTTTTTTTTAGTGATGATTTTTTATTTTACAAAAACTTACATGCATGTTCTGAGTCCATTTGAGAAGCCAAATTCATACCAGTTTAGCGGTTAAATTCCACCTTATTTCACCGTGTAAAAAATAAACAACATTTTTTTTAAAAATTTACACACTATTTTTATTTCACACAAAACATTCACATACTTAAAAAAATACACACAATTATAATTCACACACATGATATCCACAAAACACATAACATTTTATTTTATTCATTTTTATTTTAAGTATACAGTCATTTAAAAAAAAAAATTAAGATAATACATTTACACAAGTTTTTTTACTTCTCTGCTAATAGGTACATATTCTGCAATACGATCATGTATTAAAAGACAATAAGCACTTACACCATCTAGATTTTCCAAAGCTTCAATTTCTATACTAACATCAACAGTAGAAGTTGTACCTGAATTGTTCTGTTTTGAAGTATCTATCACGACAATCGGTGCCTTAGACTCAAAAGTAGCTGGACTTAATATTGGTTTACCTTCATTTTTACCATAATACGATTCTTGAAACGATGCATACATATTATATAGTACTGCATAATTTTTTCTATCAAAATTCAAGTTTAAACTATCGTACGGATAAAGAACAGAATTTAGCATAACTTTAATGTTAGTTATTTTACAATGTTGAAAAAACTAGCATCAACTCCAATATTGTTTTTCCGGTTTTTCTGTAAACCTATTATAATATATCGAGGTTTTTCTAATTTTGAGGCAGTTTTTAAATTCCAAACCACGTTTTTAGTTTTGCCGAGCTCGGGGTATTCATAAGTTTCAAACGATCTGAATGGAATAAACAAACTTTTACCTTTTTCTATGATTTTCATTAACTTTAACCGTTCTGAATCATCTACAGTAACATGCGGGATTTTCCAAACTACTTTATTGAGTGTTATAGAACCGGTTGTTGCTGGATTAAGTGATTTAGTATGTAAACTATTTAAATCATTATTACATCTCGTTAAAATTAATTCTATACGAGCATTTATCAATATTTTTTTTAAATCTTCAAAAAACCCCAGCCAATATTTTAACGGTATACAAAAACTAAATTCTCAACTATCATTCACTATACTAGTATCTTGTAAAATCCAACCTGCATTATGATAACTATAATAATTGTTTAAAGTACATGATAAATATGCTTTTAAAGAACTGGTTATTCCGAGTACACGGGTTCTATCAACTTCTACTTCATTAATCTCTAATCGGACTTGGTCAAATAGAAACGATAATCCATTATTTGATAAATTTACTTTGAGTGGATCTTCTATTTTAGTATTTTACCTTCGATAAAAATGAAACTTCCATGTGAATACGGATATACATCTGTTTGTTGAACCCCAATTCGTATTTCATCGTTAGGTTTAAACGAATTTGTATACGGAATGTATTAATGATATTCAATTTTACTAATTTTCGAATCTGTATTATAATTCGAATCAATATCTAAAATATTACTATCAGGCATTTTGTATTAATTTGAATCCTAACTGTTTTAATATTTGTTTGCTTTTACGAGTTAATTTTATATTTCTTGGTTTTCTTTTCGATACTTTTGATGGTAATTCAGTTGAACAACTGATCGGTTTGATTGCTTGCAACTGCTTTATATTCTTAAATATTAAACCCATTTTTTCAAGATTTACAATGTCTAATGTGTAACACAACTGTTATTTTCTCTTCGAAATTATGAATAGGATTATTTTCTTGATCAACTAAACTGATATTTATAGTATTAATAACTTCAGTATTAAGTTTATAATAAATTAAATTTCTTGGTGACTCGATTATTTTAGCACCCGACCTTTCACGAGGAAAAAATTCATAAATCGAGTGAGATTGTATACCATTATCGAATGAACCATTTGTTATATTACACAAGACTTTTATAGAATTAACAGCGTTTATATCAATATTTTTCGATGCTCTAAAATGTGTAACACCTTCATTTCCATACAATTTCTTTTTAAAACCTAATAGACTCGCTAGACTGTTTTCGATTGTAAAATCAATCGGATAGGTACAATTAATTACACATTTCATACGAGTGACATCAGTGTCCATAGTAAAATCTATAGGGTCATAATATTTTTTATTATTATCCATCACACTGTTAATACGTTCATTATTTTCATGAATTTTGCTAGAAATATATTGGGTGATATCTTCAATCTCGTAACAGCCAAAAGGGAGTTTAATATCTAAATTATGTGTAGGTGTAATAATTCGAATATTGTTATTCGTCTCGTTCACATTCGGAAACGTATTATATGTATGTAAACATAACATCGCAATTTCCGAGTTTCTTGTAAATTTATCGATGGGAAATAAGTTGATGACAAAGATGTCATTTTACCAGACAAGCTCACAGTAATTGATTCGTTCATATCACCGTTTTTTTTTTTTTTAAGATTTAATAGTTCTAATATGTAGAATAATCGTTACTTTTGCGTCAGAGTTTTGAATAGGATTATTTTCCTCATCGACTAAATCAATTTTTATTTTTTTTATTACTGCTGTCTTAAGTTTATAATACATTAAATTATTCGGTGATTCGACTATTTCTTTTTCTAAAATCGGTTGAGGAAAAAATTCATATATTGAATGAGATTGCTTTCCATTGTCTAATGAGCCTTTAGCTATATTACACATGACTTTTATAGAACTAGTACTGTTTATATTGTATTCGATTTTTCCTGATTGATGATAATGTAAATTTAAATTTTCATTAGTGAAACCATGATATTTTTTTTTCAAACCCTAACGTGCTTGCTAAACTGTTTTCAACATTAAAATCAATATCAAAGTTACACTTAATTATACATTTATAACCTATACTAGTTAGATTAAATATAATAACGTTATTATTAAATAAAGTAGATTTTGCAATTATATCACAAATATGTTTATTTATATCTTGAATCGTGTAATAACCATTAATGATTTTAACTTCTTACGTATTAGTTCCATTAGATATTCTCATACTATTATTTGTTCCGTTTATGTGAACACAATCCTTATTTGGAAAAGCATAAGTTGACTTTAAATATACAAGAGCAATTTCAGAACTTCCATGTACATTTATTACAGGAGAAAAAGTTGATGTTAGCGAACCGTTTTTACCCGACATCCTCACAATAATTGGTTCATCCATTGCAAAAACTCAATACACAAATGTCCACAAATATATGTACTATATTTTTGATAATTTGTATAATTGTACAAGATATTTTGACCTTTCAAATAATTTTGAATTTCAATCGGAGGAGCAAGATCACCAAACGGATCAAAATAAATAATTTTATCTTTAAACCGATAATAACTAACCCAGTGAGTACCGCCGCCAGAAGAGGAGTCTAGATTAATTATTGCACACTCGATTTTATACAGTTTTTTAGGTAAGTTGTCTCGTGATAAGACACCACAAAAATGTTTAATTTTCAACTTGTTAGCATATTTTATAATATCTTCACTGGTAAGAGCTCTGTCGGGTAACGCTAATTTTTCCTCATTTTTTTTTCACACCTAAGCCTTTCGGATTCAAATACAAACCTGCTCCGTTAGAATTGTTTAAATATAAACCATTACCCTTCTTACGATTTTTAATAGCATTATATACACTTGAAGCACCAGAAGCTAAACTTCCTAAAGCCGATAACCCTGCTAATATTGACGCTAACGGTAATGCACCTCCCAACTGGTTCGGTGTTAAAATTGTTCTCTTACCATTTTTCTTCGTTTTTTTATTTTTTTTTTCGCCGCCAGCAACATTTTTTCATTAACACGTTTATAACCCATACCGAATTTTCTTTTAGCTTTCATAGCGTTTACCACCGCATATGCAACAAGATTTTCTTTTTTAGAACTATCACCTGCTTTAACTCTTTACCAAGCTTGTTCTTCTAATAACTTATCGGCTTTATGTCTAATATCTAAATTATTATTGTTTTCGTAAGCAATGTCGTGTGTTCTACAAGCAGAATCTAAGGGGTTGATTCCTTTATCTCCACGAGCTAATCTCTTTTTTAAATTTGTACCTGGTCCACAAAACTGATACCCGGATACATGAACTTCGAATGGAAGTCTATTTATAACAGTATTTAAGAAACCTCTACCAGTCTTAACATTTTTTTGCTTACAAGTTGAACGCAATATATATAACTGGTTTTATGTTTTAAAATTACATAGTATTTATATTAAAAATGAAATTAATCGAGCAAAAAGATAAATTAAACATTAAAAACGTAGATGCACAAATCACTAAAAGACCGTCAAGGCATGGATCATTGTTACCAGACGGTATTCGCGGAATACTTGTAGGACCTTCAGGATCCGGAAAAACAAATGTTATGTTTAATCTTATAACACATAGAAGTGGTGTAAAATTTGAAAACATTTATTTATACTCCAAAACACCAAATCAAGAAAAATATGTGTTATTAAAAAATTTGATAGATAGTATTAAAGGAATTAATTTTTACACATTTACAAATGCGGATCAAGTTATAAAACCTAGTTTAGTTAAAATAAATTCAATTTTTATATTCGATGATGTAATTTGTGATAGTCAGACACCTATTCGTGATTACTTCAGTATGGGAAGACATTCTGGTGCAAATTCTATTTTTTACTTGGCACAGACATATTCGAAAATACCGAAACAGTTAGTAAGAGACAACACAAATGTTTTAATAGTATTCAAGCAAGATGATAAAAATCTGCGACATATATTCGACGATCATTGTTCCTCAGATATAGATTTTATAGAGTTTCGTAAAATGTGTCATCTAATATTGATAAAACTCGTGAAATGGATCAAGGAAGATACAGATGTGGTTTCCATACATTTTTAATAATTGATTAAAATTTATGTTTAAATATGAAAGTATTTTTGGTTTGACTACATGTCTACATTTGACTGACTGTGTACAAACATTCAACATTAAATTATTTCTACTTAAAATGAGTGAAAAAAAGTTTTATTGAATAATTTAATATCCTGTCAGAAAAACATAAAACGTAAAGTTTTAGACATGAAAAGAGGTGTTATAGATTCTAATAATTATTTTCGCGAAACATTTAAACCAATAACTGACCCCCTTAATACAATTATAGAAAAAACAAATATGAACAACGAACCAGAATTTCAAAATATTAATATTGGTGGATATAGTAATGAAGAAGATGATGTATCATCAGACTTTGAACACTTTTTAAATGCTTCTCCTCAAAGTAGAACTTATAACAAATCGTTTGGGTTACATTATGATGAAAAAGATGTACAACTTAAAATATCAAATTATCCTGTAACCATCAGTAACAATAATTTAAAGGTTTTGGATAAGAGCTTCCCGTGGACTCGTGGTCTTTGGTCTTTATTGTGTGAAAAAAAATCCGTCAAATTATAAATATGATGATTACGAAGCATATTATGACATTTTAAAATCTACAAAAGTTCACCTCAAGTCAGATGGTAAACCTAAAGCTAATAGTGCTAATAAATGGATTTCTATTGTTAAGCCTCTATACGAACGTATCAGAAAAGAATTAAATTATTTAAATTATTTAAATAACAAAAATATAATGCCGAATATGGAAGAGTCTGATAATATAAATGAAATAAAAAAACGAAGTAAACCTTTAATCAGTCCAACACTTCAAAACAAAAAATTTAAGTACTCAAAGTCTTACGATAAATTAAACGTTAGTAAATCTCTTGACGACTTATCACTAGAAAATAGTTCATTACATTCCATAGAAGAATTACGAAATAGCTCGGACTTAATAGATTTCGGGAAAACGTTACAATCTGATCAAATAGGTTCGAGTCTATATAAAGACGTAATACCTAACACGCAGCTAGTTTATTATGACGATCCGAATGAATTAGTCACGAGATTAAACCTTTTAATATCTTCTCAAAATGCTGGCAACAGGGCCGTATAGCGGTTTGGTGGCGCCCCTGGCGAATCACTGCATTTGCGCCCCCCCCCTCCCCAAATAAAAAATTTGCGGTAGTTTAAAATAACCATTTGAAATATATAAAACATGTAAAAATACATATAATATATCAAGTAATAACTAATAATCTATAATAATTTATAATAATGTATTTATTTTACTTAAATATATAAACAATTGGTACATTATAAAAACAATTAATAGTAATTTTTTTCAAAAGGTATGTTTTACAATTGTGTTGAAGTTCAAATAACATTTTGTCCAATATCTGAACAATAGGAAACGTACATTTTGGGTACGTAAAGACCGTACAGTAATACGCAGTTAATAGTTTTGCTATAAATACATACATACCCAATCTATTTTATGAGAATATGATTCGCATATCGATATTTAATCATAGGTACGTATAAAATATAATACTCTGTCTAGCCTAAGAACGCATCGGGCGGCGGACGAAAACCGGTCGAAACACGCACCTAAACATAAACATTTTTCATATAATAAAAAATAAATCGAGGCTCTCCTATAGTAAGTCATTAAAATAAATAAATATTTTTCAAATATTTCATGAAAAATATTACATAAGTAGTATTGAAATTTGCGCCCCTCTTAGAACTCTTAGAATCGCGCCCCTGGCCCATGCCCTCTTGCCCTGCTCTGAATACGGCCCTGGCTGGCAATACCGGTGTTAATAATGAAATTATATCTATTCTAGAAGAATTACGTGAGAGGAAACTTATAGTGCAAAAAAAAAAAAAATCTTGTCAATAATAATACAGATAATTTAAATTGTATATTGTTTATTTATTTATAATTTTTAAAACATTCATATTTTATTCATTGAAAATGACAACATTAGAAAAAATAGATGAGGAGCTACATAAACCAGCTAGAAAAACTTTTCCTAGACGAAAAATAATTTCTCTATTCAAGGATGATCTCTGGCAGGCAGACGGGCAAATGTAAACTGGGCCCGCGATTATCTTTTTTGTTGTAAATTCGGCCCCGAAAATTTTAGGTAATAAAGTAGGTAGATTGTAAACTCGGCCCGGAATTTCAGGTAGTAAAAAAGCTCGGTTGTAATCTCAGCCCGATAATATTTACCAATAAAATATAATAAGCACAGATTATTTAATCAATACATACATATGAGAAGATGCTATGTTTCCACCTGATATATGGTCCTGTGCATCAGTTGATACGTGTTTAACAACTAATGCATGTGAATCATTTCATGCGCATTTTAATGCAAGTTTCAATTCCACTCATTCCAATATATATGCCGTCATTGCAAAATTAAATGAACTACCGACAGAAATTTACATTAAAATCAACAGCCTAGATGAACCATTTCAATTGAAAAAAAAAAAAAAAACTAAAAAAAAAAATAAGAGAACTCTTAGAAAGATGTAGTATTAGGCAATATTGTACAACGTAATATTAAGAAATACCATAAACACAATATCTAGCACATAGGAAGCATAACACAAAACAAAACTGTATAAACATTTTGCAATAGGAAACAAATTAATATAACATTTAGAATATAAGACAACAATTGTCAAGTAGTACGTAAGCAATAATAGTATGTGTAATTAGGTTAAGACAAATGATATAAAATTAAAAGGAGAGGAGATTAAAAGGGTACTCTGTGACGGTCGTGTGACTCGACCGTTATAGATAACTTACCGTAATTTTCCAAGTGTTACTTTATTTCAAATTTAGGTTTTGTGTCTATGCGTACGATTTGATCGGCGTATACGACAAAGAACACTTACAAAATATAAAAATAAGGAAATATCAGTGAGTGAATACGTTAAACACATGGCGTTTTCCTTAAAAAAAATGTACATAAATACATTTTACATTGATTATATAACAAATTCCATACTATGAATAATAATATGACAATGAAAATAATTTTTAGGAGGATAATGAGAATCGTCTCCTCTCTGTGTCCTCCGGTTAATGCTAAATAGTTCTCAAAAATATTATAAGAATATCATAATATGTACATTTTTATCCGGGCCGAGTTTACACCTAAACTATTTTTACCTGAAAAAAACACGGGCCGAGTTTACAATAGACCTTTTGATTTATGGCTTCTCAAATGGACTCAGAACATACAAATACATACTACTGATAACATATACTCTTATAGTCTTAGTGAAGTTCAGCAATGGTTGCCAGATGTTAGTTTACAAAAAAGTCCTCTCTTTCAGACCTTATCATACGCTGATGATAAGTCTAGGCAAACAACTGCTGATTTTTCTTTCTTTTGGAAACTGTTTTCGATAAAAGTGGTAAGTCCAAGGACCTGGTCAGCACAGCTTCTATTTTCATTATAGCTAGCTTGTTTGATTGGAAGTATTTTAAGTATTCTATCCATGGTTGGAATCTTACCAGTAACAAACGCTCAAAAACTTAATATACTACAGACAGGAGAGAAATCGGTGTATAGTTACTCGGAATTTAAGGGTCTTAATTTGGTTTTGGAACAGCAATCACTTTTGTTTCGTGCCATAATTTGGGAAGAGAGCTATTACATGCCACTCTAGTGAACAACATAGCAGTTCATGTGATTACTTTTAGGTTTTTGTTGGATTACTAGTTGGTAAATGATTATTGAAAAGTGAAACTAATGAAAAAATCCAATACATGTTATTTGATATATTAAATATATAACTTTTCTACATTATAACTACCTACAACATGTGATCAGAATTACAAATTAATACTAAGCAAGGCTTCATGTAAGATCTATGAGTTTTTGTTTTTTAATACAATTATGTTCATTTGTATTATATTATATTGTTCATGATGTATAATACATATTATGTATTATTCAATTTAATTAAATTATTTCAATCAATTTAAATTTGTAACATACAATTCACATCACTAGTAGTGATCAATTTTTATTTTTTTTATTACTATTAATGATTTAAATTTTATATTTCATTGGAATTAGATACCCTAATGGTATTATGATATTTTCATTATGGTTATTGTTTTAAATTAAATATTTACGTACATTTTTGATTTATGTGTGTGTTTCAAAAATGTTTTTGTTTTTATACAGGTATTAGCCATAAATAAATAATTTTATTCTGATATTTTCATTAAATTGTGTTGAATACATTTATGCAGAATAATAATATTGTCCCGTCTACTACCGTCTTACCAGTGGTGGATCCAGGGGGGGGGCGAAGATAAGTAATACAATAACATCCAAAATACCTAATTTTATTCATAGAATATTGAAAATATTTTCACTCATCTTACTAGGTATCACAGATTATTATAACCAGATGATGCACTTATTAATGTACAATATATTTTACTATAATTATTAATTTTTGTATCAAATAATATTATATATTAAATGTGTATTTGAGTGAGTTTAACCACAGTTTATAACAGGGCCTTTGATTATTAGGTCTGGCAACTCTGCAGTATGTTTGTGTCGTTACCGTCTGGACCTGAACGTGTCTTATATTACTGCTGCGCTCTGTTGAACATTGATATCAATTGAATAATTGACATATTGAATTTAAAAAAAGTATAGAATACAGTGAATACCTTTATTAATAACACTATAAAACATTAAAGTTGTAGGAACGTATTCAGAAATCACTAAAAAATGTGAGTTAATTTTGGCGCCTTTTTTAAGTTTCAATAAAAATTTTTTTCTTATTTTTAGATTTTTCTCTATTGCATTCTTCATTAAGATCTTGTCATTGGCGGAACTAGGATTAACATTTTTGGGGGGCTAACATATATGCCACCCTAATTTTCATCTATAGATCTTTATTCATTTATTCAGTTATGCACCTTTTATCCCCACGAATAATTCATATATATATATATATATATATATATATATATATATATATATATATATATATATAGAGAGAGAGAGAGAGAGAGAGAGAGAGAGAGAGAGAGAGAGAGTAACAACTTTATTTAAAGTGAACTGCCCGTCTACCGGGTTGCCTATATAACACAGTGTAAGAATCAAACATAAAACTGTTACAATGGAATGGATAAAAAATACTATAAAGTGAGATGAATAAGTTTAAAAAAAAAACGTAAAACATACAATAAAATATGAACTGTTAATACAATATAAATAGAAAATCGTTACGCTTTTATCACGGTGTATAAAATTAATAGTTTAATAGGGGTTTCACAATATATATATATATATATATATAAAATTAAGAGTATAAATGCTTATGGATAATATTAAGTGTGTCTCTCATGATAGTTAAACAAATTTCTTTTAGTTGTCTTAAGTCTAATGCCTTGTTTTTGAAGAAGTCTTAAGCAGAGGGGATGCAGTCCCACGTGCTCCGAACCATAGGCCATGAACTTCCCAATTATTTATTTGGTATTTTTCTTTGAAGAAAGGGACAGTTGGCTCGTAGATAGATTTCTTTTCTTCGTCCACTAATTTGTCTTGATTATCCTCGTTTGTTTCCCTGGACATTTTTCGAAACTGTTTGTAATTTTACGTAACGTATATTAATTATAACTAGGGCCCGGATTTTCATGCAAATGCATATTCTTCTACATTTGACGTATAATAATTCTGATTAAATATCTTGAAGTTTCGTAACACGTATATTGTTTACAAAAAGACGGATAAATAAAAAAAAAATAAATAAATTATTGAGGGACCACTCACATTGAGAATTATAATAATAATAATAATAATAATAATAATATGCACCTGCAATATTTTCGGTAGGAACCGCACACGACAACTCTAAACGCGTGAGCGCCGTGTTGAGGGGCCGACGGCAACTAAGTGTACAGATCAACACGCACAACAACTCCGCCAACGACGCAAGGACGTGATTCAGAGACTTAAATTAAACACGGGAATGGGGATTTGTAGGCTATACAATGGGAAGAAGGATAGTGCAGTTTAGGTAACGGGGGGAGTCTCGGTGGCCGAATCGGTCTGGTGCAATGACCACAGAGCTCACAACAATTTGGACTAATACCTTACAACTAAACACACAAATCACAACTTGAACTACGGTAACGACGATGAAGATGGTGGTAACTATGACTTGGTAACTCTGATGTCCTGGGCGGCCTCTCACACACCGCGCCGGGTGCTGGCGGACTTACGCGGGATTGAATAGACAGGCACCAGTCCCGATCCCGGGCGCACACGATGAATAAAATATAATATAATGATGTCTCACCTCGGGATGAAGGTGATTGTAACGAATGACGAACACGAGACGGATAAAAATATTCGCCTCAGCGGTTTATTGGTGTAATGAAAACAATAATAATAATGTGTATAATGAAAAATCAACAGGTTGTGTCCAATATTGACAACAACAGAAAAAAATACAATGATCGCGGTAAATGCCAATCGACACGATAAAAAGTATATATATATATATAAACAAGAACGAAGCACTTGTTCACAATGAACGGTGGCGAGCTAGAAAAAAATAAAATAAAAGACAAAAAAAAGGTATGCTCGCAATGAACGACACAAAACGACAAAAAGACGCAAAAAGAATATAAATTATGTAATTATTCTTCATGATTTGACCTGGGGAAAAAAATGGAGACAAACCGCAGATTAAACCTTCAAAAAAATAAATAGTTGAGACAATTAGAAGATAACAACACAACAGTTGAGGAAAAAATTATCAATATTAAAAAAATACAATTAAAAAATTCAATAGTCGACCTTAAAAAAACAAAAAACTATTGCATATCAATTAATTCCTCACATCAGTACATCGAAACAATATACAAAAATTTAAAGAACTTGAAAGAAATAAACAAGAATTGAAAAATTACATCAATGTCATTTAAGGATTGCAGATAGCCTTGACGACATATATCAAGAGATAGAAAATATAGAAGACCATATTATTATTAACAATAACACCATCCAATAAACTAACATTCGCAATTTAATATACATAAATATATACATAGTAGTAATGCAAAACGATATCGTTTTTCGATATCGATATCAATATCGAACCAATTTTACGATATCGATGAGACTAATTTATCGAAAGTACATCAAAACAGTTTCTTCAGATATTGACAAAATTGTGGTGCTATAATAAAATTTCTATATGAACGACAACTTATTGATGTTTTTCCAAATGTACATATTGTACTGAGATTATACCTGACAATACCGTTGACAAATTGTGAAGCAGAACGTTCATTCTCAAAGTTGGCTCTAATTAAAAATCGACTAAGATCTACACAGATTGAAGATAGGTTGAACGCATTAACAATTATGTCAATTGAAAATGACATATTATGTAAAAAACTTTCATTTGATGACGTTTTAGATACTTTTGCATCAAGTAAATCTAGAAAAAAATGTTTTAAATAATCATTTGTTTGTATTTTTGTGTTATTACCATATATTTTATATTTCAACATTTAACTAAATTGTATTTTTAAATAAATAAACTATGTAATGTAAATTTGCTATCTGAGAAAAAATATTTTTCTTATTTAACCAATAAATATCAATTGGCATATTATTATAAAAATACTTTTTTTGTAAAATTAGGGCCCCCAAAAATAAATTAGCCCAGGGCCGCTAATTTCATTGATCCGGCTCTCTACATCAGATTATTTTAAATCGAAGTGATCCATTTAACGCTGTTACTAACAATCAGACAATGAACCCCTCGGTTATTGATTCTATATCTCTAAGAAGATTTCATAGAAAACCAATACATTCGTCACTTTGTTCCGACTTAACATGCATAGCTCTGATCAGTAATTGAATTACCCGATCAGACGAAGACGAAGATATAAATAGTACAATTAATAAAAAAAAAGATACACAAATACTAAAGTACACTTTTGTCATATTTTCTACTGTTCACCTGTTAGGATTCAAATACCTTCTACAAAAAGAAAAAAGAAACAAATACTGGCACACAGCCTATACGGGGTACGCAAAATAAAAATAAAAAAATAGTACAGGAGCTCCGTCCTGCACTGTGCACCCCTCCTCCCCGATTCGAGTACTGGTGGGAACTGACGAAAACCCCAATACCAGCCGAGTCAAATTTATGATATGAAATTATATAAAAAAAAAAATTTTAAAATGCAAAATTTTTGGTGGGGGTGGAGCGTAAGGTAGTTTGTGGGAGAGACGACCGTCGATACCGCTCCAAACGACGGCACTACTCGCATGCGCCGCCCGTGCGCGTGTTTACACCTGGGTTTGCGGTCCGTGGCTCAGAAACGGAGCGGTAAGGTCGGTTCCGCCCTCCGCCGCCAACGCCATACGGTGAGACGCGTGACGCGGCGGCGTCGGGGCCGAACCGTTGAAAATGACATCCTTGGCGTCACGAGGAGCGACGCCGAAAACATGGGGTTTTGACGAGTAAGCCGGACGGCTAGTGGTACGCCGCCTCTCCCGGGAGTACCCCCGACGACGTAAACGGCCGGCGGTCGTATATATACCGCACGGTCGCGTCTCAGCGACAACAAGCGAGAGTGCCGGTCGGCGGGCCCTTCGAAAACCGCCATCTCGCGGCGGAAGCTGGACGAGTGGACCCGTGGACAGATCGTGCTCATGCCACTACGCCGTCGTCGTTTCTTTCCGAACACACGTCGTGTGTCGACCGTGAACGTCATCGTAACACGTCCAATTTCTTTTGTTTTTGTTTCAGTCTCCGGGCGAAGCGAAGGATCTTATGGTTTTACAATGACTTTAATTCCCATTTAGGAAGAAATGATAACCTACAAAATTAAAAAAAAATGTATTACCAGGTTATTTTATTAATGGATATCCATTAATATGGATCATAGTACCTAGTCAATTAATAATCTCTTTTTTCAATAAATATGTATCTGTATTTAATACATAATATCAGGGGCGTGCCTAGAAATGTTTTTCGGGGGAGGGGGGGGGGGTTCAATATTTTTACTAACACGTACCTATTTTAATATATATATTATAATATTAAGTAAAACTTTTATTAACAATTATTTTAATTTTTCGGGGGAGGGGGGGGGGGGTCCTATGTACGCCCCTGCATAATATGTATTAATTATATTATACACTTTAATATAGTATACCGTTACTTTTTGTATTTTTCCCCACTTGTTATTGTCTTGCATATTTTTTTAAATTCCTACCATTTATAGTTCTATTGAATATTGTGATATTTCTCAAAGTAGTGAAAGTATCTTATGATTATGATAGTTTCACAACTATGGTTTCTTGGACATATTTGGAAAACTTTTCCAAACGGAAACTACCATCAATCGAGCTAAATACTCTAATGTATCTAATGTCAAACAAGTATTTCGGCAACAGCTAACAGGTATACTTTATGTATTTTCATTTCAGATTACACTCAGAAAATCGTTTGTCAAAACATTTGAAACAGTTAAATCAAATACGCAAGTGACAGTGTGAGTTCATGATTTTATTTGTGATTCTTAAAATTAATTTACATGAATTGATACGAAAATAAGAATAACACAAAAATATTAAAGAATATTTACATTTATAATTTTTTAAAGTTTAATTATAATAAAAAAAATATTTCTGATTCGTTAATATACCACATTCAAACACAAGACTTTTATGCTGGCCTAAAGAATGCTAACCGTATATGACATGAATACCCATTTCCAGTTTTTTCTTCAATGGTATACCCCATACATATTTCGTGAAGCAGTCTATCACACATAATATATATTTATATCCTTTATTATGTTTTGAAAGTGGTATCATTTCAAAATAATCTGCTTGAAATAAATCATTTTTTTCATATACATTAACTATGCGTCTAGTATAATTTTTCCTTGCTGGTTTGTGCAGCTCATTTGCAATGTCTCGTTTAGACATTTGGAATCCTTTTTATTATACCGGCTTCTAATAATTCTTCAACAATAGATAGTATTTCGTTTGAAACTCCTGTGTTTCCAGCAGCTTTGGGTGCTAATAGTAAGCGCAAACGATCGACTAATTCATTTAGATCGTCCCAATAGACTAAATTATGTTTTTGTAAACTCACACTGGTATCATAAAATAAGCCCTTTCCTTTTGGGAATAAATTCATGATGATATTTTTGTATTTATTTCCTATGGTTTTAATTTTAGAATCTCGAGTCAAATGAGCAGAAGTTTGATCTAAAATCATTTTATATATTTCTAAATCATGTTCTTTACATTCTAACGGATTCTTGTTAAATGATAAACGAACTGTACCCGGTGTTAACGAGTATGTATTATTTTCGATACACAAACTGTTTTGAATAAATTCAATATCTTTACTACATAAAGTTATACGACCATCTGAATGCTTCTTCGGACCATAAGTTTTATTTAAATCTATAGAGTTGAACCATTGATTTATTCTAATATGATATTGATCAATATCGAGTGAATCGGCTTTTTCATCGTCGTCGTTATATTGAATAAGTGATTGTTCTTCATCTTTTAGTATACCGTTATCAGATTTATGTTTAACAATGTTTTCTTTAATAACGTTTGGTTTCGTTGTACTGCGTTTCAATACATTATATTGTGTATTTGATATTTTGTTTAATGGATCGATTACTAATATAAGTATAGGTTTAAACGTCTGGGTCATTAACTGACAAATGTTGCTCTCACCACTTTTTAATGGTTTATATTTCTGTTTGATATTTTCTTTAGCTTAAATTATTTCATTTAAAACTGGACTATCTCCCTTTTTATTTATATATATAGTGTACCATTTGTAGTACACTCAAAACATTCAAAAACAATAAATTGTGCTGTATAATGAGTACACGTGAATAATATGTTTCTATAAGAGATTTATGTGTTGCCACCTAGTAGTGTTTTGGTACAAGTAAAAAAATATAATAATTTTCAGGCATTTTCATCAATGACATTTTAAAACAAATTATAACTGGCTAAAAAAAAACCGTCGATTTGTTAATTGGTAGAAAGTTGGCTTTTTCTAAGCTTTCCAGTGCTGCTAGCGAGACTTCCTACGCCACTGACTAGTACTTCCGACACTTATTGTTAAAAACTTACCGGACGCCTCGACAAAGCCGACGACAAAACACAAATGCAATGAAATAAATAATTTTTATTTTTCAGCAGACGACGATCGACTACTGTCGTATTCATCTGTATTTGCATTTGGAATAATTGAAATGTGAAAATAAATGGAATCTATTTTCGTAATACACGATATGTTTAATTTAATCTCAATGTATTACACATCAACATATATAATATTTGCAAGTGTGTTATATTGTAATATATGAAAATATCGAAGCATAAATTTATATTCATATAAATATTAAAGTATAGTAACTCGCTATAAATATATCGTTGCTAAAATTCTTTAAATATCATTAAAGATCATTGATTCAAATGTATCATTAAAAGTAATTCGAATGCGTATTATTTCTACTGGTCAAATTTTTCGTACATTTTTTTTGATTTGACTGGGGAAAAAATTGAGACAATCCGCAGATTATACGATCAAAAAGATAAATTACTTAAACAATTCGAAGATAACAACAATACAATCGAGGAAGAAATTGTATATTATATATTTATATATTATATAAAAAAACCCAATTAAAAAATTCATTGGTAATCCTCAAAAAACAAAAAACTATTGCATATCAATTCATTCCTCACATCCGTACATCGAAGCAATACACAAACATTTTAAAAAATTGAAAGAAATAAACAATAATTGAAAAACGAAAAAAGACCAATGCTGAAAATACTGAAATAATATATGTAATTTAAGGATTGCATATAGTCTTGACCACATATGTCAAGAGGTAAAAAATATAGAAAACCATATCAACAATAACACGAACATTCGCAATTTAATAGACATAAAAATATACATAGTAATTATAATAAACGCTATCATACTTAAATCATAAACAGGACTTTGTTTTTTTTCCCCGGGGACGCATTTTGCTCGACACAACTTTGTCCTGAAGTTTCACATTGAAAAAAAACACACACACTACAGGTAACAATGTTGATGAAATAATATTTGTTAAACAAATAAATTGTGGCGGTGTTGATCAACACCCAGCTCCGAATCAGCATCGATCAGCTATTATCGCCCAATGTATATATAATATTATATAAAAATATGCAAGGAGACATAAGCCCTTTCACTCTTGAAATTAAAAAAAAAGAAAAGAATTCGGAGCGATAACATGCGTAAATAGTATTGATCGTCGATATCCACCGCCGATGGAGTACCTTTATAACTTCTAGACACCCAAGGCCAGGCGTACACATAAATTATAATAGTAATTTCTTTTGCGGATGTGATTTTACTGACAACTGCCAATAGTGGGCCCACGTGCGCTTGTTGGAAAATGAGTGCCCAACTCACAAACGATTGTACCTAAACGTGACACAGATTCCAGATAAAGGTTATAATTATCGACGACTGTCTAAATGTGGTCCGAAAATAACCTTAAAACTATAAAAAATCATGTTGCTTTTAATTTACAATCAAACAGTATGAATACAAAATCTAAACTTAAAAATTCAATAGGTAAATATTTCGGAAAAAAACAATAGGGTATACGTATATTATTGATCCGATGAATTTGTCAATACGTCATTGCGCTTCAGTTGACTGTAGAGAAAGATTACTTTAAATCTATGATTTATAAAAAAGCTTAGGCTTATATCAAAACAGACCAATTTGTATAGCATAAAATAAAAAATCAAGTTCAACGATAGATACAAATGCTTTAATATCACTGAATAATCAGCTGATGGGAGTGTACCTTTTTTTTATCCATGAACAAGGACTATGTACCAAAATATACTAATCTAGCGTTTTAAATATTATTTTATTTTTTGATTTGAGACAAAACTGACATTTAAGACATGTATTAAATTACAGTATTTTTTTTTAATACATGTTGGTTACTTGTTTTTTTTTCAAGAATAAGTCGTTTAAATCAAGAAAATTATTTGATTATTCATAATTACTTTTATTACTAACTACAAAGCTAGATTATTCTTTTAAAAATATCATATAATTATTCGACTGATCGATTATTTATCGAATATTCGTTTATTAGTCGATCAATTGTTGTTCGATCAATAACCGTCCAAATCACTAGGTTATTCGATTAATCGATAATAATCGCAAATTTTTCAAATATTCGATTATTAAGAGGTAAAAAATAATCGCAAAGTCCTACTACGGCTACACGAAAAGCTGGGCGGCCGCGCTCACACCAAAAAAATCACGACGGCTGTGCCGTAGCAAACAAACATTGCGTCCGGGGTGAAAATTCGAAATGCACCCTCGTGAACTGTAATCAGTGTAAAACTCAAAATCAAAGCATTTTTACAAACGGACGTATTACATGTATTTGAAAAGGTAGAAGGCTGTAAGTCTTGTTCACCATTCGTCTACTGTTGGTGCAGTGGCACAGTAAGAGTATGGTGAACTGTGCATACGCCAAGGCCGCAAATCGTGTGGTGGCGCATAATTATGATTCAAAATAAGTGTTTTTTTTATTTCAATAGTATGGTAATTATTATTATATGTAGTGTACCATTTATAGTTTACTCAAAACATTCAAAATTCTCAAAATAACAATAAATTGTCCTGTATAATGATTACATTTGAATAATATAAGAGATTTTTGTGTGGCAACCTAGTAGTGTTTTGGTATACAAGTAGAAAAATATAATGATTTTTAAATAGGCATTTTCATCAATGCCATTTTAAAACTAATTATTATTGGTTAACAAAAACCCGTCAATTTGTTAATTGGTAGAATGTCGGTTTTTCTAAGTTTTCCTGTGTTGCTAGCAAGATAATAACGTGCTACAAATATCGCGTGGCTAAAATTCTTTAAATAAGAAGGGCCATAGTCAATTTTAGAAGTTCGCACGTGCATTTTAAAAACCACTTTTAAAATATTCCTCTGTGAACCAACTATCTAGTAAAAATATAAACAATTGTTGAATTATATAAATCCAGGTTAATACGAGGACACCCAAAGTTCAATATGAATCAATGATCTTTTTTGAATATACGAGTAGCACTCCGTACTGGTTTTTTCGCCAGATTAATAGAACCACGATTCGTACCAAAAACAACTATCACCCGAATACGAGATCCAGCGACCGGGATCGGGTGCCACCACCTACCACCGAAATCAGCATTTTGGACCAGCATAAATACGAGTCCACGACACCGCGAAATCAGATGAAATCAGACTATTTTAGATGAAGCCTCACGATTCTAAGGAACACTAAATGAAAGAAACTTTTACGGATTTATTGCTCTGTACGCAAAATCTATAATCTCTCTTCGAGTCATCATCGCAGTCATTTAATAGCATACAATAATTTACCAGGCCACCAGGGTTCATTAGTTTTTTAAAGATTGTAATAATAAAATTAAATAAAAAACTACAAATTTACAATTGATTGCTAAACACTCAACGGTGGCTCGCAACAGTATATATTTGTTCATTTTCTATTACGAATGTGTAAAAGCATTGAAAATAACAAACAATAGACATTCAAATATGCGTTATTGCGATAATTTTATTCATTTGAAATTAATAATTATTTAACTACACTAAGTACGTCTTATAAGTGTGTAATGTAACAATTTCGAAGTCGAAGATACGATTTAAACTTCAATAGTTACGAGCATGCTAGGTGACACCACAGTCGGTCTGACGATACGACACGTAATTATTTAGTGGCCGGTAGATTATGGATCATACAGTTAATTATTTTCTCGCTATCGAAGACGAGACGCAATCTGAAATGACATTACCACGCCGGCTTTCTGTAATGACTACAAGTCCGAACGCATCGAAGATAAGTATCGGATAAAACTTTTAAAAATAATTTAAGTAGACGTTTTTCCGGCCTGGGTAAGTTTAAACCATTGTCGACACCACATTAGAAAACGTTATCGTGTCTAGCTAAAGTACGCAATTAATTCGTAATCTGATTCATCAAGAAAAAGTTCGATATTTATAGAAAAATAAACGATCTCGGTAGAAAATTATTAATCACAGTCTAATGGCATTTGAATTGCGTATTTTAAACACAAATGCATCTTGTGGGTATTTTATGTTAGCCGAGTGTTATTCTAAAGCATTTCGTGCCTTTGTTTAAATAATAATTCTATTCGCTGTATTGCGAATTTAATAATTTATTTAATCAAATAATCCTTGTAAATAATTCATATTTTACATTTTTTTACTACCTACTTAATACTATAATAGATTTAGCAAAAACAGATTACTCGACATGTTCATGTTTCATATATTATTTCCATTTTTATTTTCTCCGGCAACTCGTATGAAATCTTCCTTTTGAAAACAATACGTTTAATTAAATTACGTTTAATTAAGTGTTAAAATTCATATCTCTTTTCCGTATGGATATGAAATTTAACTAAATAGCAAATGCCATAAATGATAATTTCAATATCAACATATAACAGATTCAGAGATCAAATACTCACCTTGATGATCGAAACAAGAATATTAATACGCTAGACAAGTATCTTGTGGTGCAGAAATTTTTTACCCGTTTTAGCATCAGAGTATTTTTCTCGACTCGGCACAACAAATGTTGCCAACGGCTGGCTTTATTCGTTTATTTTAACAAGGTCAAAACTTTCTGATCATACTTACAATAAATGCTTAGTGTTTTTAAAGCGTGACCGTCAATTAATTTAATTATGATTGTAATTTTGTTTTCTGTTTAATTAATGATTAATTGATTACAGATAAATCAATAACCAATGTATTAATAACAAATACATATTTGTGTTGACTGTAAAAAGTACACGATGACAATAAATATATGTGCACTTCTAGCACTCATCAAAATAAAATGTAATTTACATTTCATATTTATTTGATGAAAATTGTTTCATTTTTTCGCATTAAGTATCAATAAATACGATTTTCAAGATATTTTGCCCATCTCTGGGAATAGAAGTGCATGGAAAGCTTTGCGCATTCTGTGCACACGAACAAACGAAATCCGTTTGAACGCTCGCGCAATCCATTCGTGTGACGTACAATATTATGCTCAAGCGTACACTTACGAGCCTTTAGTGATGCGACAACATCCGGATTAGCCGAAAATCCCGAAAAAATCCGGATTATGGATTATTTCTACGATATATACTTACGTTTAGATTTTTACTTTCCAACCACTCTTGGTTTTACATGAAATCATTATTATCCGATATTATTTTCGACAATATATTCTTCAACGAACATGACATCTTTCATGACGTCGAGATCTTTTACATAATATATTTTATTATGTTTGACATAAAATTCAAATTTTTCATTTTCATGCTTTCCTGGAATTTCGTCCGGGGCATCAGGATACCGTTCGGTTCCCTTGCCACGACCCTGCACGACGGCCACTACAGCAACTTATGCCGTAGACACGCGTAGAGCGAAAACCGACGATCACATCGACACGCGTTAAAGCCGACACAAGCGATAAATCCGACGATCATGTCGACACGCGTAAAGGCCGATACGTAAGTGCACAGACGACTCGGGTCGGACGTGTCCGGGTACGCGGCTAACGACCGACAACGACGATGGCCGAGTACCGCACGCGACGACAACGGCGCGGCGGCGGCATGGCGACGAGAACCGGAATAGTGGAAAACTGCACGAAAGTTACACGCTCGGCGTGCGCTCACGCAAACCGGTTCACGACCGATCGACGCGAAAATGCAACGTGTTCAAACAATAAGAACGATCTGCTCTACACCCTACACACAGAGGTGGATTTCTCCACGGGTACTGTAGGCAGCTGTCAAGGGTAGCAAAATTTGGAGGGCCGAATTCTGTAGTGTTTTATTAAAAAACATCAATCGTATAAAAAAAAAAAAAAAATTGGAAAATTAATCACTTTATATTTACGATGAATAATAATATAACACCTAATGTGCGTATTTTTTTTTTTTTTTTTTTATATATTATAATATCGTATATTGTAAATTATATATCTATCTATTTTGGTTTGTTTTAATTTATAGCCGTTATAAATAATATAATAAACAACTATCTTTAATTGTAATCTCTTTAGCTGTAATCTAACCATTGTTCAAGGACTTTGTCCGTTAAATATTATAAATAAATAAATAAATAAATAAATAAATAAACTGTTTAGAAAACCGTTTTTGATAATACTCTATTTGACACGTTGGTATAGTCCAGGGGTGGCGAACCTATGGCACGCGTGCCAAAAGTGGCACGTGGAAAAAACTGAATTTATCGAAATTTTAATAAAAATAAAAATTTGAATCATACTATTTATGAAATCGTAATTAAAATAAATACGATTAAACCATTTTTTCAGATTTTATTTATAATTATATTCCTTTAGTCATTTATGCTTTACTAATATTACAAATACAAATAAATCTTCTACAGTCGGGTCTCGATAATCCGAAGGAAATTGGGGAAAGGGGTCGTTCAGATTAGCGATTTGTTCGGATTACCTATAACTTAAAAAAACCTCAATTTCATTGTAATTTAAATTATGAAATTTTGTTTTTAGCTGTATTAATCGTGTAAAAACTCGTAATTTCAAAAGACAATGAGTATATAAAAAGCTGGTAAGTGAGATGATGGTGGTACAAGTTCGTCCTTCGTCCCTTCGGTCCTCGGACAAGATATTGGTGATGAATGTATTAAGTTTTAAAGAAATGATGACTCATTTCTTTAGTATAAAACTATTCTGAGCAAAGCATCAGTGTTATATAATATATTATTATTTAAATACTGTTTACGTATTTTACGGTTATTTGTATAATTTTTGGTGAGTTTTTTTGTAATTTTTGTAATAAAATATTCAATTAGATATAACTCATTTAAACTTCAATTGTTATAACAATTATAACTCATTAGAAATAAACTTAAAAGAAATCAGACAATATCGAAAAAAATCGTATAATAATTTATTAAAGTGTGTATAAAAAAAAATCCTGACTCACGATTTTTTAATTTTTGTTAGGATAATTAGGTAGGTATATGAGTTAGGTCATATTAAATTTTCAGAACTTTTTGTCAAATATTTAAAATTATATTACATAAAAACTTTCAAACAATTTGGTAAATTAAAAGTTCTATATTTAAGTCAAAAGTGCTATAATTGTTCTGAAAATGTTGTCCAATATAAAAAAGTATGTATTTGATATTGGATAAAATTTTCAAGTTTCTAGCTTCAATACTTTTCGATTTATGACTAAATACCTAAAATCTGAACAGTGAAAATCTCGTTTACGGCGGATTTTTACCGATTTTACCGTTTTTACTCAGTTTTTCGATCGCTATTCTTGATTACTGGAAAAACTATGGAAATTTTGGAAAAATGACCTCTTTAAAGTACCATCTCAGTTCAATTTCGAATCTAAAAAGTTGCTGGACGAAACTTTTGGACAAGGATTTCTATACGAAAAAGTGTTTACAGAAAAAAAAATAAATAAATAAAAAAAAAAAATAAACATTATTGTAAAACCATAAGATCCTTCGCTTCACTCAGAATCTAAAATATTAAAATAATTATGAGTATAATTAGGAACCTTACTATTTAAAATATTGATTTATTTTTTTTTTGTACACTGGTATAGCGTATAAAATGGTACACATAATATAGCGATAAGATAATTCTCAATCCCGTTCGGATTACCGCGTCTTTCGGATTACCCTGTGTTCGGATTATCGAATTCCGACTGTATATGGAACAGTGGTGAACAATGCAGACATCGAAATGTCGGAAGTCATGCAATCCGCTTACTTTTATTTTATTTTTTTCATGTTTTCTTGAAAGTTTATTATGTGTAGTGAATTTTTTCAAGTCAACGCAAAAACTACATGTTTATCAAAATTAGAAATTTAGATATTCTGTTATAAAACTATTTACATGAAAAAAAGGAAAAAAAGTTCACATTAAAATATAATTAAATTAATAAATTAATGTTCACAATAAAATCCTAATTGCATATTTACATTTTTAATACGATTATTCAATGTTGACATCTGATTCGATAATATTATATATAATTTGTTAAATAACCTACACAAATATTGACTTCATTAAACTTCCTTTGTGTGTGTGTGGGGGGGGGGGGCACGCGAACAGTTTTAGAAAACTTTGTTTGGAAAATTTTGACACTCGACTCGGAAAAGGTTCGCCACCCCTGGTATAGTCCATCCAGAACCCACGTCGCCTTGTTAAAAATACGTACGGTCGACGATTTCAATGTGTATCATAAAAAGAAAGTTTTTTATTACAAAAGCATTGTAAATTGTAGTGTTAAACTCAATGCTCCTAACAATGGGTATAGTGTTGTTTTATTATTAATGTTTCATAATCAATAAAAATTATCAGGGTGTTCCTTCACTTGAATGTCTAAATGTGCCCCTTGAAAAAAACATTGGGTTTATTGTTCATAATTAAGGATTTTGTACTTTACTCACTTTTTTTTACTATCAGTATTTTACTAAACAATAGCATTATTTTGAGTCCATGTAAAACATTTCAAATGTTTATTGTTGGTACGATTTGAATAATTAATATGTAACATTAGAGAAGCTAATTTATATTTAATACAATGTTATAACAAATTAATGTTTCTAAATATTATCCGTGTTATATTATTTACACATATTTTATAATAATTTTTTTTTTTAACCAATTTATTTATTTTACGTTTTACAGCTGGTTCTAAGTTTTTAAATTCATTAATCACTTCATTCGAATTTACATCAACAGTCAAATTTTGTTCAACAAATAAAAATAAAAGAACGTCTAAACGCTCCTGCTTCATAGTAGATAAATTAATAATTTATAATAAATTCATAATTAATAATACACTGCCGGCTCATTTAAATTTTAACTGTCATAAATATTATTTTATAGACTTGATGCTCTCCAGCAATAGGTCCCTCGGTTAAATTTATAATTTTATATATTAAAGTAGTCTTTATTTTTGAACTTTCAAATTTTTATTTTAGTACCTCACTTTTTTCATTACCAATTATTTTAATTACTCTTTCAAATGTTTGAGAGAATGTTGTCAATATACTTATTGGTCTATGATTGAATAATTTTTTTCTCTGGAGACTCAACTTAACTTTGTCCAAAAGTTTCATCCAAAAACTCTATATAAATCAGAAATTCAATGTACTGTGAGGATTTATTAAGCTCTCATCAAATATTTTTTCCAGGCGAGTGCAAAAACAGCCTAAAATGGACCAAAAACGGCGAAATTAGCCGTAAACGACACTTTCATTAAATCGACTTCAGTAATTTCGTCATTAATCCAAAAGTTATGTTGCTAGAATATTGAAATTTTCACCATATATTATTGACGTATTATTACATACTATAATTGAAGTTTCAAAAAATTTTCCAACTTTTGGGATAAAAATAGAATTTTGAAAATACTTTGTTTTTTTAAAATGTTATCCCTCATAAAGTTTTAAATGTGACAAAAACTTTTGAAAATTTAATATGATTTTACTAGAAACTTCTTTAATGATTCTGAAAAAAATCGTATTTCCAGATTTTTTTAATAAGCGTTTAAGTAAATTATTATACGTTTATTACGTTTTTCGCTTTATTTCCAATGATTTAAATATTTAAAAAAAATAATATTATGTGAAAATAAATCCAAAAAATAGCACTATAAACCCTGAAATTGCAAAATAGCAATAAAAACCGTAAATATGCAAAAAATGGCAAAAAAAATTCATGTACGACATCAGATAAATGTGAAACATATTTCTATCTTACTTAGGGTGTTCTAGGACGAACCAAAAAAAATATGCATTTGCCACAACTTCCGAGCCAGGGTAATAACCTGTTTTTACGTCAATTTTCAACTTAAACAATTTATTTGAATAAATTGGTCAATTCAAACATATAGCAACATTGAAATACAGATAGAACTACTAGTTTGGGAATTCTTTTTTTAAATATAGGTGTTATTATTGAAATTTCGAAACTTTCGGGGATTGTCCCTAAGTTTATAATGTTATTAATTATTTTAACTAATGGCTCGATTGCATAGTTTTACCATTTCAGTAGAAATACTATCGTGTACCGGGGCAGTACCTCCTTTTAAGAATTATTACGATTATGTTTTTAATTTCTTTTAAATTAGTTTTCTTAAATTTAGTAATTGATGAGATATTGTTTGGTCATTGCTTAAAAAAAATTGTCGGTCTACTTATTAATATTATAAGTTGCTATTTTAGCAAAATATGAATTGAAATTCTCTGCTATTTTGTTAGGATGCTTTTTATTAGTATTTATTATTATTTTTTATAATAAAAAACATCCTAACAAAATAGCAGAGAAATTAAAAAAAAAAAATTAATTTTAGAATTTTAAAATAATATGTATACAAATTTTGTATACATATTATTTTCTATTTCTATTCGTACATTACTATTTTTATTACACTTTGGACATTTTGTGGCTTCATTTATTGTTTTCCATATTCGTTTAGGGTTATTATTTCACTTCATAAATTTATTTCATCATCATAAAAATTTTATTTTCCATTATTCAGAATAATATTATTTATGTTATTTCTAAGTTTTAAATATTCATTTCGGATCAAACGGTTGTTTCTAGACTGTGAAATAAATATCTTTTTTTGATACTGTTTAATAAAATACCTATTGTCATCCATGGTTTTATTGGACTTGTGTGTGAATAATGTGGTTTTAAAAATAAAAATCGTTTACTTTTAAGATTCGTTTTTAACATTCTTAAAAATATTTAAATAATTAACAACTAATTATTTACTTAAAATATTTTTATTTATTATCCTAACGGAATGAAATGTAGTTCGGGTAGTAAATTCGATATTAGTTAATAAGGTGCGGTTATTTTACACTGTATTGTTTTTATGCAAAAAAAGTATGCTTATTTTTTTGTAAGTAGATTTTCTTTAATAAATAAAAAATGTTCATAAAATTATAGCTTGCAAAAGTCACCCTTAATGTATAAACTTGATATGTTGTGTTTTGAAATTTTACTATTTTTTGCTAATTTGTTTTCGGAAATAATATTTGAAAAATAAAATCTTAAAATGTCAAGTGAATTTTTTATCTTTGTATATTTATAAATTTATATTTTTTTAGGGTATTATGAAAAAAAATATCTTAAAGATTTTAAGGTCGCTCTGGCCAATGAATTCCCCAACTAAGACATATACAGGTTAATAGAGAAAAGCCTCATGGGTCTTATAGTCGATTGTCGTGCAAAATTTTTATATATAAGGGTGCAAAGATAAATAAATATTGCATTAGTCTTATGGGGACAATTCATAAAGTTAATTATTTTTACCATGAAATCGCGAATTCCCCAATGCAGATAGTGATAAACTGAAAGTTCAAAGCTTAAAAAATTTATTGGTACTTTCCGAATATGAGGTATACGTGGGAAATTTCGTGTAATTAAACGAAGAAATTTTATAATTTATGATTTTAAAATAAATTTTTTTCCATAAAATAATTTGTAAACTGCATTTAATAAAAAATATTAATATTAACTTGATAAGTATATACACGGAAGTTTGAATTTGAGTTTTGAATTTATTTTTTTTTGCAGATGTATTGTTTAATAAAATGTTTCATAAAATGTAAAATTAAAAGATATTTACCATTAAATTTGTGAATATTATTTAAAAAATTAATTTTTTGAATTTTTAAAAGTATTATTTGTATCATTTAAATAGTTAAATGTGTATTTTTTTTTTTTATCACTCAACGACTGGCCGTCGGACACGCTGGGGGTCCGATGCAGGGAGAATCTGGGGCCCCGATGCAGGGAGAACGCTACATGCAGGGAGAATCGAATTGTAGGTTACCAGAACCCAGAACGTCGCGTTGTCATCATCACGGTCCCAAGAAAGGTTTTCCATTAGCAACGTATAAAGATATGAACTATCACGTCGCGCGACGGTGATATGGAAGGGAAAGTTTGGGCGGCCACGTCTAGTCGCCGTCCGTTGCCGTACCGCGACCTCACCCACAGATACTTTGACTATATAAAGATTTTTTATGAAAACTCATAGAAATGAAATTTTTTTGAAATTTCGACCAAGTCCATTGGATTCCTGAGGTCGAAAACTCTTTATATATGAAATATAAGAAAAATCGTTAGAGCCGTTTTCGAGATGGCATGACTGAAAATAGGTACATACAATTCCTTGCTCGTTTTATAGTATAAGATGTAGTTACTGTCGTAGCGTGTCTAGGGGAGGGGTGTTCAACCCCCTCAGAAATTTTATATATATATATATGCCAAAATTATTACCTAGTTAAATAAATAATTTTTATATATTTGTTAATAAAAATATTGAACCCCATTTTAATATCCCCATATATCAATAAAAATAAACAAACAACAAATTATAATTGTAACCTTTTATTGGTTTTAGAATATTCAATTAGTATATCCTCAGCTATAAGCTGATTTGATACTTCTCTTTCAATGTTTATTATTGCCAAACTAGAAAATCGCTCCTGGTTCATCGATGTGCGTAGCCAATTTTTAATTCTTCTCATAGTGGAGAAAGAACGCTCACGCGTGGCTGAACTAACGGGGATTGAAAGAGCCACTTTCAACAAAGTGTATAAATTTGGATAAATTTCAGATTGTACCATTTCTTTTATTTTATCAAAATCAATCTGTAATTCTATGCTTGATCTAAGTACACAATTTTTTACCACCATCATTTCACTTTTCAGAGCATTTAAATCAATATTGAACAACTCCTATAAGAAAAGAAATTATTTTTATATTAAATTGAATACATCTCATGTTAATACGTAATTTATCCTTGCTTTATAATTTTCAATGAAAAAAGTGCTGTCATCATAATTTAATTTCATAAAATTATCAACTGCTGTGGCCATTTTCAGGCTTTCAGTGGAAAATCTTTTTTTTATGTTTGTAACAATAGTGTCTATTAATTTGAAATAAATTATTCGCCAGTGTTTTTCGTTTTCATTAGTTTGTTCAGTGCTTGTGGTTGATGATAAATGGAAATCCTTCAAATGATTTGGTTCTCTTTTTAATCTCTTAGCAGTACAATTTTAAATAATATACTTCATATCAATGATAAAAATATATTTATACTAACCTTCTATAGGTGTTTCAATACCATGAGTTTCAGCAAACATTTTAACAGTAGACCATACTTCAGAAAAACACTTATCTGAACGTTTCTCTTCAAACGTTTTTATTACACCTTCAATAACTAGGCCAGCTTTTCCCAGTGTTGCTGTTATTATTATTATTTATTTATTTCAGCAAAATCAATATCATTATTTCAATACAATAATCAAATTACAAAAGTTAAATTATTATAATAATAGTGATAAGAGCTGATACGTATACCAACTGAGCAAGCTCGTTTCTGGTATACGGAGTTCCTATGCATATTACTTATATAATATAATAAAATAAAATGACATGTATCTTATACAATTTGAGAAAGATGCATTTTACTTCTCTAAATAACATTATCTTATAATTATATAACTAAACGATACTAATAGATAATCATTTATATTTACACATAGATACTTTTTAATAATTGATTTTTACACACATTCTCATCAAGATCATTTACTATTTTAGTAATAAAATTATATTTTTATACGATTTTTGTTAATTATATTTTTTACATTGGTTTTATTAGACTGATTTTCACATTCATACTTTATTAGACTCTTTACATCATTTCCTAAATTGTTGAATATAGTTTTGACCATATAATCAGGAGCACTTTTTGTACTGGATAATGATATATAAGGTAATTTTATGTTATTACCTGTTCTACTATCTATTATATCTGTATTATTAAGTATCTGCATTTGAATTGTTTTTATAAGTGTTTGTTTAATATATAATTTATAGATTGATAATATGTTAGTATTTTTAAAAATATCTATTGAGGGGTATGTTGGTGGTAACGAGTAGGCTACTTTTATAATAATTTTCTGGGCAGTATATACCGATTTTATGTCTGTTCTGCTGGCGCCTCCCCAGCATGTTATACCATATAATAGGAGTGAATTACATAATGCCATATAAATTTGCCGTACAACTGATTTATTAAGAAAGCGAATTTTATAAAATAGGGAAATTAATCTCCGGATTTTATTTTTGATTAATTTTATATGCTCAGACCATTTCAGCTCCTGATCCATTATGACTCCTAAGTATTTAAATTGTTGTACCATTTTAAGTGGTTTACAATTACAGATTGTCTTATTTGCGGAACATTGATGTAATATGAAGTTCACTCCAACTGGAAGCCGTGATCGGTTTGTGACTATCGGCATGCATACTGATTTATTTACATTAAGTGATAATAAGTTTTTTTTCCATCCAGTTATATACAAGCTGTAAGTCAATTTCGACTATTTCTATTAATTTTGACCAGTTGTCTTCGGCATTAACCAGAGCTATATCATCAGCAAACATGAATAATTTACCTTTTAATAATGAAGCTGGTATAGAGTTAATATAGATTAAAAATAATAAGGGGCCTAATGACGTACCTTGTGTTACTCCATAATCTTGGACATAACAATAGTCACTATAATGCGATGCAATAGTGGTTAATTGCTGTCTATTACTCAGATAACTAGAAAACCAATTAAGTGTCATATTATTGAATCCTAATTCTTTTAACTTATGTAGTAATAATTGTCTACTAATTGAATCGAAAGCTTTTTCTAAGTCTAGAAACGAAATTAGTATTTTCTTTTTATTGTCTCTCTTGTAATGTAAAAAATTTGTTAAATCTATTAAAGCGTCCTCTGTTCCTAAGTTCCTTCTAAACCCATATTGTCCAACAAATATTATTTTATCACTTTCTAGGTATTCTAAGAGTTGGTTTTTTATTATTTTTTTCAAGGATTTTGGCTATAATACCTACTAAAGATATGGGTCTATAATTTAAAAAGTCAGTTTTATCTCCGCTTTTATGTATTGGTACAATTTTAGCCATTTTCAATTCATCGGGTACTATAATATTATTATCGTTATTATCAAACTCTTGAACTATTCTACAAATATAACACATAATATTTCAAAATATAAGAGTTAAAATAATGAATTTGAACATAAAATGACATAAAGCGAAAAATAAAGTAATAAAACTGAATATTCGAGTAAAAATGTGAGTATTATAGTTTAAATATTTAGGAGTCAAAGTCCCCACCAAAGTTGTACTAATGTTCTTCCTACTTTTTTGTAAATGTATCCCAATTTTCAAATACAGCACTGGTTACATTTACGTATCCAGGCTTTTGTTTTGCAGTTTTTGTCCATATAATTATAATTATAATCTTCTTTCTCAATTTCATCAATTAAAATTTCAATGTCATAATTATGGATTTAAAATATATAATTAATTAATCAAATAAATGAGATTGTCATAAATAATTTGGTGAAAAAAAAAATTGGTGGAACCGCGGATTCTTTTCGATGTGCAGGTGTGTCGCACTCCGTATAAAACAGTTTGTTACGATTTCAAGCGTTATCGAGTTCAAATTGCAAAACCACTCTATAGCATGGCGCGCTGCATTAATAATTAATTATTATTATAATTAATCAATTATTGATGGCATGCGTTTTTATTTAGCGTTTTTATCGCGTGGTGCTGCCGCGTTTTCACCGCTGTAGTATGGCTAGACCCTAAGTTTAACGTTAAAAGTGGTTTCTTATTGGAAATTAGTTTATTTTAGATTCTGAGTGCAGCGAAGGATCTTATGGTTTTACAATGATGTTTATTTTTTTTTTATTTTTTTTTTTTATTATTCTTTTTTTCTGTAAACACTTTTTCGTATAGAAATCCTTGTCCAAAAGTTTCGTCCAGCAACTTTTTAGATTCGAAATTGAACTGAGATAGTACTTTAGACAGGTCATTTTTCCAAAATCTCCATAGTTTTTCCAGTAATCAAGAATAACGATCGAAAAACTGAGTAAAATCGGTAAAAATCCGCCGTAAACGAGATTTTCACTGTTCAGATTTTAGGTATTTAGTCATAAATCGAAAAGTATTGAAGCTAGAAACTTGAAAATTTTATCCAATATCAAATACATACTTTTTTATATTGGACAACATTTTCAGAACAATTATAGCACTTTTGACTTAAATATAGAACTTTTAATTTACCAAATTGTTTGAAAGTTTTTATGTAATATAATTTTAAATATTTGACAAAAAGTTCTGAAAATTTAATATGACCTAACTCATATACCTACCTAATTATCCTAATAAAAATTAAAAAATCGTGAGTCAGGATTTTTTTTTATACACACTTTAATAAATTATTATAACTCACCAAAAATTATACAAATAACCGTAAAATACGTAAACAGTATTTAAATAATAATATATTATATTACACTGAAGCTTTGCTCAGAATCGTTTTATATTAAAGAAATGAGTCATCATTTCTTTAAAACTTAATACATTCATCACCGATATCTTGTCCGAGGACCGAAGGGACGAAGGACGAACTTGTACCACCATCATCTCACTTACCAGCTTTTTTGTTTTTTTTTTCTTAATATACCTATGAACTTGAACCAAAGCACAATATGAAAATTTCATTTTAATTTACCATCATACGTAGGTGCATAAAATAAAACTGATTAATGATAATACAATAATAATCTTACGAAGTCTTATAAATTATAATATTATATGAAATGATATAATATTTCATAAGCAATAATACTTGTTCTTCCATATCATTGTATTTTTGTTTTTTCTGTGTTAAAACAATAATATGTACAAAAACATAACGTATTAACTTTATAACGGAGCAAAACAATATTTCAACTGAAATGTAACTGTATCAAATGAGTAAAAATCTAATTCGTTGAGTTAGAAGTTACTTAAAAAAAGTAAATTGTTAATGAACTTAGTTAAAAGCCACTTAACTTTTTAACTCGACTTTAAATTTTAAAATTAATCATAAACTTGAGTTTATAGGATGATAATATGGTTGGTTCATGAATCATGACAGTTGATAAGTAGTAAGTGATACTATATATGACATACTGATTACTGGTGTACCCGTTTCGAAGGTGTCATATTCGAGAGTTTTTCTGACCACCATGGTCCATGGAAGTATTGAGCTGAAGAAAACCATTATTTTCTTATTGATAACTTGGTAGATCACGTATTGCATTTTTTTTAATCTGTATAGATCGCATATATACTAGGTACCGTTGATTGTCTTTGAAAGTATGGAAAACATTAAATTTTAAATATTTTCCGATTTGTCGAAATCGAAAAATGCATAAATGTAAATAAATTAAATAAAACATACACGAAATATTCCATTACTATGAACATGAAAATACAACAATTATTAGTTATAGTGACAGTTCTCTGTGAGTATAGGTAGTCTTGATAACAAATGGCAGAATATCCGTTTAAAAAAAATGTATTATTGAGTGATTCATATTTTGCAGTAACGTGCAGACAAAGAGCTTATTAAATAGATAATAAAAAAATCAAAAATACTTTTTTGTGGCCATCTACTGTCTTTGCGAAATTAATTTCAAAAGTTTCAAAAATTCCTTCAGCGTGGTTATTATAGAATTTTTTTCTTATTTTACCAACGTGAAATGCCAATAATCAAAACATTCACATTGTTTTAATACAAATAATTACGAATGATATTATAATACGGTCACTTCAACATCAAATTACAATTCATTGGAATAAAGTATCAAGTAAAGTGGAAAAATACCATAAAGAATGCACGAGGAAAAATATGCGGTATTTTGGGAATTCGATAATATTAATCAGTAATCATTCAAACCGCTGTGAAATAAAACATCAATATAAGTAATGTCGTTGACATAATTTTCGACCCATGGCTATAAAACTTATGTCTATCAGGGTGGACAATAAAAATATGTTACAACTTACACTTAATATGTAGTTAAGTAGTAGCCTGACCACCATCAATTTAATATATTTATATTTATATCACCAAGAGAATATCGTATTTATATTCTTGCTTTTAAATTTTCTATTGCATAAAAGATCTTTAAATAGTTTTGAAAAAAAAATATTTCCATAACCGTTTTTGAGATCTGTCGATTGAAACAGTCCAAACGAATAGAATTAACTACAATAAACATAGCTTAATTTCTATATAACTTAGATTTATAGTAAAAAAAATTGATTGTTTCAAAACATTGAATAACGGGTAACGGTCTTTATTATTCAAATATATATTTTATAATAATTTAGCGCAGGGTGTTTACTGTTTATCACAAAAAAATAGTAACAAAAATGGAACGTAACATATTTGTTCAGCGTATTCTGTATAATTTTAGCATTAGATATCATTAGGACCGTTAAATTTTTATCAGCCATATGACTTGTTCAAAATTCTATTTGAATTAATACGGAGAAGAAAAATATGAAATCGCAAATGCGTTTGCCGCAAAAAAAAAAAACGATAGTGAATGGATATGTTTCATGTTATCTTATAGCTTAACACCCATTTTCAGGTTATATTTCTTTTCCTAAATATTAGTTATTACTAGGGCTTGGATGTTATAGAACTAAAAATGTTATAAAATAGATTGTATTATTGCTATGAAAAAACCCAAAATTGCACTTAAAAATTGGAATAAAAATTTTTTTCTACCAAAACAATTAAAAAAAAAATATTAACAAATTATTTTATGAAATGGATTAAGTAATATTATAAAGTAATTTTATTAGATATGTTTTAAACGAGTAGATTATAAAAAAAAACCTTAAAAATTATTGCACTGTACTATAAACGAATTCTTTAGGTTCTCAAAATCGAAAGACCTTCGATTAGAAAATAACAAATATTCTTGTAGACGGAAAAACTACGCTCGACGTCAACCGAGGTTATTGGTGCATATTTAAAATAAATGAAGTCTTGAATAATAGGTAGGTCAAGTAAATATTTATTTTACCTTAGAAATTAATTTCTCAACTTTGGTAAATTTTCGATAATAATTGGTATATCTATTTAGATAATCTAAGTAAAAACACGAAAAAAATACATAAAATTAATTTAAAAAAATACATAATACACAAAATTGTATTGAACATGACAACCATCAACAAAATTGCCATAAAATTGAAAAAAGTTAAAAATTGCAAAACGTTGCACTTAAAATATTAATTAATACTCGGATATTAAATTTTACTCGTTTGAAACAAATTTATAACCTTCTTAGTAACGTATCAGAACAATAGAAATGCAAATGCAACAACATCCGAGCCCTAGTTATTACGCTTAGAGATGTTCTATAAAAAGGATATCCACCGGACACTGATTGAAAAAATATAGTGTGTTGCACATTATACTGATCATCGGTAGATTCAATAAGATAATTCACAACTTAAAATGAAAAAAACAATTATTTAAATATGAAAATAATTAATTTTTCGGTATGATTTATCAAGACATTAAATTGAGTCAACCAGTTGCGTCATAATTATTATTATTAAAATTTGCTTGTCTACGTTTTGTTACATTTTTTTTAAGAGCGCGTACATCGGTAGTATGAAAAAAAAAACAAAAATAAAATTTCATGTTTTATTACATTCATTGTAATTAATTTAATATTTTATATTATATACGTTTAATTATTATTTACTTAGCAAAACAAAATTAAATTTGTTTTGGAATTTTATTTCATTAAAATAAAAAATTATGTTTGTTTGTTAAATAAAACTGAACTTAAATACATTTAAATATTTAATTTACTTTTAAATAATTTTTATTTTATTTATTCAAAATCTACAAATTTAGTAATACAATTATTAAAAATAAAATGTTCATGTTAAATCTGAATTAGTTTAAAGATAAATTATTAAATATTAAAACGTAATTTGACTGAGTAGCACATCAATTGGTTGGTATAGTTAATTAGTTAAAATTACAAAGGGAAACGATTTTATGATCGGGTAAAACAAATCGTTCCGAATGGAAAAATCACGTGTGCAAATATTGTAATACTATGAAAAAAAGAATCTTAAATACCAGGTAAGTATATAGGTAGGTAATTGTGGTAAATAAAAAATACAATTTCACAATTTGCCTGCCCAGGCATGGACGGTCAAAAACGCCTATGATCAATATTCACTATTTTTTACTTTCAATGCTAAGTATTTCTTCTTATCGATTGTTGATACTGTCAATTCAAATTCAATTAGTAAAGTTTAAAATACGTTAAAAATCCGATTCTTCTTATATACGTTTTGTTTTTTTACATCACAGTTCAAAGTTCACTTCATTATAAAACGTGTACCTACCTAATCCGAAATTAGAAGTTTGCGCATTAAACGGATTCAATAACTATGAGAACTTATGTGAGTAAATTAAAAAAAGTTGTTTTCAAATATTTAAATTTTAAATTAAAAAAAAAAAACAAATTTGTGATTAGTCAGCTTTGAATAAGTGACAATATTTTTTTTTAAATCTAAAAGGACACCATAATCTAATGAAATTTGAGTAAATCGAGTTAGTAAATAAATAAGTACATTTATCTCTATCATATTCATATATCTCTTGCACTACACTGAACCAAATATTATGAGTAAAATTAATAATAAACAATTATCAATTTTTAACAACCCAAAATTTATTGATTCAATTATTATTTTATTATTTTTATTACAATTTACATTATATTTAAATTAATTAATCATATTATGTTAAAAATAACAAATAGGTCTATTTAAATTAATAATATGCATTTTCACATTTAAAAAATCATAATAATTGAAATAATCTGCAATTTAATTATTTCTCCAAAAATATTGTTAATTTTACAAATTATGTGTTTAAAATAACATTACGTAGTGTTAAATCGATAAAATCATTATCATTTCAAAAGTAGATTGGTAAATGCTATTTTTACTTAGTTTCCCAGCAAATTAATACAAATTTTAAATGAGAGAATGAAGGACTGCGCGAGTAAGAAATTATTGGAACAATTAAATAACTCTCAAGGGATATCAGTTGGTAAGCATTTAAAAAACCATATAATATTTTACTCTGGATTATGTATAAACATAAATTACAATCATTCCTTTAATTTGTTTTTCGGATTTCAAGAATTTGATTGTATTGTATTTGTTACATAGTATTTTTATTCCTACATTCAAAAAAGTAACACATGATGCAAATGGTAAAAAAGGATATATTAAATTCAGTAAGAAAAATTCTCAAAACGCTTTTATTCTTATTAAATCAACTGCTGCGGAAATGGATGCAACACTTCAAAATATGTCTAACAAAGGTCCCATTCAACCACGTGTCTTAGTCCTAGGATCATTAATTAATCCAAAACAAATTTTAATTTATTTTGATAGCATAAAATATAAAATTTTTAGTGCTTTGAAAGCTTATGATATGTGTTTCAAGATATTCCACGTTTTTAATGTAGAATATCCTATTGAATCAAATGATGTATGGTTATTTATTCAAACTTTTTTTTTATAATATTAAAACAAAATATGATAAGTCGAATGTTTTAATTAAATAGATATCTGTTGAATTAAATACGTAATTAATAATGTGATGAATACTGTTTATGTAAATATTATTCTAGTTTTATAATATGTATAGTGAATAATAATATTTTCTATGTATCATTATATCAATTGATTATTTTTTTCTTAAATATATTATATCTATCAGCTAGATATGTATTAATTTAGATAACAGATATATGAATTGTGATTTAATCAAATTGTTTTTTTGGTGTTAAAAAATAAAAATAAATATTTAAATTTGTATGTATTTTTTTTTTTTATTATTATTAATGCAATTTTAACATTAATTATAATACCTTGGCAATTAATCTGAACACGAAGAAGACAAATCATAAAATCAATAGGTAATATATAAGGTTAAAAATAATAATACAAATAATTAACACAAATTAGTGGAATAGTGTACAGCTAGTACTTTTATATTTTTAGACCAGTCTGCAAGATATAATTATGGATGGCTTTTATGATGATGACATTATAGGAGGAAAGAGCTGACATATGAGAAATTGAGATCAAATGAGGAAAAATTGTATTAAAGATAATATATTCTGTTGATTGATAAAGTGGGACAGTTAAATTAATAATAAGTGATCAAAATCGCAGGAGTCCCCATTGCAGCTAAGGAGGGAAATATTTCAATTAAATATGTTTTTTGTTTTGTTTAATTAACAAATATAATTTGTCAAAATAATAAAATCTTATTTTCAAAAATCAATTTACTCTTGTGTATTTTAACAAAAATGCATTGTTGATTAAACAACAGGTTTTTAGTATGATAAAAAGTATATTTAAATTAATAATATAAATTATAGATTTAATAAAATAATGTTGTTCACACAACAATATATACTTTTAAATCAACAAAATATTAGTTAAATTGTATTAATTCTCAATCAATTAATAATGGGTATGATAAAATTAAGAAAGCATTTAATCATTTTAAATATGCTTTATAGTTGAATTAACCAAGTTTCCACTTCTTAATCAATTAACGTTTTATTAACTGTATATTAATAAATATTTTGTTAAATCAACCTACATTTTTATTGAAATAACGTGTATATTTTTTGTGTACCCCCCAAAGTACTTCTAATATATCTTTTTCAAAGTCAATAGTTGAAAAATAAAAATAAAAAGTATACGGTTTTTACTGGGTTTATAGTTTGTATATTGTAACCTCAAACCTGTATGGTGAGTAATCTAGAGTTATTTAAAATTAAAATTATTACTTAGTTATGTAAACTCAAATTCTTTTATTTTTTAAATTAACTCTTACTTAGCTATGTTAATTTTTTTTTTTTAAGATAACTTGAACTAGTTTATAAAATTAGTTGTTTTGTTTAGCTTTGTTTAAATACTCTAGAGGTATACCATATTTAAGTATACAAGACTCACTGTCAATGTCATTCATTTTAATTGCCTACAATCGACTAAAAAGATTTGAACCAACAATAGTAACATATAATTTTGTTTTTTTGAGTAAATATCTTTAATATGGCCAATGAAATATAATCTTAGAGTATAATATGTAAATGTAAACTCAAATTCGTAGCTTACCATGAGCGTTTAAGTATTCTAGTAGAAATTGTATACATTCTATGAAAAATATACATTTTTTTTTTCTAAGGGATTTGTAATAAGATATAATTTGATTATGAATTGACTCAGGATCACTGTGTTTACAACTTGAGTTAAATTAATGAAAAAAATGACTGTAGCTATATTTTTTTAATGATAAATTATCAGGAGACTCCATGAAATTAAGAAGTATAAAATTTATTTCTAAAAAATATTACATGATTCCGCATAATTCCTTTTGATTGAATGACTAATAATTAATGTGTGATATCAATATTTTTTAATCGCAAACAATTATAACATAAAAGGAATACACTTTTAAAATATGTATTTAAGATAATCTTTCTTAACATAAAACATTTCCAATGTACGAATAAAGAAGTTGACTTTATTAAACAGATATTAGTTAACCATTTCAGTTTTGAATAAATTATAAATTTAAAAACAATATTTATGAAAACAAAATTGCACAATTATATATTATAACTTAAATTGATTAAATCAAATGTTTAGTCATATACAGTTTATGTGAACAACTGTTTAAACTAAAATTGTTTAATTTAAAAATACCTCTCTAACAGTTTACTTTACACTCAAAAGTCTTCACTTGTTTTAAGTAGAAAAAGCTAATTTTTTAGTCATTATCTCTACAGAATAATTTTGCTAATCAGTTCGAATAATAAATAATATAAATATATAATATATGAATGAATGAAATGTAACTTTATAGTAAACATGTAAATAAATTATAATGATGATCAAAAACAACAATAAGTTATCATCATTTGTAGAAATTAACATGTGTTCCCTAAAGTTCAAATAGCATTGTTATAGAAAGGATGCTAATGACATACTTTTCAATTTTTAAATATATTAATATAATTTTCTTTTTTAATAATTTCTTCAATTGATTAACTTGATAACATGAAGCCAGTAAATGCTATTGAAATTGGTAGATCAATGAGCACAAAGAAAAGAATAATAGCATAACACACTTGTTGGTTTGAAAAACGTATATATTATCATCAAAAAAAGTGCATGCTTATGTTTTAATCATTGTAAGTTTTTATAAGAATTTAGTAACTAGTAATATTTACCCATACCTATCAATAACAAAATGACACAAATACAAGGAAATAAATAAATTATCTTAGTCATTTTTCATAAAATAATACTTAATAATAAGACTGACTCAGTTCAATTAAAAACATCACATTAATATTGACCAGATATGTTGATAAATAAATAACTAGTTTAAGACAACAGATCAAAATCATCATTGACTTTCACCATCGGAACGTGGTCTTTATCGATGTTGGGCTTTGAGGTGGAGTAGCATAATTGCAATTCATTTAATTTGCATTCCCAGTCCATTCTCTGCACAGCATGCAGACTTTCTGCTTCATTATGATGCCTCAGTAACATCGACTCCTTTGGAGAACACAAAACAATTTAAGTAATTTGTTTTTTTCAACATTGTTTCTACACAAATTTTATATGACATTCATACCATGATTTTTTCCCATTTGTCATCTACAGCTTGTAACCAAGACAAAAACAGGCGACCATTGTAACAAGATTTTTCATGTCTACTTTTCTTGTCATCCTGCTCAGGAGTCATAACGTTGTACACTTCATTATCTTTGAGAATGGTGCACACGGAAAATGGTAACAGTTGATTAGCTAATGCACGAGCTGCACGTCCATGAACCCTGAGTATCTCTTGTTCAACACTCAACACGAGTTTTTCTTTTTCTACAATATGCTAAACAAAATAAAGTCAAGTTAACTGCTATGTCAACATAAAAACTTCAATTCAACAAACCTGAACGAAAAGTCTTTGTCTCTCCTTCTCTTGTACAACAAACATGTCTTTTAGCTGCTCGTTTAGATTATCTGGTATTAGTATTTGTGAATTAATCAATCGACTTCTATCATTATTGGCCAAAATGTAAGTGCGTTTGTTCATAAGATAGTCTTTAAATCCCGCTGGAGGTTTTGGTTGTACAGGAAATAAATTTTTACGTTTATTATCAATCTACCGGAAGAAAAATAAGTAGGTTATATATAATATAAAAACAAGAATAATTATGAGTATCCAACCTGTTTTCTAATGTTTAAAAACATTTGATAGCAATTGGTGATTGGAGTTGTGCTGGACAGATTTGTTTCTACAGCTGAAATTTTGGCAGCCGATGAAGTATTACTAGGTTTGGATTCAGTACGACTAGCTTTAATTCTTTTAAACTTGGGGTGATATTCCAACCAAGGTGATTCAGCCGTCGTTATTGATTTGGAGGTAGTAGCAACTGTACTAGTTGTATTTTTTTTGTTTTTTAAAATGGTTGTTGATAAATTTTCATTTAGTTTGGAAGTACCCTTTAAAGGATTAGTAAATCCCATATCTTCAACTACAGCATCTGTTAAATTAAATTGAATGAAAAAAAAATCTTTACATTGCATCATTAAATTAAGGTTCAGAATTTTAATTGGATATTTTACAAGTGAAATTTTATCAAAAGTATGAGCATCTACATGTATTTGTATTTCCAATGCAACAAGTATTGTTATAACGTTTATGAATTTACCAAAGTGTAGGAGTGAAAGACTATTTGAAAAATATAATAATCAATTAATTCATTGCATTATGGAAAATAGATTTTTTTTTTAAGTAAATAATAAGTACCTAGCTAAACATTTTTCAAAAATCTAATTTAAATTATTAAACATTCAAACCACATTATATGTATGTTATTTAGTTGATCTATCACTAACAGTAAAGTATGAATGATTATATTTTTTGAATACGCTTTGAAATAAATCAATGACAGAATAATATTTTAAGTGAAACTATTGTTCAAATTTCATTTAAATTACATCCATAATTTCTTGTAGTGAAATAATTATTTTTTTAGATTAAATTAAATGATGATTTTAATGTCTTAGAAAAAAGCATAATTTGTATTCTTTTAAATCTAGATTTTAACTACATTCAAAGTATAAATTAAAATTTGTTGAAACAATTCAATTTTGATATTCATATCAATTTGAGCTTAAAAAAAATGTATTGATATAACAATAGAGAATTTGAAATTCTATAATTAAATGTTTATGTTTAAACTTATTTTATTCAATTGTTTCAACCATGAATAGAGAAAAAGTGACTTTTTTTTATTGAATATTGATGATAAAAATAATTAAATAATCTCAAACCTTTAGTACTTTGGCTGGGATCTTCTTTGAGTTTTTTAGGTGTAACTTCTTCTTTCTCATCGAATGGCCGCTTTACAGTATCTGTTTCTGTTGAGATGTTTACAGCTGATTCATTAGATGAACTATGCACAGTATTAGTTACATCGTTGGAATTACTTAACTCTTTGGATTCTATTTGTTTAAAAATATCGGCTGAAGTACTATCTGCTTGAGAAATTATCTTATCATTTGTAGATGACTGAGAAACTGACTGGAGAGGTTTTGTTTCTGGTTTATCTTCGGTTTCAGCCGTTCCCCTAGCATTAGTAGGTGACTGAGAAACTGACTGGAGAGGTGTTTCTGGTTTCTCTTCATTTTGAGCCGTTTCCCTATAATAATTAATTCAAACCTAAGTCACAGAAAATCGAAATGTTTTATTTAACAATATGAAACTCGTACGTATCGCACGTCGTGTTTGTGGTCTGTTCTTTAACTTCGTCCATGTTCTTCTCGTCTTATCGAGCAGACAAAATTTTAAAGCGGTCGTTACCCGTACTGGAAAGTCACTATCACCTAGTCGTTTCTTATCACTAACAGCACCGGCTGAAATAAAAGAAAAAAAAATCAATCATTAATAGGTATTATGACGACCAAAAAATCTAATACATACAGAAATTAGAAAAATCTACAGTTTGACGGCTCATTTAAAATGTATACATATTTAATGATCAAAGGTATTAAATCTACGAAAAAGTGTAATTACGAATTCCATTAATATTTTAAAAATCGTGATAAGAGTTATGATTCACGTGACGAGCGTAAAATATTAAAACGATCGTTCGTTACAACAGAAATCGTCGTGAAACCACAGACATGAGTAAAACAATAAATGCGGTGTCCGTCTCGAACAATATCGTCGATAAAAACTCACCGAGGTTTTCCCGTGGCTGCCGCCGTAACGGTTCTGTTGCGACACAACAACGACACGCGACGTTCATACAGGACTTTTATCGTAGCAAAGAAACGAAAACGATTTGAAAAAAAAACAACTAAAACGGCGTATATGTAATGCGTAAACTAATTAAATTACTACAGAAAAGCACACCGACCGTCGTTGTTAAGGTCAAAACCGTACGCGAATCGTACGGAAAAAAAAAATTTCCCGGACACTAGAACGCGACTACGAACAAGTGCGAAAGTGGGAAATTCAGTAAATTACAGTGTGTACTGGGTTTGTCGCGCCTATATAATATAACCTATTTTTTTTTGTATGTCGTGGTCACGGCTTTACATAATATGTATTATCTATAACACCACCACCTCCCGGACGACGTGACACTGGCGCCTGGTTTCCGATGTTAATTGCGCCGACGAATAATGCGATACGATATGGCATTACGTAATAATATGGATACGTTTTACGTTCCGAGCGAATGTGGTTTTGTGCAGACCATCACACATTACCTGCAGTGCCGTAGCAGAAAAATATTGCGCCCGGCGCGAAACTCCCAAATGCGCCCTAATGAAATGTAAATTATTATAAAAACTCAGCGTCGAAAGATTTTTGTAAACTCGATGTACCTATTATAAATATTTTAAATCGATAACGGTGTTCAGTTAATAGTATTATTCTATGTGTTTGCATTGTTGCATGTTTGCATGAAATAATTAGGTACACTGTGAAAATATAAAACGTATTTACGTATAAAACGTACAAATAAAATTTATAATAGAATTATTTCTACAGTATAATGTAATCAGTGCCGGATTTAACCATTGTGCCGCTTTAAGCACTTAACAAATTGCCATCTTCTAATACAAATATTTTTCTATTATAGTCAGGCACGTAGGTAAGGGGTGGCCTGGGGTGGCCCGGCCATCCAAAAATATTTACTGGCCACCTCACTGGCCACCCCCGTTGTATTTTTAATATATCCAAATTTTAATTGAGTCAAAGTAAAAATAATGTTGAACCGTATTCGGAAAATATTTACCTGATATTTGTTATTACGTAGATTACATTATAACATATTAAAACATTCTAAATTAATAATAACTGGTATGAATGTAAACAGAATGACTAGCGATATCAGTATACTACATATGGACGTATGGTTACTAAAAATAAAAATGTGTTTAATTTATACTTACTTTTTGCTGGATTATTTTCAGATGGGGGGGGGGGAGTGAATAAATTTTGGCCTCTGAAGAAAAATTTTGGCCATAATCGGGCCACCCCAAATGGTGTAATTCTGGCTATAACGTGCCTGATTATAGTCTAAAAAATGTTATTAAAGCATACCATTATAATTGTTTCCTTTATAACTTAAAATTTTAATTATGTAAAATAAAAATATACTGCTGTTATAAAAATGCATACATACATTCATACGGAAAACTTAATTATAAAAAATATGCCATAGAATGTTAAAAATATGGTAGTAAAAAATGTTTATTAATAGTTCATTTTTAAATTTAATTCAAAATTAAACAGTTAGTGCCTAGTACCTACTCATCGGCTTTCTGCGTGACTTTTAAGTTGCAAAATCATCTAATGTGGTATCGGAGTCCATTTTGTTCACTAGTTCAGTTTCAATTGCCAATAAACTCAGTGAATTTAGTTTATCCCCTTCCATACTTGTTCTCAAATAATTTTTTAAGCGTTTTAACGTAAAAGAAGACCTCTCGGATGAACAGTTAGTTATTGACAATACATAAATGCATACGTAGAACAATATCTACGTCAGGAAAAACTGTATCTGAATTATTACCACGTAAAGGTACGGTGTCTAATGAGCGACCGGTCGCTGCGACTGATACAAATTTCGGTCGCCGATCACAGACAGGGCCGGTGCTTGAAGAATTGGCGCCCTGGGCGAAACTATTTTTCAGCGCCCTCTACACCCACCCCCCCAAAAAAAATGTTAAAATTAAATTTAAAATTTTAATCGGATTAAATAAAAATAGTTTGGAGGTATTTTGTACTAAAACTTAATTACATAGGTAATTATAAAACAATTTTTTTTCGTCACTTTAAACTATAATTTATATTTATAAAACTAGAAATTAACTTTTCTAGCTTTTATTTCAGAAAATTGTTTGATTGCTTTTTCATAATTGACTTTTTGGGCTAAATAATTTTCAATGGACAAAATTGCTAACGACGTGAGTCTATAATCTGTCATCGTGGAGCGTGCATAAGTTTTTATTAATTTAAGTTTAGAAAAACTTCGTTCACCGCGGATGCTACCGTAACTGGAATCGTTATGAAGTAATTGCTGATGCATCTTTAACTAAAACCATTTGATTGATAATTTAAATTGTGTATATTGATAATACGTACTAAAAGGAATAGAAAATAGAAAAGTTTTCAGTTTGGCGCCCCTTCCGTGCTGGCGCCCTGGGCAGTCGCCCAGTTCGCCCAGACGGAAAAAAAACTATAATTTTATAGTTACGTAAAATGAAGTAAGAATTACTATTTAATAGTTAGAATGACTAAAACAATATAGTAATTATGATTATATAAAATTAGTTGGTTTTAATAGTGAATTTTACTATATTTTATAGCTATGTTTTTTTTTAATGTTTAAATCAACTATTTTTTATAGCTCAAATAATTTACTAATATAGCAACAGTTAAAATTACTATATAATTTAGTACGTCTAACTAGTGGAATGCGATTCGGGAAAAACTATTGACACGCGCCGGGGGCGTACGACTAAAACACAAAGGTTTAAAAATGTCTATTAGGCACGAGGCATCACGTGCGGCATGAAATACTTGGAAAAATCTTATTACGAGCTAATGAAACGGTAAACCTTTCGCATCTGCGGTAATTTTTTCATCATAAATTCATAACCTTTTCGATGGTTTTACAAGGAAAACGCGCGTAGATATATGTTGAATTTGTTTCTTGATGTGTAGTGAATTTTTATTGTGAAATTTTACATACTATTTGTACCTCGATTTGTACCTATACTCGTATGTTATTTAAATTAAAAATATAAGGTACATATTATAGGTATCCGCGCGTACACGCGGTACGCGTATTAGAAGAACGGATTCAAGGCAAAACGGGAAAACGGTAAGATATTTACACTGTATTATATATATGTATATATATATATATATATATATATATATATATACACATACATATATTATATGAGGACATGAGGTATAGGTTCTATATTTTATGTTATGTAGGTGATGAGAATTGCTGTCTTTAATACCATATACCTATATGTGTAACTGTCTAATAATAAGTATGTAATATGTCTAATAATTATAATATTATTAAAAAGCTGTTTTTATTGTACTAATAAAAACTATTTTAAAATTTAAACTTTGTAATATTCATTGTAAAATAACACATCTACCTATACCTATGTCCTATTGTTATTTGTTTTTGAAATAAAACTATAGATATAATTTTTATTTTTATTCTATTCAATATCTTTTAAATATTGTTATATTATTTAATCACAATTATATAAATAGTAATATTTATACTTCTAGTATAGATAACTGGTACTGTGATACCTACACCAATAAATTATGTAAAAATAAAAATATGTATAATTTGAATATTATATTACTATTTATAGTAAAAAGTACTAATCATAATAGTAAGTACTACTATAAATATAAAGTGTCCAAACAAAATATAGTTATGAGTAATGACTTTTATAGTAATGGTTATCACGAGTTATAGCTCAAACAAATATTAATTATAGTAGATTAAAATTCTACAATTGTGAAATTAACTAAACTTTTTAGTTATAACTACTATTAGTTTTCAGTATGCGTTACTATAAATACTGTTCGAACAACTAAACTTTAATGTTCAATGAAACTATAAAATTATAGTAGAAATAACTATAATAACTCAACTATTTTGTTATAGTAAATCTGACTAACTATATAGCTATCCTTATAGCAATTATAAAATACAGTTAATCCTACTATTTTTACAGTAGATTTAATTGATTTTTTTTCCGGCTTGGAGCTTTCGCTGGACCTAATCACAGATTGGTGTCCGATGAGCGACCAGTCGCGGCGACTTAATTCTAAATTTTTAATTGTCAGTAGTACGTCGATTTCTGTTGATGCATGACGTACATTTCAACATGTCTGACGATAAGTTATTGTGTGTTTTGAATACTAATAATAATTTGATTTTAAACTTACTACAAGATGAATTTGAAGAAAATGAATTATTATTTTCTTATTTAACGCCTAAAAAACCGAAATCGATCGATTCCCTATTTTTTAAACCGCGAATGAGAAGGGTATTTGAACATCATATAACTATCATATAAAATTGGGTATTTTTTGACAAATTCAATAAAAATTTCATCTTTGTGCGGTGAAAATACTACAGCCGACATTTTGACTCGGGAGTCGGGTTGCACTGATGCTGTTGTCGCGGTATTGTCACGGGTCGCTGCGACAAGTTTATCTGTCGCGCGGGCATTCGCGTAATCGCGTGTTGGACACCAGTGAATAGAAAACGCAAATAAGCGATGGGACTGCAACTGTCGCGGCGACCGGTCGCGCATTAGACACCGTTCCTTATTCAGAGTATTCATGAGTAAGACTCATGACCAGTGGTGTTTTGGTAAAAAAACTTTAGGGTATACGCGCATTTAAAAACAGTTGACTATTGTGTATCTATTGGGATCAAAACTGATCTAATTCAACCGTTCAAAACGACGATCGCTTCGTGACCATTCTCGTCATATAAAAATTGCATATTCAGAAGCATAAACATTTTACTAAAACGAACATGTATACTCTGTTTTATACCATTTTGTTATTTAATTTATCTTCGAATTTAAAACATTTTTTCAGAGTTAAATTTATCATTTAAGAAGTAAAAAGTAATTACTATTTAGTAAGTAGGCGCTGTCTTAGTAGAGTACCTACTTATACTAGTTATACTAAATAATAGCTGACACGAACAAAAAAAGTTACATAAATTCATTCAACCATCTTCTGATTCGCTATCATTTTTTTAAAATACCTATATCATCAAAAACAAATTTCAAAAAACATTTGGTTTTATTATTATTTTTCATTTGTTTTGTAAATCTGTTACATATAACAGGTTTATATATTAAATTAAAACAAAAAATAAAAATGTAAAATACCAAGCGGCAAGCAAAAATATGTAGTTGTCAAGTAGTTATAAAAAAAAAAAGGTGTTAATTATTAATATTATTATTAAATAATATTTATTATTTAATCTGTTTTTAGCTTTGCCCTTGATTACTTCAATGAGCAATATTACAAAAAAATCTACGTACTGATAATAATTTACATCTACAATAGACAATATTATATATATATATTTTTTTTTAATACGGATTAGCTATATTTTTATTATTATTGTTATTATTATTATTATTATTATTTTTTATGAAATATATGAGCGTATACGTGCGTATTGGTGTCACTTTTATAAAGTATACGCTAATTTACTAATTTTTCCGGCGGGTATACGTCGTATACCCGCGTATACCCTCCAAAACACCACTGCTCATGACTGATAGCCCTGCTCTCAAATGTTGACTTTTTATGTTTTTTTCTTTGGAAATAGATCTTCAATAGTTCTACCTTTTTTGTATTTTGCTTCCCCTGATTTCGAAGGCTGGCACCATTCCTGTTCTAAATTGTCTTTGTGATACTTTCTTCATTATTTATGTAATATAAAAGAGCTGCAATATGTTTAAATTTTCGGCCTGCACCAGCTGGGCACTCACAAATACAATGTGTTACATACCTAGAAGGATTTACCTATTCATACAACAAATTAAGGATTAATATACCAAATGTTATACTTTAATTATGTATTACATACTTCAAGAGTAACTTGATATGGTTTGAAACTAACTGAAGTTTGTCTGATTACAAAACCAGTGATGGTACAATACCCATGTGGTTGCTGTTCTTCAGTAACAGTATTCACATGACCACTTTCAAAAAGTTTAATTCTTTTATTATTTTTAAAGTCACAATTGTATTTAATATCTCAGAATCCACAATTCAGTATTATATCAGGTTGATTCATTATGTTATTAATTAAGTAAATTGTTAAATTTGTAATTTGAAAAAATGCAATGCAATAATACAATATTCCCCGGGCACGTTATTTCCCGATATGGTGACGTTTCCTGGCCTCCATGCTCCCCAGACATCACTCCCTGTGACTTTTTCCTTTGGGGTTACGTGAAGTCCAAAGTGTATGTGGACAAACCAAGAAACATTCAGGAGTTGAATGAGTCAATTAGACGCGAACTTGCCGAAATTCCGGGCGATATAGTGCAGAAAGTTATGGGCAACTTCGGAGGCCGTCTTGAGCAGTGCATCGCCGAAGAGGGTCGCCATTAAATGAAATCATTTTTCACATTTAATAATTTTTCATTTTTTTCATTATGTAAATAAAAATTACTATGTTCCTCTACGCATTCTTTTTACTTTCAACCCCATATGACTAAATTTAACAATTTGACAGCATTTTGAAATGTGTCCGTCTTTTCTTGACCACCCAGTATAAATGGTTGATAATTGCTTTTGATATTTTCATTAATAAGCTTTTATCAATAAATCGATAAATATCACTATTAATGATTATAATCGTGGTAAATACCAATTAGATATATGTTTAAATCACTTAAAATGGCATATTTAAAATGCGTGTACATCCAAACAACATGTATTGTATTGAATATTTTCATACATTTTTATACACAAAAAGTGCGTGCGGTCACCACTAGAGCGCGAAGTTTTCCATTTGATGCACGGTGCCTACAGCGTTTACTGGGAAATACGGCACTGGTTTGGTCGAGTGCATTGCGAACCGCCGCCGCCAACGCTCGGAGTCGGCCGACCAGCTTCGACGCTCTGCCTAGTTGTCGTTTGGCAGCGAACCGCAAGTATATAAGTGGCCGCGCGACCATCCACCTCTCGTGAGGTCTGGCCGGCTGACGAGCGCCCCACTCCGCCGTACGGCGGGCAGACGGGGCCCGGGAACACGCGTGGCCGGACGGGGCCCCCTCTCTCCTCTCCGCGTTCCCCCACGGATGAAGAGACGCGTCGACGAGACGATCGATCGGCGTGTCCCACGCCCCCCCCCCACACGCGCACGCACGTGTGGTTAATCGGATGCCAATCTCTGCGGCGGCGGCGCCCTCGACCGAAGGACGGGAGGTTCGCGCCGTCCCCGCGGACGCGCTCGGTCGACGTAGGGGAGTACTAGAGTAGTTAGTTAGCCCCCCCCACTAACTCTCACTCCTCGCTCCCGTCCGAGACGCGGGCCATAGTGCCCGCGTCCTAGTCGCGCTCGTCGCCGGCATCACTTGACCTCCATCAACATTTTTTTGCCGTTTTCCCAATGTATTTTCTCCAGGATTTCAACGTTTTATTTATTTGTATTTAATATTGTAATTTTTTTTTCTTATGTATTTTATTATCATGTTGAAATCATAATATTCCGTTTTAACTACGTTATATTATTATCGTGTTGACTATTGGTTTTAATGATTATATATAAATATAACATACTAACTACTAAGTATAATATTAAGTATTATACTTAATATTACACTAGTATAATATGGTATTATCGACATTTTAACGATGTTTAATTTTCGAAATAATCAAATTTTGTTTTCATTAAATAATTGTACTTACTTCTCATGAGGGGCGGACTGGGTTTATATTTCAGGCCGGGAATTATTTTTTGCCAGGCCAAAAATGAACAGGGTACCAATGATTTGGTCATAAATAGGGCTCGGATTTCAATGCATTTGCATCTTTTTTTTGGGATATCTTAGGCGATGCTTTCCAAGCTACAAATATGTTTCAAGTACTTTGCAATCTAACCACAATAATTTTTTGGGGCATTTTTTTGCTTTTTTTGCATTTTTAGCGGATTTCATCATTTTTAGGACATTTTTTGGCGGTTTTAATGCATTTTTTAATTCTTTAGGACATTTTTGACCTATTTGTCGTATTATGACTAAAAAAATTGACCTCGTTGAAATATAAGTACTACATAGTAATATAATAGTACTAAGTAATACAAATTATTTTCATTTTGAACTAATTTAACATCAGGTTTTCCGGTTTTTACAACCTTTTGTCACACCATCCAATTAGCCAATATTATTGCACACAACTAAACTTTTATCGGATTATTTTCTTATCGAGCGATAATATTATATCGGTGGTGCGCGTGGCCGATAGTCGTGTTGCGTATTACGTCGAAGGTACTTACTGCAGGTGTATTTTACATGTTACATATAATTTAATAGAATTATTTATTAGAATTTTATTTGTTCCTTAATTTTTAATAATAATTAAATTTAAATTTATTTAATAAATAATGCATTTTTTGATATTTTTAGGGCATTTTTTAGAGTTTTTAGGTCATAAATGCATTTTTTGAAAGGGCATTTTTTTGATATTTTTAGGGCATTTAAATCCGAGCCCTACTCATAAATATATAAAAAAAAATTAATGATTAAAAACCTCAATTATTTAAAAAATATTTTCAAAATTTTATACAGATATAAAAAATTACATATAATATATAAGATATTTTTTTATAGTTACAATGTACACATTTTAATACAATACTTATATATTAAAATTAACTCTTGAAGTAATTCCTTTTTTACATAATTAGGTTTTTTTCATAACTTCGCTAGTTTCCCCGATTCTGTCTATTAAAATATCGTCATCTATAGAAGCTAATGTTCGCTTTTCCATGGACATCAACATAAACGCTTCGAAATTCTCATTAGTTAGAGTATTTCGTAATCGATTTTTTATGAATTTTAGTGTTGAAAATGACCTCTCACATGCTACTTGTGTTACCGGTAGAGTTAAAAGATAATTATAAGCCAAAGATACATTTTTATACGCATTACTATACAAATTGTATTTGACTAATAACTTTAAACAGCAACAAGCACAATTTTTGCATGTTTTACATGTCATATTTAATCCGGCAATTTCTTCAGTTTCTTGGTTTTCATCTTCCGAATTTAAATTTTCAAAATCATATTCATCTTCAACTGATTTTTTTAAGTTATCCCAATTATTGCCAAAACTTCCTAATTCTTCTGTTAATTTTTGATGGAATTCTTCTAAATTATCATTAATTGTAAATCGGATTAAATTTTTGGAGAGAGCTTTCAAGGCTGTTTTTGGTTATCCATGTTTAAAACTGTTGAAGTTCTTGAATATGACCATATTTATGAACATAATTTCATTACCTATAACGTTCATAGCCTAATACATTTACCTAAATATGTTAAAATTCATCGTTGGATAATTTTAGTAGTTTCAGATATGAAAATTATCTGCAAGAATTGAAAAAATCGTTTAAATCATTAAAATACCCTTTTCAGGAAGTATTTAACAGAATCAAAGAAAAATAAAAGTTAGAGTCCTCTCATCATTATCAGGTTTCAAGTATGTATGTCACAAAAAATGAATTAAAAAACAGTAGTCCTTCTCATTTAATATATGTAGTAGATAGACAATTTGAAAAAATTGTTCTTAACTTTTCACGATTAACAATAGACATTTTTAAATAAAGGGATAAGTATGCTATTCTAAAAGATAACTGTCTGGTTGAGGTAAATAATATCATTCAGTTACCAAATATAAATATAAATTTCATGGTGAAAAAATATTTGCACTTCCAAAATTGCACAATAAAACCATTTAGTTCAATGAATGTTGGTATTTTTATAGTAAATATAAATGAAGTATCTGATCAATTTTGTGTTTCTTTACTCGAAATTTAATGTAAATGTTTCGTTGTTAAAATTTCTTGTTAACAGACTGTTTTCATATCGCTGTGTCATGATGCTTTTTAATTATTATTATTATAAGCTCTAGTTTATAATTAAACTATAAAATAAGTAATTTTAAGAAATAATTGTAAAACTCCCAATCTATGTATTATGTCTACACATTTATTTTTATATGTTTATTTTCTGTATAAATATATTATTTTATTATATATTACATAAATAAAACTTGTTTTTATTCAACATATTCATCATAAATATTTTAAATTTGTATTTTGAGTTCAAATGTAACTATATGAATATCATCTGTGTACATCTGTATAACACAACTTTATGATAAATATCTTTAAGATTATATAGATATATAATATGACATCTATATAACATTCATTTATGGTATTATATTAATGATTATAATATTATATGTTTGATTTATGACATCTATACAACATTAATTTATGGAATTATATTAATGATTATTTGTTATGTTTTAAATATGTATAATAATAACATAATATACATGTAGGAAAACTATATGAAAATTAGCAGACAATAGGATGTTAAATTAACATCTATAAAACATAAATTTTGATGTTTTATGTTTTATTAAAACATATATAAAACGTTTGTGTTACATATAAATGCACATTTGAAATGCGCGAAATGCCTCAGATTTTTTTTTATTATGAATTAATTTTTCTTATTATTCTTTTGTTTGAGCGCTAATCGCCAAATATTGTGGATTTTGATATTATAATATGTGTATGTGTAAAATTAATTTAAATAGGTAGTGTGTGTTAGAATAGTTTAATTATTAGTATACAGGTTTTAGGTAGCAGCTGGCTAGCAGTGCACCGACCATTATTGTGAGTTTTTGTTCATTTATATTTATTTGACTTATAATTATTGAACCGAAAGGGTCATTTTTATATAAATATTGTTGGGCCAAAAAGGCCATAGTAATTTTGTTTATGATTATTATTTGATCCAAGTGGTAAATTGTTTATTTATTTATATAACTATTTATTTGTGTGTGTTGCTGTAAATTTTATTTGGTTTATTATTGTCTTTTATTTAAATTATTTATTATTATACAGCAACGCAGTTACCATTTAGTTATATATTAAATTTATGTTAGCGATGATTTAATAATAATTAGAAATATTCGAAGTGAAAATATGCTTTGTTTGTTCAATAAAAATTGAATGCTTATTAATATAATAAAACATAATTAATTTTTTTATAGATGTACGAAAAAGCACCGAGAGTATTACTTGCTTAGCACCTACACAAATTTTGAAGAAACAGAACTTAAGTTTTTAGTACACAAGTAGTAAATATATCTGATAATAAAATAAAATTCTTAATTTCTAAATGCAGTTTATATGTAGTGCCGTAGTGGATTAATTAATTTTGGATCCGTTCAATATATCAATCAAATAAAATTCACATTTTTAGTACAACTAGAAGATAAATTAAATTGTATCTTTTATTTTAAAAAAAATAATAATAATGATAAAATTTATAAAAAATAACGTTCTTGTATTGTTATGTATTTAATAACGTAATAATAGCAGAATCATAATAAAATATAAAAATAAAGTATTACACTGTGTGGATAAATTAATTTTATCCATTTCACGTAAAGATCAAAAATTCTTTCATATGTGTAGTTATAAGTGACTTTGACTGTATATATTTTTTTTTTTTTTATAATAACGATTGATTTGCACAGTGACATCAATGTTTATAATGATTTACATTTGACGTTTTGTTACCAATGGTCTCATTTTTAGAGTAAAAACCAGACATCTCCAACTTGGTTTTGATTAAGTGAATTCTGATTTTTGATTTTGACAATTTGGTAATCAGCATCAATAATTAACACAGAATTAGGTTTCAAATTTTTTATTTTATTTTTTTATTTTTTATTAATTTTTACAATTATTCATGGTTATTTTTTAAATCAGTTTTTAGTCTTTCCTGAACATTTTCGTAATTTGGAGATGTCTCGTTGTTGCATGTGTACATATATATATATATATTTAAATCGTGATTCATCATTCTATGTACTTATGTGCGTGTTTAGGGTGTCGAGCAGATTGATCTTACTGTTTGAACGGGCGGGACCCGTTTCGCCCAAAATCAACCTTTCCCGTTTCGCCCACAAACCCGTTTCGCCCAACGAATTTTTAGTCGTTTAAAAATTAAGTTGGCAATGATTTTATTAAATATTATTATATCCGAGTATTTATTTTTAGTATATTCATTAATATATAAGAGTTTTCAATGCTTTATCGATAACAAGTATTTATCTTGACTCTTACTATCGTAAAATGTCCTAATTTTACAAAAAACTGGTTTACCTACCTATTCTACAATTATTGTATTATTATCGATTATACACTGAAAGTATACGAGTACTACGAATTCAGTGTGTTTACTACTATAGTACTTAGAGTATTCCTCTAATATAACCTAACCTATTTTATATTTTTTTATAACTCAGTAATGATGGCTATGTTTGTTAAAAGTAAGCGAGATAAAGATGTGGTGATTTTTAATCAGTTTAAATACAATTTATAACAGCATAGAAATATCAAATAATACAAAGGACAAAACAGTGATGGAAAGACAAATACGTAATGAAAAATGAATTATTAAATATAGAAATAAACAAATGACTCGATTTGAATTTATCAAAACTATGTGCAAAAATTTAAAAAAATGATATCAATAACTCTTAATGTAATCTTATAACAATATAAATTATGAAGTAAATTAATATAATACATTTGTGAACAATTACAGATAAGGTCTGTATGCAAAATATATTTTTGGAGAACAACGAGTTTCGCCTCCTCGCGGTGTTCTCTGGGTAACGCTAAATGAAACTCAAATATCATAATATTTAATAAAATCATTGTCAACTTAATTTTTAAACGACTAAAAATTCGTTGGCCGAAACGGGTTTGTGGGCGAAACGGGAAAGGTCGATTTTGGGCGAAACGGGTCGTCACCGTTTGAACACGACGCATTTTCGCGCCGATCGGTCGTGAACCGGTCCGCGGGAGCGCGCGCCGGGCGTGTAACTTTCGCGAAGTTTTCCACCTCCCCGGTCATCATCGTCACGCCGCCGTTGTCGTCGTGGCGGTACTTCGCCGTCGTCGATATCTGTCGTTTGCCGCGTCATCGGGCACGTCCGACCCGGGTCGCCTGTGCACTTACGTGTCGGCATTTCCACGTATCGACGTGATCGTCGCATTGATCGCTTGTGCTGGCCTATACGCGAGTCGATATGTTTGTCGCGTTGATAGATTGTGTCGGCCTTTCCGTGTGTCGATGTGATCGTCGCGTTTATCGCGTGTGCTGGCTTTTACGCGTGTCGATGTGATCGTACGGTCGGTTTTCGTTCTACGCGTGTCTACGGCATAAGTTGCTGTAGTGGCCGTCGTGCAGGGTCGTGGCAAGGGAACCGAACGGTATCCTGATGCCCCGGACGAAATTCCAGGAAAGCATGAAAATGAAAAATTTGAATTTTATGTCAAACATAATAAAATATATTATGTAAAAGATCTCGACGTCGCGGAAGATGTCATGTTCATTGAAGAATGACTATATTGTCGAAAATATTATCGTATAATAATGATTTCATGTAAAACCAACAGTGGTTGGAAAGTAAAAATCTAAACGTAAGTATATACCGTAGAAATAATCCATAATCCGAATTTTCGTCACATCACTTAAGGCTCGTAAGCGTACGCTCGAACATAATTTTGTGCGTCACACAGTGTGAGCGTGTGTGTGCGCAAGCGTTCGAACGAATTTCGTTTGTTCGTGTGCGCCGAGTGTACAAAACTGTCCAAGCGCTCCTATTCCCAGGAGTGGGTAAAATACCTTGAAAATCGTATTGAAACATTTCATAAAAAAAAAAAAAAAAATTAAACAATTTTCATCAAATAAATACAAAATGTAAATTGCATTTTATTTTGATGAGTGCTAGAAGTGCACATATATTTACTGTCATCGTGTACTGTTTACAGTTCAACACAAATATGTATTTATTATTAATAAATTGATTATTGGTTTATCTATAATCAATTAATCAGTAATTTAACTAAAAAAAAAAAAATTGCAATCATAATTAAATTAATTGACGGTCACGCTTTGAAAACACTAAGCATTATAATTATGATCAGAAAGGTTTGACGTTATTAAAATAAAAGGATAAATCCAGCCGTCGGAAACATTAGTTGTTCCGGTTCGAAGTAAATAATCTGATGATAAAACGGGTAAAAAATTTTTTGCATCACAAGACACTTGTCAAGTGTATTAATATTCTTGTTTCCATCATCAGAGGTATTTGACCTCTGAATCGACTGAATCTGTCAGATATTGGTATTATCATTTATAGCATTTACTATTTGGTTAAATTTAATATCCATACGAAAAACAGAAATTAACTTTTACGCTTGATTTAATTCAATGTTATGTTTTCAAAAGTAAGATTTCATACGAGTGGCCGAAGAAAATAAAAATGGAAATAATATATTATGAAATATGAACATGAATAACATTTCTATTTTTGCTAAATCTATTATAGTATTAAGTAGGTAGTAAAAAAAAAATGTAAAATAAGAAGTATTTACAAGGATTATTTGATTAAATAAATTATTAAATGGTCAATACAGCGAATAGAATTATTATATAAACAAAGACACGAAATGCGTTAGGATAGCACTCGGCTAACATAAAATACCTATAAGATGCATTTGTGTTTAAAATACGCAATCCAAACGCTATTCGACTGTGGTTAATAATTTTCTACGGAGATCGTTAATTTACGACTTTTTCTTGATGAATCAGATTACGAATGAATTGCGTACTTTAGCTAGACACGATAACATTTTCTAATGTGGTGTCGACAATGGTTTAAACTTACCCAGGCCGAAAAAACGTCTACTTAAATTATTTTTAAAAGTGTTATCCGATACTTATCTTCAATGCGTTCGGACTTGTAGTCATTACAGAAAGCTGGCGTGATAATGTTATTTCAGATTGCGTCTCGTTTTCGATAGCGAGAAAATAATTATTAACCTTACGATCCATAATCCGCGCCGGTCTCTACACAGGGGAGGATCCAGAAATGTTACTTGGGGGGGGGGGCGCACTTTTCTAACTACAAATTTGTCCATCATGATCATCTGATCGTTTGTTAAATTATACTTATAATCGTAGGTATAGATAATATAATAACAAATTATGGTGATAACAATTTAAATCTGTTGTACCAAGGTACACAAAACACATTACACAAATTTAGATAATTAACTACTAACTAGATTGCCAATAATGGCTTAACATTGGAAAAAAGTTTTTTTTTGATATTTGGGGCACGCCCCCTTCGCCCCCTCCTTGGATCCGCCCCTGTCTCTACATAATAATTTCGTATCGTATCGTCGGATTGACTGACGACTGTGGTGTTACCTAGCGTACTCGTAACTATTGAATTCTGAATCGTATCATTGACTTAAAAATTATTACATTACACACTTGTAAGTAGTAATGAAGTACTGAGTACTTGTAATTAATTAATTATGAATTTCAAGTGAACAAAATGATCGCAAAAACGCGTATTTCAATACCTATTGTTTGTTATTTTCAACGCTTTCGTAATAGAAAATGAATAAATATATTATAATGCTGCGAGCCACCATTGAGTGTTCAACAATTAACAATTTATTGAAAATATGACACAAAGGTCATAATATGTATGATTATTATTTTCAATACGTTGTTGTCAATAAACCGACAATATAATAATTATTATCATACTATTGAAATAAACATACTTATTTCGAAGCATAATTATGCGCCAATTCACAATTTGTGCCCCTGCCGTATGCACAGTTCACCATACTCTTGCTGTGCCACTGGACCAACAGTAGCCGAATAGGTGAGCAAGACTTACAGCCTTCTACCCTTTCAAATACTTGTAATACGTCAGTTTGTAAAAATCTTTTGATTTTGGGTTTTTATTAATTTACAGTTCACGCGAGCGCATTTCGAATTTTCACTCCGGGCGCAATGTTTGCACTGGAAAAAAATCACGATCATCATCATGACAAAAAACTATGTTGGATTGGAAATAGTCTTGTTGATATACAGCCAATAAGATTATTTTCAAACCAAGTATAAAATTGTTTATGATATAGCATTGTATTGTTGACAAATATACTGTTAAATTAATTATTGAAACTGTTAATTAAATGTATTTTTCATCATTACATTGACAATTATCTTATCATCGTAATAATAAATATCACTTATTCATCCATTTTACATTGTTAAATGAAAATCAGCATTGTATTATTGAAAAATATATTGTTAAATTGATACTTAAAATTATTAATTAAACATCATTTATCAGTACTAAATTGACAATTATCTTATCATCATTACCAAGGTTGTATCCAGTAATTTTATTGAGTTTAGATTTTGATATTTGGTTAAAAATATGACATATTGAAGGAATTTCGGGAAGGTCCACACCTCTTCTCCCCCAGATATGGCCTTGATAATTACAATAACTGAACTAATTTATCAATTGCCCATCGTTAAAAATAGTAGGAAATTAACTGATTAATAGCAAAAAAAAAAAAAAAAAAAAAATACAACAAGTACTAAGAAATTGGTTTTCATTAAAATATCACAAATTGTCAATTTGTGAAAAGCGTTTTTGTAAAACAGAAAATATTACAATTTTTTATGCAAATGATAATCAAAACAAAAATGCAACACGGATTTAGTATAAAAAAGTATTTCTTTATTTTAATTTTTTTTAAATACAATTCCTATTCATTATTAAGTTCAGCTAAAATTTGAATCAATAGAGGGAAAGTTTTATCATATTTTGAAGGTATACAAAAGAAATATTTTTGAATAAACAGTCATACAATAGCAGATTGAGACGGATATTCTAGATTAAACTATTGGAATATTTTAAAGCATACTTCTATGGATCTGAGCATTGAATGCACCTTATATATGACCGAGTCAAAGTATACCAATATTTCCTTTTGAACAGTGGCTTAAATTGGCCTCAATTTATGGTGGTGCAATATTTTATTTTCTAACCCACCAATACTTACTTCCATTAAAAATTCCCGCCCAAAAAACTTTTTTTTGTAAAATTAATAAATAATTTTAATTATTTTATTAGTGAAAACATTATTATTTGTAATTATATAACTTTTTTTTTTTATTTTAAACTGAGTTGACGTCCTCTTTCAAAACATGTTGCATCAAATTCATCAATTACTTGGTCGAAATCAATGCAATAATTTTTTTTCAATTTGTAAATTATCTAAACTACTTCAACGCTCTTGCCCCATCGTCGTTCTAAGATATGTTTTCAACCTCTTTAGACAGGTAAATGAACGTTCGCAACTTGATGTGTTAGTCGGTATGGTTAAGAATATTTTTAAAGACTCTGTTATTAATGGAAAACTTTTTTGAATATAATTTTGTCTTATATATTCTATTTTTGCTTTCAATTTGTCAGATACTGAAGTATTGTCATATTTTTGGTTAAACATTCTATTAAAAATGTCCAACTCTGTCTTCAAGTCATGTGTATTTAAGTTATATGTGTCACTATTTTTAATAGATTTTCAGATGGTTCTTACTTCTTCTGACATAAATATTTCACTTAATCCACTTATAATATCCATTTGATTTTCTTTGAATCGATTTTCCATTTCTTGTGTTATGAATTCTAAAAAATGGAGATCTAAGTAAATGGTAATACGGTAATTGTCCTTAACTAAGATACTATTTGACTGTGTTTCACCTCCACCTTGAGAGGAATGCTTTTTTTTCTTTTCAATTTTATTTAGGATGTTCATTATAGGGTGGTCTTTCACTATAGATGAAAAAAAAAAATCAAAAATGTTTTCATCTCACCCCATTAAACAGTGTACATACATACAAAAATTAACTACATGAAATATTGAATCAATCGAACAAAGTTAACCCGTGCCTATTTGAACTTAAAGTTTGAACTAATACAATTTTTCAAAATTTTTCAAATTTTTGTACTTATATCATAAACCGTTGATTAAATTGAAATTTATTATAGATACTAAATTAATTAAAACTAAATTTACACAAATATTTGTTCTATAATTTTTTTAATATCTTCAATTGTTGGTGAAATATATTGTACCTTAGTATAAAAACTGTGTTTTTTTACTTTTACATGAATATATTTAAAACTAAAAATGTTAATTTATAATATCTAAAATAAAATATTGTACGAGTATATAAAAATTGTATAATGAGACTTAAACTGATAAATTTTTTTTAATAGTTGATAAAATTTAATAACATAGTATTATTGTAGTGTCGATTTGTTACTGTCAGGATACTGAATTTTATAATTTTTTACAATTTGTAGTAGGTACTGTTTTTGTTCTTCATCTTTAGTTAAAATGCTGTTATATTCTTCAATTAGCTTCACTCCTCCTTCTGCCGTATCATTAACAACATTAATATGGGCTACAGTATTTGCTCCATCATTATACGCATTGTTGTTAATCCATTCATCTGGTTCATCATTTAAAAAATTAGTGTCAATACCGAAACGTTCAAAAAATATTTTTGTATTTTTCGTTACAAAATGACTCAAATCCTTTGTAACTAAAGATGAAACTTCATGAGGTTTAATTGATATTTTTTTTTACTATTTCACCTGAGCCATCGTTTGAAGTTAAAGCTTTAACCATCTTTTTTTTTAAATCGACAGATACATTTTTATCAAAAAATAAAAAACCTATTGCTTCATCAGATAAATACCATAAATGTCCACAGAATTTTTTTAGAATTATTTTTGAAACATCAGAGTCATAATAGTTATATACATCTTTAATAAATTTAAACTCTTGGTATGGTGCTGTTGCAGCATTTGGAGTCCCAAACCACGCTTTCACGTAAAGACGAATCAAAAATATACATATGTCCCTTAGCCCGATTTCCTCTTTCATATTTAAATGAAACTGATCTCTAAATAAATATATTTTTAATGAGCATAATGCTTTTGCCATCCACCTAGCGTGATGAATAGCACCAGGTTTTTTTATTGTGCTTTCATCAGATGGGCATCCTCCGAGAAAAATTAATTTTAATTCTATTAACTCTTTGTAGTCATCTCTGTGATGATTTTTTTGTAGTTGTTGCGTACAAAATTCTATTATATCGTCACTTACGTTCATCATTTGTAATTGTATATCATTGTTTGCGGTACCAATTGTTATTTTTGTTGATTCTATTTTTTCCCAAGCTTGCTGGAATCGTTTAAAGAGCATAATATCTGGACCCAAAAAACTGGTAATCTTCAATTCAAATATTGATCGCAGTATAAGTTCATAAATATGATGACGACATGGCAAATAAAGAAGGTTTTTTATTAAGTAACTGTTCCAAAATAATACAAGCACTATTTATTCTGCCTGTATTAGAAGCCGTAGTGTCACAGCACAGTGCATTCACGCGTTTAGATAAGTTCCAATTGTTTAATAATTCGTACACAGCATTTGCCATATTTTGACCAGTACCGGAATCTAATTTTGGAACTCCGATTAATTGTTCCGAGTCTTGCAATGTTACTATAAGTGAAAGTCGATCATGTTGAATAAATTTACTTGTAGGCAAAAGTTTACCATCCCAATGAACTACAATGGCTTTAGAATTTGTTTGGAAATCTTCTTTTAATTTAACTGCAATATTTTTTCGTGCTTGTAGTCGACGTTGCCTTATAGATGTTCGGTTAATAATTAGATTACAAGTATCGTGTCCTAATGCTTCAGCAGTTGCCATAAGAATCTGAACTGCATTACGATCACTAACTTTGCAACGATCCAAAACCATGACGAGTCTATCATTAATAAAATCAATCTTACCTCGTTTAACCGAGATCATCGTACTTGTGGAAGGTATTTCAGTATCAGATTCTGAAGTATAGTCAACCTCGTATTCTTCAGAAGAAGAAAATGAAACTTCATAAAAATAACTTTTGGAGCTGTCGATAAGTAAACAATACAAATTGTAATAATTTACGTTATAATATTGAAAAATATCAAAAAGACCGATTTTTAAACACCAACATTAATATATCTCACCAACAGTTGAAGATATTAAAAAAACTATTGAACAAATATTTTCGTAAATGTAGTTTTAATTAATTTAGTACCTATAATAAATGTCAATATGATCAACGGTTAATGATATAAGCACAAAAATTTGAAATTTTTTTAAAAATTGTAAAAGTTCAAACTTTAAGTTCAAATAGGCACGGGTTAACTTTGTTTGATTGATTCAATATTTCATGTAATTAATTTTGGTATGTATATACACTGTTTTGGGGGGTGAGAAGAAAACATTTTTGAACTTAAAATTTAAGGACCACCCTAATGTACAATTTGATATTTATTAACCATTTCAATAACTTTATAGTGGCATGATGTAATTATGTAAACACTACAAACTTATTTTTTTATCATATAAAATTCATACGTATGAAAATTACAATAGGTACTGTACATACTACATAACTACATACTTTATAAAACAAATATGCCTTTGAAAACAGAAAATATAAGTATACAAATTGTTATGTTTTCTGGTGGTGCAAAAATATAAGCATGCACCACCACTTTTCGAATGCGGTGGTGCAAGTGCGACATTTGCACCACCCAATTTACGCCACTGCTTTTGAACATTCATAATCACGATAAATGGTTGTATAAGAATACCTTGGTTTCTAAGTTGCTAAAGATGTTGTTGCTGGGATTCAGCAGATTATTTAAACACTATAAAGTTTGAGAATCTTTGATAGAATATTTAGTAATATTTTTTTGCCGTTACTGTCTATAGTCACTTTTTTTGACGTAGGCGCAAACATAGCACGCATTGAATAAAATAGTGCTGCATTTTTGACATATATAATTTAAAATTGTAAAGACACATTATCAAAAGGTATGTAAGATTAAAATGAATACAATTTACACAATAAAGTAAAATATAATTATTGTTTAACTGAATATATCTTACATTCGTTTATATCAATGTCATTATTATTTCATATGTTAACTAATATTTTACGTGTAATCGTATCATCGAATCGAAAGTATACAACACAAAACACAGATAATTTAAAGTCACACTTAAAATTTATATAAGCCGCCTGCAGTAACCGAGTCACACGGTTACTACTCAAGCTCCTACAAAGCTTTGTCGATTACTTCAACGTAAATGACACAAACACAAAATAAATTAATTATAAACTTGAAAATAGCACGCGTTCTTCCTATGGTGGTCGAGTCACACGACTTGTTTTTTTTTCAATTTTTAAATTTTTCCGTGCATTGTTTCGATATATGGATGCGAGGAATTAAGTGATATTCAATAGTTTTTTGTTTTTTTAACGTTGATTATTGAATTTTTTAATTGTATTTTTTTAATATTGATAATTTCTTCCTCAACTGTAGTGTTGTTATCTTCTAATTGTCTTAGTTATTTATTTTTTTGAAGGTTTAATCTGCGGATTGTCTCCATTTTTTTCCCCAGGTCAAATCATGAAGAATGATATTCTATTTTGTCATTCAGCCAACATTTAGTAGTAGTCTTCTCTATTTTCTATCTCTTGATAAATGTCGTCAAGGCTATCTGCAATCCTTTAAATTACATCGATGTTATATTTTCAAATCTTGTTTATTTCTTTCAATTTCTTTAAATTTGTGTGTATTGTTTCGATGTACTGATGTGAGGAATTAATTGACATGCAATAGTTTTTTTGTTTTTTTAACGTTGACTATTGAACTTTTTAATTGTATTTTTTTAATATTGATAATTTCTTCCTCAACTGTAGTGTTGTTATCTTCTAATTGTCTCAGTTATTTATTTTTTTGAAGGTTTAATCTGCGGATTGTCTCCATTTTTTCCCCAGGTCAAATCATGAAGAATGATACTCTATTTTGTCATTCAGCCAGCATTTAGTAGTAGTCTTCTATATTTTCTATCTCTTGATAAATGTCGTCAAGGCTATCTGCGATCCTTAATTTACATCGATGTTATATTTTCATCATTGACCTTTTTTTCATTTTTCAATTCTTGTTTATTTATTTTTTTTTAATTTTAAAATTATTCCGTGCATTGTTTCGATATACGGATGTGAGGAATTAATTGATATTCAATAGTTTTTGTTTTTTTTAGGTTTACTATTGAATTTTTTAATCGGATTTTATAAATTTTTCTAGCTAGTGTTTTACTCCTCAATTGTAGCGTTGTTTTCTTCTAATTGTCTCAGTAAGTTATTTTTTTCATTGTTTAATCTGCGGATTTTCTTTATTTTTTTCCTCGTATGAAATGCCTGGAAAACGTTTGCAATTTATTTAAAAATTTCAAGTATGATGATTTTTATAAATGTTTATTGTGTTTGACGGTACGTTCTAGTTTATGAAAGTATATGCATAAAACATTTTTCATAGATGTGTTTTTTGTATATCAGTTATAAACGAGGTTATAAATGAGTTTTGTTAATTTCGTTTTCGATTTTCTGTGTCTATTGATACAATACAGACTAGTATTGTGTTCACGAACATGTCTTTCGGATTTGTGGTGAATGTATTTCAAGTATTTTTCTCGCTTTTTTGTATATTTTCAATCTTCTTTTTATACAATTTCTATGTTTATTTTTAGAATATAATACGATTTTTTATCTAAATAGAACAAAAAAATACGTCTTCTGCCTCATGGGGTATTCTTTGCTCCTCGGACAAGTTAATGGGCATAAATGAATTGAATTTTAAATTCCTGAGTATGTTTAAAACACACGGCCCTATTAAAGCCGAAAAACATCGGTATGGTGAACGTACATACCTATCCACTTTATTTTTACGTAATCATATACATTAAATATATGCGAACAACTTCAAATGTGAGTATGAAATATCTTCGACCGAGGAACACCTTTTGACAACGTTGACGTCATAATTATAGTAAATCACGATGATTTGAATTATTTCGTGAGCGTTTGTCTCTTGGTTAGGATGAGCTTGAATATTTTATAGTACGCTTATAATCTAAACATTCAGATTCGGATTCTCCTACACTAACGCCTTCAATAATTGGTCGATTTAAACAAGGAAGTTCAGATTGCCTTAAACCGTTTTTAGACTTGCACCGTTTTTCTATCATTTTCCGCAACCTTAAAGACGATAGACCACGATAGATTCACTCGTTTAGTTTATTCTTCGCGAAATAAATTTTAACTAAATTATATTATTTATTCATCCGAATCAATGACTGTCGTCAAAAATGAAGTCAAACACTTTTTTTTTAAAAATGGGTTAAATATTTCTTTTTTTTTTAAAAAAGAAAGAAGGAGAACTTAAACCAAAACTCCAGAAAACTTACAGATGATTTAAGTGAAACTATTCTTTGCCCAGCGTACTAGAAAAAGTACCTAGTGATAACATTTGAACGTTTTAATTAAAAACTGTTTTTTAGTTATGCATAAGTAATTCAGGCTTAGCTACTCTAGCTAGGAATGCCTTAAAAAAAAAAAAAAAAAAAAAAACATAAGTAATTGATAGAAATATTTTTTGAAGTATCACACACAAATAAAATTGCACGTTCTACGGTACTTCTACGTAGATACTATACTTTCAGATTTAGATTTTTCATAATTCATGGATTCAATGAAGAGTGGATTTAAGTCAGTTTGACCCAGTTTTTCAAACCGTTTAACTAATCTTGCAGACATAGGTACTCATATTTCTTTTTATCCGTAAAATAAAGTTCGACTAAAGATCCATCCACTTTAACAACCCGTGCTGCTTTCCAAAAGTTTTTAAATTCAACTTGTATTATGCCTTTTTTCTGAACTTAACCATTTGACGGTCAGGATACTTTTCTAAAAAACTTTTCAGATAATCTTTCAACAACTTTATTGAATAGATCTAACTCATTCTGTATGTATCAAATATAAAAGAGTGTAAAAAGAATACTAAATGTCTAAGTATCCTGCCTCTAAGTGAAGTACCTAGTGATACATTTGAACGTTTTAAGTAAACACTGTTTTGTAAACATACATAGGTAATAGGTACAATCCATCTATTACTATTATTATAATTAGTGTTAAGTAAAAGAAAATGAATAAAGTCTATGATTTTTAAGGGAAACCAATTTTGTTTAGTGTTTGTGTTTTTTTCGACTCGATTACTTTTATAGTTGTAGCGAAATCTCCCAATGAATCATCATGACTCTTGGTACAATAAAGATTCTTTACCAGGGAATCGTTTAAAAACTTAATTTGACTAATTTTGAATGGTGTCTTCAATGTTATTATCACAAGTTTTTCTTGTTAATCGTCTATCATGTTAAATAAAATTGGACGATTTTAAAATCCTTTAAAGATTTATCATTGGAAATTTCACTGTATTAATATGATAGGTATTAAACTGCATTCAAAAAATCTCTTTGTTGAATATTTAAGAAATTTTCAAGTACTTCTTAAAACACAATGAAGTTATTGAATAATTGTTTTGTTTGTATCTAGAATCTAAAATGTAAATAGTTTAATGAGTAATTATTTATGAGAGTTGAGATAATATAATTTAATACAGATTGTGGTACAACAAATATTGCAAAATTAAAATTATGACACATACAATGTGTCTAACAAAACTACACATTATAATATATGTTTTGCATTTGAAATATATATTTTAATGTGTGAATATTAAACTATTAAAAAAAAAAAAAAAATTGAAAAATATTTATGATCTATGATCTGAACCTTAAATGTTTATTCATTTTAAATTACCATTATATTATTATTTCTAGGGACTAGTATTGCATGAATAATTTAAATGTTGAAAAAACAAACCGTAGGTACTAGGTAATGTTCTTATTAAAAATTTATGTAATAAATGTCTACCAATAGATTTACATAAATTCATTTATGCTTTATTTTAAATGTATTTTTATTGAAATATTTAGATATTGCAACAATATTCACCGAATTTTCATGTGTGAGCCATCAAACGTGTGACAATTTCATTCGAAACACGGAAAAAATTTATTCAAATCTCTGTTTTCAAATAAATAAATAAATGAAAATAAAAAAAATAAAAAATTGAATGCTTGAAGCCATTTCTAAAAAAAGCGTTCTGTATTCTTAACGCAATAAGGATTAACTACTACACGATGAATAACATGTATGAGTCATATGACGTAGATAAATTATATGGCTTATGTTTTTTTTTGTTTTTAAGTATTATTAGTGGTGTCGGGATATTGCAATGAACGTCTATGTCTACTAACTGCATTCCTAAACTAAGTGCTGTGTGTCGATAATGGGATATTTCGATGAACGCCTCTGTCTACTAACTGCATTCCTAAACTAAGTGTTGTTTGTCGATAGTGGGATATTTCGATGAACGCCTCTGTCTACTAACTGCATTCCTAAACGAAGTGCTGTGTGTCGATAATGGGATATTTCGATGAACGACCATGTGATACGCATCACAATATTTTCGATGTTCAAATTAGTATGTATATATATACATATATACTATATTAACAGAGAACGACTTTCTAAAATATTTTAATGACCTTCGTATGGATACAGAAAAAACACAACATATATGATACATTGTAGTATAATGTAATGAAATACAATACAGTATACATTATTATGGCTATACAGACTACAGAGAGCTTCACCAAAATGTACGGTATTCACTATTTATATGATTGTGGAGTAATCAATAATCATAGATATAGTGCAGGACTTTTGACGCATATTAGACTCAATATCCGAAAACGAATACTATTTACATAATATGATAAACAATATAGGTGAATAATACATTATTATAAAAAATTGAGTAGATATACTTTTGGTACATTAGCTTATAAAGGTTTATGAAATAAACAATCGTGATCGTTGACAATTCACTAGGTATCAACAGTTGTATACTTACGAGTATATCTTAAACGTATATTCTACTATTTATTTATATGATTTTTGATACGGTTATATATATATATATATATATATATATATATATATATATATATATATATATATATATATATATATATATAAAACAATGCGTTCACATTGGATGGCATTAAACGAGAGAAAATTTTAAATGTAAAAAAGATGGTGTGTCCGCACTAAATGACGCATGAAAAAATATATAAATACGACGAATATGATGTGTTCGCAATGAATGAGATAAACAACGAAACGAATATGACAAATTCGCGTAATAATAATTAAAGAAATAGCATTGGCCGTACAAGTACAATTTCACAATGATTTAATTTATATTAATTATTTTATTTCTTTTTTGATTCCTTATTACTGAACAATTTATTTGTTTGAAAGAGAGTGCGCTTAGGGTTTTCATAAGAATGTGAATCCACTCGTACGGAACTCGTATGGAAAAACAATTTTTAATAGATAAGTACACTGTTCACCGTTACTGTTTAACTTATCGGATATGTATACTGTGCAATAATTAAAATATGAAAATATTCGATAAAAATATTCTGTAATAATGAGTGATTTCCGTTTGAGAAAACTAAAAAAAATCTGTATTTATTGCCCGTTTTTATTATTATTATTATCATTATTATTATTATTATTATTATTATTATTATTATTATTATTATTATTATTATTATTATTATTATTATTATTATTAGAATCATTAGTTAGTCACAGAAATATTTCGATTTATGTATATGCTTATCATTCGTTTTTAAATAAGTACTAATATAAAATCTAATGGTGTTTGTCTAGATTCGAAGTGACAAAAACATTTATCTACATTATACGCATAAAGAAATGTTATCTGAAAATGTTTGAATGGTTTTTAAAGGGAAAGAAAATTTTGTGCTTGCTGGAGCCATATGCTAATATAATAAAGGGAAAGAAAATAACACATAACAATAAAACACTTCAGCGATTCATGTTGTCGTATATGCGTGCCACATATACAACTCATAAAATCGTATAATTTTTACTACTTTAAATAATTTTCATTGTTCATCGCCGTTATTAATATAAAAAATATAAATAAGAGACTAGTATTATACACATAGTAGATAATATACAAAATATTAAACGATAATGTCGACAAATGTCTAGGAAGCAAACATGTACCGAGACAAAATTGTATAAATAATATAATAAAATAATAATGTGAAGTTCATATTAATATTAGGCAATAGTCGTTAAGTGTCGATGATGCACATACGCGTAGACATAAAAAAGAAAAAAAATGTTTAAGCAATTAAAAAAGGATGTGAGACCATCTGGTCGGGAAAGAAAATGACAAACCCGAATTAGTCAGTCCAGACTAGAGGCTCCCTTCGAAAATAAGATTTTTTCGATTGTAATATAAATTTACGAGGCAAGTAGAAATAGTAAATTGTATTGTTATTATTATTTTTTTTAAGTTATGAAGAATAAATATTTCTTTCACTGGTTTAAAAATTGAGTTTGAATTTTATTTATTTATTAATTTTTATTATTTTCTTTTTATTAAATTGTTAATGAAATAAAGTAGTTTCACAAAATGAATAGTGTGGTGATAATTTAATGGTGATATATTAAAACGATACTTTTAGAGACACGTTTTATACTTGTGCAACACTCATCGCTTTAGGAGTCAAGATGGACAAGGGAGGCATAGCCTTTTTAACGATCGTGTTCCAAATTAGAAAAGGAAACGTTGTTTGTCCATACTACGCTAATAGCTTTTGACACCGCGTAAACGGGGGAGGCATAGCCCACTCAACAATCGTAGATTTCACTAGATCGTCTTTAAATAAATTTAATTTGTTGTAACGCGGGACTTAAAGTCACGACATATACAACAATGTATAATATATATTTGAGTAACTGTATACTTTGCATTCATATACAATCAACTACCAAGTTATACGTAATTGAATACTAGGTACGTTTTAAGTTTTAAGTGAAGCGACGTCAAATCGAAAAATCGAGTAAAAATCGTGAAACTTCTCGATAAACAAGCATTTTTTGAATCGATTTTAGTTATTCGGCCATTATTTCTAAATTAATATCGCTAGAAATTTAAATCTTTCACCATATAATTCACACTATTTCGTCTTTGACAAACATTTAAAAAAAAAGTCGACAATATTTGGATTTAAATTTGAATTTGAAAATACCTATGTTTATTTCCTATAACATTATTAATTTTTGGTATTAAGACTTGAAAATTTGACAAGTCCTTAATCATACGCCCGATGAAGATACTCAAAAACATTTTCAGGACTTAATATCAAAAATTAATTTTTAAACTATATTCTACTTTCTAAATATAACGTTTGTTTAATTCAATATTTATTATAACTACAAATTTAATGTACAACCTAAAAGGAAACTTGAAGAACATCATTTTTAGAATAATCTTGTGTATTTTACAGACAGCGCCCATTTAAACGTTTTAACTAATCAGTGTATGAGTAATATCTCTACTGTGTGTCGTCCGATCTTTCTTTTTTCTAAGAATCATTAATCGACTGTAGAAATATTTCGATATAAATACATATTTTATTATAATGCTTATCATTCGTTTTTATGGAATTCTTTTACTAATGGACAGTCTAATCATGTCCAATCTCTAATGGAATTCGTATAGACTTAAAAGGACAAAAACGTTTATCTATATATAATATTATACCCATTCATAAAAAAATGTTATCTGAAATATTTTAATGGTTTATGCGGGTAAAGAAAATAACATATTGCAATAATACGATGATTACGATGCAACGATTCATTTATCGTGTACCTATATTTTAGTAACTCTATCTTAACATTAATTTACAACCAATGTAATACAAGTTATTTGTTTTGAATAGGTACATTTTTGGTACCTACCTGCCGGTAAATCCGTGCCTGTGGGTAAAGTCATTTTAATTTCTTTTAAATTTTCCACCAAGTCTGATGGAGAAAGAATACTTGAATGTATTTTCCCCAATTGTGCTGTGTGTACGATGTCGGTCAGCATATTCGTGTCCAATGTATATTGATCGAATATTACGTTTATCAGAAGAAATTGTATTCATAATAATTGTTGATGGAATAACAATGCTGTTTCATTTGTTAATAACGTTACAGCCTCGGTCATTTCTTTAATTTTTCAATTGGTATCATCTCCTCTTTTATTGAGTGCATTTATTCTCTCCGTCCCCACTTTGACAATACGCAGTTTTTCTTCCACCAAATGTATATTGTTTTTATAATTTTCATCGAGTTTTTGTAAATGTTGATAATGGGTTATCCAGCAAAACAAATCGCATAAGCCGTATGGTACGTGTACTATCCTGCCTGATTTATCTATAATAGAACGTCTGTACCTTCCTCGGATCTTAACACACTGTATAAATATTCCCGTTCTCCTCTTAGTCTGTCTGCCACCTTGTCTGATTGTATTTTTAAATTAATACAAGAGTCTAATAACTAGGGGCCGGCCGGATTTATATGCGCTTGAAACCTTAGAAATATGCACTATAAAATATGCATTTATGGTCTTATTAGGTTTTTAAGGGTATGTTCCTACAGAATATACCATTAGAAATTAAAAATATGCAAAAAAAAAAATCTAATTAGAAAAGTCTTTAATTTTCATTATTTTTTGCATACAACATTTATTTACATAAAATTATATTACATTTATGTGATTCTTTTTTTTTCAACATTTTTATCTCAACGTATTGTAATTTCAATCTGAAAATCTATATAAAAAATTTTTTTTTTTCAAATAAATTATGTGGCTATAAGATAAAAAGACAACATCGTCAAATCATATGGACTGCACATATAATTATATGCACGTTATTTTAATTATTATACCCAAAATATTACACATATTATGAGTCTGTTTAGGTCGGAGCCTATACTCTTGCACTGCAGGACACACACACACACACACACACACACACACACACACACACACACACACACACACACACACAGATATATATATATATATATATATATATATATATATATATATATATATATATATATAGGTGTTTATAAGTAATCCCTAATGTTTATCCCGCGATTTTTCGTAACGCGTAGTATTTTATCAAATAAGCACCTGGTTAATATAACGTCTGTACATGGATCATGTAAGTACGTAGTGTCAGTGGCGGCGCGAAGTTTTTTCCCTGATGAAGCAGTAATAATTTTCAAATATTTAGTACCTACCTACCCACCCGGCCCCGATACTCGTTATTTACATTTTGAATTGAGACCCCCCTTTTTTTTAATTGCCTTTCTTAAGAGACATTTAGAGATATGAAGAGATAAATTTATATTGATATCATTAACCTGTTAATAATATGTCTATATACCCTATCTATGCTATGGTTACTATGTTGGTACGTATTTCATGTTATCTAATAGAAATTTGTATTACAATGATTTAATAGAATAATTGTTTTAATAATGAAATTTTATAAAGTCTCCGTGTTCTAACCAATTCGTCAACACCCACCCATTATGACTATGAAGCAGCTGCTTCATGAAATACCCATTCGCGCCGCCACTGCGTAGTGTAATGTGATTTTGAACGTATTGATGTGTTTTTGCTAGATTTAAAAGATTTCCATTTTTATTCGTGTACCTATCCTATGTTTTCGCGAACTCGCAAACGTCCCCGCGCGCAGAGTCGTGATCGGTCGAAAAAAAGGATTGAAAACTTGATCGGACTGCGCGCCGTCATCCCGGATGCGACACGAAATACGAACCATATTGGTCGCGGACCACGAACATGTTTAAAAAAACCGACGCCACTGATAAGTGATAACGGCGACCGCCGTTGTGAATTGTGATGGCTGGCTAAAATATAAAGACGAGCGATTATCTCGGACGAGCGTCTGATTAATAATTTTCTATCGAAATTAATGTTCACAAAAGGCTTGCTGACCATGAGAATTAGTATCGCGTTAATAACATATTGTTAAAGTAAAAATTATTTTTTTATCTCCGAGGAGTTTATTTTTATATTTCAATACGTGATCACAAACTTTTTTTTTTATATCGCTTCTTAATCGTCTGATTTATAGACGGTAGGTATTGATTTCTGTGAAATCGCGCTTTGCATTCGAATGGATTTTTTTTTCGAAATCGTCAAGTCGCTTTAATTTTGTCGTTGAATTCACCGCAAGTCGGTTCGAAATTCACGTCGCACACCGTCAGGCAGCGTATTGTATTGTCATTCCTCCCACACCGTTTATCTGACTGAGTGTAATTCATCAGAGAAAAAAAATCTTTTTACCGGTACAAAAGTCCTGACGTAAAAAAAAATTTCAGCGAAATCGATTCTTAGTTTGTAATTGAAATATTTTTCTTTTGAGTGGCAGAATCATCCTAATCCTCATTTCTTCACTTGTTAGTTTTGTCTTGGTTTTCTTTTCTCCCTCCTTCCATTCTTAAATGTCCAATTCATTCTGTAGAGGCGATTCAAAATCGCTTTTTGAGGCTTACAATTATGAAATGTAATATTCAACGTCACACTTTATATGAACCGTTATTATTATATTCAAATATTGATACTCTTCAAGTCAGGAGGGTAAAACATGACATTTGTTTTGTGTATAAACTTTTAAATGGTTTTGTTTACCGTTCAGATATATTATCAGATTTATCTTTTTTTTAGTTCCTGGTCATAGACAGACTGATACTTTTAATGTGCCATTCCAACGTACTTTATGTGGTGAAAACGCCCCTTTAATTAGATCCATGCAACATGTAAATAAATTTAATATTTTAATTTTTAATAGTTTTTTTATACTTCTGTTGTTTCCTTTAATTTATATCTTAGTAATCACTTAACATATTGTTGTATCTTCACAAAAACCAATATTTATGTATATTTTTTATGTTCCACATTTCATTGTAATTGGGCTCGCCCGTTTAATTCATAACCTGGATTCATAACCTGGATTAACCTAGATTCATAAATTCAAAGTTTAAGAACCATAATTAATTTGCTAATACAACTTTGTCTCGTAGAGCTTGTGTGGCTTAACAATATTATTGTTTAATTTTTTGTTTACGGATTACAAAGTATTTAGATACACGTTCCAATGCAATTTCATTTTCTTTCATCATAACAAATACATTAACATCTCAAAAACTGTTTTTATACTGTTTGATTGGAACTAGATATTGATCTTAAACAGTAAAAAGTCTTCTACATCAAACAATGTTGTTCCTCATTGATTAAAATATTTAATTTCTTCTCCCAATATTAATGTACCTTTATCCGGAATATTAAAAAAACATTTTATTATCTTTAAAAAATGAGACAAAATGAATGACTGTCCAGGAAACTAGGACATGTCCATAAAATTGGACTTCTAAATAAAAAATGGTTTTTTTATAACACTAAAACCAAAAGCCTCAAACTTTTTGCGACCATAAATATTTTGTTTTTATTTATTTTTATATTACTTTTTATTTAAAAATTCACATTGTTGTTATTTATTATAATATTTTTATTTTTATTGATAATTTTTGATTTAAATTTGTATGTAATTTTAAATAATTTCTTAAGTTAAATTTTAATGGAACATATATTTGTTTAAAATATTACTTAAGCCATAGGTAGTATTTTTTTGTATGTATATTCATTATTATTTTCAACAAATCGAGTGACAACTTAACTTGTGTGGTTTTGTATTTTTTCATTAAAAGATTGGAATTTTTATGATTTGATACTTACCAATATGTGAATAAGTGATAAGAATTATGATTAAAATATATCAACCATTAGTGAATAAGATTGAGATACATATGACTTAGTTGATAAATCAAAAGATACAAAAAGTCTTCCTCAAGATCTGATCTTGAAGGAGTTATTAATATATAGTTTTATAAATTATTAATACATAGGTTTTATGCATTTTTATTCAACCTTTATAACAGAAAAATATTTATTTTATAGGTTTTTTGTTTTTGTCTATTAAAAATATTATCACTTTTGAACAAAACATTTCAAATCAGATCGTCAGGTCTGATACTTTGGATCAGTTTATTCATCTCTTAATGTAAATAGTTCTTTAAATAGCATAGAGCCAGAAAGTATCCATCTAAGTAAATATACAATTATAAGGTTTGAAGGCTTTGATGGCCTATTAAAATAACATGTAAATACATTGGTTGGTCCTGATCTAGTCTCTGAGATTTTTTTAGGAATAGTTGCTACTTTCTAATATGCCAAATTCATTTTCTATTTTCATTATCTTTATCATCATTATTTAGGTTATTTTTCCTACTATTTGGAAAACTAGTTATATTTGTCCAGTTTTTAAATCTGCATCAAGATCAAATATACATAATTATCAACCAATATCGATATTAAATGTATTACCTAAATTATTTGAAAAATTATTAGAACCAAAACTTACATACTTTTTGAGCCCTAGTAGAAAATCCACATGGATTTAGATCTTCCAAATCCACAGTAATAAATTTATTAATTTACTACACATATTTAATGACTGTAGTGTCTAAAGGACGTCGTGTAGATTCAATATATACAGACTTAAAAAAAGCTTTTGATAATATTGACCATATAATGTTGATTAGTAAATTAAACGCTTTGGGAGTAGGTGATTTGATGATAAACTGGTTTTTCTCATACCTTATTGGTAGGAAACAAATAGTAAAATAGAAAAATCATTGTCGCCTATTATTCATGCAACATCTGGAATTCCACAAAGTGAACATTTATCTCCTCTTCTATTTATAATATTTATTAATGATCTTTGTAAATTATTTAATTTTTGTAAATATTTATTATTTCCCGACAAATTAAATGCTCAAATTCACTCTGTGATTATCATAAGTTAAAATCTGATTTAGATAAATTTTATGAGTGGTCAATAAAAAATAAATTGCAGATAAATGTGAATAAATGCTTACAAATAACATTCACAAGAACTAAATCTCTTATTCAAAACCAATATGTAATTAATGGATGTAATCACATTGCAGTAAACTATGTTAAAGACTTAGGTGTTTTCCTATCTAGCAATTTATCTTTCTCAAAACATATTACATATATTTGTAATAAATCATCTAGTACATTGGAATTTTTAAAACAAAATTGTAGTGAATTTCATAATATAACATGTTTAAAAACATCTTATATGTTGCACTAGTACAATCAATCTTGGAATATGATTCTATTATATGATCACCATATGTGTTTAATAATATAAATATGATTGAATCCATTCTACATAGTTTTTTTTTTTTAATTTTATCTTTTATAAGATTAAAACTAATGAAATTAAACATAAGAAATTGCTCAACAATCTAAAAATGCATCATCTTTTATGTAGAAGAAATCATCTCGATGTAATATGGATTTATAATCTTCTAAATAATAAAATTGATTGTCCAGAAATATAAAATTTAATACGTATAAACGTCCCTCAAGTATCTGTCCATTCTTATCCAATGTTTTATACATCTACTCATACACAGAACTACACTAAAAACTTATTGTTTAATCAAATGCTGACATTTTGTAATTTAATTAATAATTTTGATTTTTACCATGATTCTTCAATACTATTATGGTCTATTTGTTGTAACACTTTTAATTCATAATACCATATACATATACTTTTATAGCTTACTTGTTTTGTTATTGTATTTAGTGTTATTTAATTTACATAATTAATTAAATACCAAGCTAATTTCACTATCATACTATTTTAATATTTAATAGTTGTATTTTGTCTATTATCTGCACTGTTTGCCTTACGGACGTATAAATAATGTATCTATTTATATTGAGATAACTCTAATTGGGCTGAACAGAAAAAACATTAATTATTTAAAAACAATTGTAGCATATATTTTGTGAATTAGAGTTTCAATTAATATTAATTATATTAATATATTAAAATATATTTACAAAAAAAAAATATATATATATATATATGTATTTTTATTGTATATTTTATTTTATATATTATAAGAAAATAAATAAATGAATTAGTTTTCACTAACTATGTAATTACATATACATATTTAGTTCTAAAACTTTAAGGATACTATAGCATCAAAAACACCGAATAAATAATGAACAAACTCAGGGGGCTTAACTTCCTATAATCCCATTAAAAAAATAAAAAAATAAAAAAATAAATAAATATAGGTATATATATATATTCAATTAGTAAATAAATAAATAAATTAATAAATAATTTAAGTAATTTTCACACATATCATTTGAGGTGTTTTATGACAAAATAGACAGTATCCTGTTGCTGTGATTTCTTGTAAATTTTGAAAAACTGATTGATCGCTATTTCTGATATTTTTATTTCTATTGATTGATAATGGTGTTTGATATACAGTAAATGCCGCCTATAAGACTCACTTTGGGACCAGCACAAAGTGAGTCTTAAAACTGAATGAATCGGCGAAGTGGAAAAAAAAATTAATTACGTATTTATAAATTTTATTTTACTACATGTTTTGCTTTGATTTTAATACATTAACACATATTACATATTACATACTTCATTATTGAATATATTTCTTAATTAATTATTATTGTATAAATTTAATAATCCCGATAAAAAAAACTACGTGCACGTGTACGTATGTGTATTTATGTACCCGTAATTACGATAACTGTGCAGCCGCCAGATAATCAGTACACTATAATAACGATAATTGTTGTGATTAATTTTTCAATATTAATTTATTTCTAAATTATAACCAAAAAAGTTTATTTTATACTATTTATTTTACAAAATTTGAGTTTTATAACCGATATTTTTTAAATGTATTTTGATACGTCCGGACCATTCCAGACGATTTTGAGTCTGGACGACTGGACCTTATATCCGTGTGTCTTATAAGCGGCGTCTACTGTATTTATCTTTTGATTACATAATTTATAAATTTCATTTATAATTTATACTAAAAGAAGGAAAATGGATATTATCAAGTTGTTGTGGAATCATGGAGAATGCCTCTTTGCCGCTGAAGGTATGGAGACTGTTGCATTTGCCATGTAAGCATTCAAAATTATATGAAAATAATGACTAATGTTTGAAAATAATTTAATGTTTTTATTTATTTGCATAGATGGGAAAATAAAAAATTAACTAATGGTTTATTAGTTTTGGATAATGTATGCAGTAACCAAATAGTAAAATACTTGGATATTGGATGTAAAATATTAATAACTACTAATGATGCTGGTATTATGAATGAAATAGAAGAATCTCGGGTAAAATATTTTAAAGTCAATGAAGGATTTGAAGAAAATGAGACAATGTGTTTATTTTCAAAATATTTAAATGTCGAATATTCGACTACACCACCTGATGCATTAAAACTTCATAAAGTGTGTAAAGGTAATTTATTATTTTTTCATTGCATTTTGACTTTTACTTAGTATGCCTGACTTTTTTTTAGGATTTCCATTAATTATTTCACTTATTGGTACACAACTTGGATCTCACAGAGAAGATGTTATTAACAATAGTTCAAAAAGATGGAAATATTATTTGGATACATTATCAGATAATCCTAGAGAAGCTTTTAAGTAATTATGAATTTGTATTACATTTTATACTTAATTATAATTTTTAAATACAACTAGTTTATATTGAGTACTGACAATCAGTGGTGTATTTAGGATGGAAAGACTCTAATATGTGACCAGTCTTTCTTCAAACTTTTTTTTATGTGTATATATGTGTTAGGTGATTATTGTATTTGTATCAAATTGTTATCATATTTGTATTAACTTGGTATCATATTTTTGTTGATTACTTCCTATTACCACAGAAAAATTTAGCTATAATACGTTCAAACAATATCTTCAGTTCTTTTCTTATTATTCAAACTTGATTTTTTTAATTGGAATTTTGTTGTTGAAACAGTATGTTGCGACCCGTCAGTTAGATTGGAATAAGACACAGTTGTAGTATTAAGTTGTATTTTTATTTGATAAATGTTAACAAATTCGGTGTTTGTATAGTAATCAAAACGTTTTAATATTGACGATTAGAAGACAACATCACGATAGTGCCCGACCAGGTACTTATACGTGCGACAGAGAACTCAGAGAAATAAACTTGTGGAGTCTTAATGGTTAGATAGTATGTGATTAGGTCCACTACAGTTCGTGCTAGTCTCCTAATACTGCTTGGAATTGTCTGAATTGTCTCTTGTTGGGTTCCGTATTTATACAGATTTCTTCCTTGACTTTTGACTAGAAAGTGTTCTGGATCCGTATTTACGACCTCGTAGCTTATCTGATTATTTAAAACTACAATTTCTTTTTGGTATATTTTACACAATTTTTACATAATTAAAATAGATTGTGTGTTTACACAATCCGTGTAATTTACGGTAGAACAATATTTTGGCTCGGGTTGCATGTTTTACATATGTTTCGTAATTTGTACTGTGGTACACAATGAGTATGTATACTCTGTTTCTTTAATTAACAGTTTTCAACTATTAAACAATCCAAATGAAAAAAAAGGAAACTCAATACTGATCAATTTGCTAGATATCTCATATCAAAATACAAAAGATATTTAAGTAAAAAATGTATTGTATTTACATTATATATTAAGTATAAAAATACTTTTTAAAGCACTATTTCTTAAGAAATAAAATGTGACATTAATTTAGTACTTAATGTGAACATTGCCAATGAATAAATATTTTCAGTTTGAAAAATATGTTTCTATATTCAATCCCTTGGCATTATTGATTTTTCTTATAAGTTAGTATGTTAAGTTATTGCCTTTTTTAATTTATATGGCCATTTTCTACAATCAATTGGTTTATTTAGTTTATCTGTTAATAGTAAGTATACTGTCCATTATCCACTAATGGTGTATGTGTGATGTGAATTGTGTTTTACTCATAAAATAAATTAAATGTATGATGATCTGCATTATGATGTATTTAAAATTCCATTTTTTTATTTTTACAGATATTCGCATTACTGTGATAAACAGCTTGCTTGTTTTGAAAATTCGATACAAATGTGTATAGAAAGTTTACCGGTTGATCTTCAAAACAAATATTATGATTTTGTGATATTTGTACATGACTTAAATATTAAACCAGAAGTAATATTAAAAATTTAATGTACTAGAGGTTGAAATGAGTACCGATTTTAAAACCATTTAAGTTAAATAATACTCTTTAAGTAAAATCTTAAATATTACAAAACTGATATATATATATATATATATATATATATATATATATATATATATATATATATATATATATATATATATATATATATATATAATATGGATATCTACTAAAAAATAATTACTCATATTAAATCGAATAGTTTAAAGTAATTATGAATTCAATTACTTATTTTAGAATTTTTTTTTTCAATTATTTAAGAAGAAATTTAAGTATTTATATAAATTAAAATTATATACATTGAATATTATTTTTTTGTTATGATCCTATTTAATATGAACTAAAAATTGGAAAGTTAAGTATATTTCAAATGATAGTAATTTTGATTGTGTATATGAAATCCATGTATATTGCTTATTTATATTGCTTCCATTCAAACAAGTAAACTTATACAATATCTTTTATTACATGTTTACCCATGTAAGGCTTGAACATTTTGTTTTTATTTTTTATTATATTTACATTTAAACTTATAAACTCGTCACATGGTTAAAATAGGTACTAATTTCAAATCTTGATATTAATAATTGATAAATTATCATATACAATACAATAGTGAATGTGTTTTAAATTTATGCTTTAGGTTTTATCTGTATTATGGAATTTAGAGAAGACCTTTGTAGAGGAAATTATGTTGAAATTAAGAAATAAGAGCTTGGTAATTAGAATGTAGAATGAACATTTAAATAGCTACGTTTATTCAGTACATTATTTACTTTTAATTCATTTAAAAAAACTAATAAATTTTCAGCAGTTGAAGGTATGATTATTAAATGTGGTATCAATTAAATTTCAAATTGTATTAATTAAAAATTGTAATTTTATTGAATGTATTTAGAAATTGCACAAAAAAATTATTGAGCGTTATAGAATAACTTGTAATGGAAACTTTGCTGAACTCCCTAAAAATGACAACTCTATATTTTTTTATTTTGGTTACCATTTGGAAAATGCTGGTATGCTAGAAGAAATTCCTCAGTGGTTTCTGAATTTGAAATTTTTTTAGTCAAAAATATGTGTAACTGGCCCTGCTGATTTATTAGCAGATTTAAAAAAGTACAGAAAACATATCACTATTCAGGTACAATTTTTATTTGATGTTTTTATTCATAAATCATAATCAATAATCCAATAAATACATAAATAATTTTTCTAAATATTTATTCTAAGTTGTTTTATAATACTTATTACTAAATATAACATGATGTACTATGTGTTCATCTATAAATTACTAACATAAGGTACTAATTGTTCAGCTAGGTAACCTAACCTCTGTTTAATTGAGAGTCATGGAGGGAGTTGAGTGAATTCATCTCAGACATTTCATTCATATTGTTAATTTATTCGGTATATGTATATAATATACACACTACTTTTTTAAAATTAATTTAAAAATCTCATTTAAAAATTCAAGGATATCAAACGTACAGTTTTTATTGTTATATTGTGGTTTGTGGATTAATGGACTTTGAATTTGAGTTTTTTTATGTTCCTTAAGTCCCCCCCTTGCATTCTGATATCATGTAGTTGTAGTATATTTTTGTCTTATGTTCAATCAGTTTTATAAACTTACTATGTAAAATGATTTTTTGAGCATTTTTAACTCTTAAAATGTATTGTTTTAAGTTTTGTATTTTATGTGCTATTTGATTATCTTATAAATCTGCATTATTGTGGACATTTATTGTTTTATGAATTACTATAAACCTGTTATTTAAGTTTTCTGTTTTCTCAAATGACAATACTTCTTACTAGCATAGGCTCATTCTAATAACAATTACAAAAAACTTTATTACTACTACTCACTACCGAATAAATAAGAAAATAAAATTCACATATTTTTAAAAAATGTTGATTTTCAAATTCATTGTTTTAGTCTAATAGTTTAAGAGTTTTATTATATAAATATTTTTTGTCTTGAGGAGCATTGTAGTTAAACAAGGATGCCTTTAAAAATGTATTTTCACTTCTCAGATACTCTTAACTTTAAATATTATTTTCTCTTACTGTTACTAATTTCTTAAATATTGGTTTAATAGTATAAAAAAATCATTTAAGGAACCTAGAAAATAAATAATTGCAGAAAAATTATTTTTAAAAGAATTGTTTTATAATATTATAAATAAATATATAATGAACATAACGTAACATTAATATACATAATATATAATGTTATACATTAATTATACAGAAAATTCAAAAGTAACTATGTAGGATTAAAAGTTAGGTGATCATACTTAAAAATGTACCTTATATCAACATTTAGTTAATATTCTTTTGAATTATTTTTTAATATTGTAATATTTTTAGAATGTTAATGAAGAGAACTTCAAAGAAATAGAATATTTCGTGAAATGCATTGGACCAAGTTTATATCAAACTGAGTATGATATTGCACAATTTGGCCTTCAAGAACCAGAAACCTCTTTTATTTATAAAGAACCTTATAAAATTGCTAAAACGAATGGAAAATTCTATTTCTATTACAAGTGAGACTTTAAAATAATAATTATTTTTAAACTACATAATTGCTAAGGTAATGCACATTTTTAGTGTTCGACCATCTCAAAATTGTCTTTCAAAACCATATGTATGTGTCGTCAGAGATAAAATCAAATGTGCAATTTTTTGTAGTAAACATGATGAGATTATAATCGGTACTGAAAGTGGAATTATTAAAGTAAGAAAATTAAATTATTATTTATTGATAAGGATGTGCATACATGTAGGTATGATATTGAACTGTACTTTAACTGCATGTATCACAGTGTTACCGCAGTTTTTCAACAGTGTAAGTGAACAAATAAAGAATTAGTTTTCAAGAAGTGTGTTATGAGTGCTATATAGATGGTTGTCCTGAGACAAATTTAAAATTTATTTTGACCCTTCAGTCAAAATGGAATGGAACACTTGTGTGGTGATAATTGGGTTTTTATTTAATACATTATTCACAAAAAAATGTGCATGTAAAATTAATTTCAATAGTTAATATAGACTTGGGAGGTAACACCATTGGACCAAGTCTACGTGAGATAGAGGGCTCAGAGTAATTAACTCATCATTTCTTTCTGATCAGATAGTACGTGATATGGTCCACTACAGCTAGTAGTAGTCTCCTAGAAATATTCCTAGTTGTCTGCCGTATCTGCTGTTTTGGTTCTATTTTTATGTGGAGTTCTTCACGTGACCTTCCTTAACTTTTTGCACCAGAGTGTCCTGGACCTAGATCTTTGACCTCGTGATTAGGTTGACAATTAGTTAAAACTACCTTCGTAGTGCCTTCGTAGATTATTTCGTATTTCGATAGTTAATTTCTTTCTTACGATACTTGGGTTATACAATTTCAATCGTAGCGTATATTAATTATTATTTCATATAGTGATACACAGCATAACATAGGTATATATTATGTTTGACACATTACATTTAAGTAATAAAATTACCTTTTTTATTTAATATAGATGATTTTCAAATTCTTAACAGCTTTGACTTAGTACCTGCTTATAATATTTTATGCGTAGGTACCATACCTGCAAATTAGCTCAATCAATTAATAATTGTTTATCATTTATAGAATGAAAAATTATGAAAACTATATTTGTTTTTTTTTTTAATGTTTTCATAGTCATTATTTATTATTTTAATTTTAATAAAAATTCATAGGTATGGAATGTAATAACAAATACATGTTTGTATACATATGAAGGGCATACTGCTAAAATTACACATTTAGTGAAAAATAAATCAGATAATAAATTTTTATCGACATCCGCTGATTCTACCATACGAATTTGGAATTTGAATACATTTCTTAAATCTGAAGGTGTGTACTATATAGATGTCTATTTGTACTTTTTTTTCATATAAAAGGATTATTTGTTTATATTTTTAATTGTTTTTTTAAGGTTCAAGAATGTGTACACCATCTCCTGAGTCTAGGCAAGAACACTGGCAAAATGCATTTTATAAAAACTACATAAAACCAGTTAACACAGCGGATTGTCTTTATGTAATAAAAGATGATTCAGAAACAGTTTTAGAAGTTCCAGTTGTTTCAGAAGTTACATTTGCACAATTTTCTTCCGATGATAAATTAATTGTTTCATCTTCTGATAAAACTGTAAAGGTAGTATTATTTTAACACTTAAATAAAAAAATGAAAAAATACCATACTGAAAGATCATAATTTTATATTTTTAATTTAATTTTTATAAGGTAATTTATTTCTGATGCTAAGTTTTCTAATATTGTTTCGATAAAATTTAATAAAATTTTTGTTTTTTAATAGATTTGGAAATTATTTGATAACGGCTCATTCAAACTTATTAAGTCTATTAAACAAAATAGCCCAATTCATAGATGTTATTTTATGGAAACTGCAAAATATGATATTTGTATACTCTTTTCAACAAAGTCAACAACTGGAAGTGTTATGTATGGATGTCAATGGCCTTTCGATCATTACACTAAAATAATAGATTTAAAAGAAGAATTTTTATCACTTTTCCTTCTACCTGGCATAAAAGGTAACTATATTTCATTGTTTAAAATATGTGATGTATGTTTGATTTGATTTGCATTTTTAGGAGAGGATAAATTATTGGTTTTGACACCTACAGCATTAAATTGTTACCAATTTGAATGGGATGACACTTTGCGTTTAGTAGATCTTCCGCAACCAATAGAACATCAACCTTATCAACCTTTTATGATGTCTTCTCTATCTGAGATTAATACAAATTCACTAAACAATACTCGTTATGTTGCATTCAGTTTAATTAATTGTACCATACAAATCTTTGACCTATCATCTGGTCATAAGTTTTTGGAATCAAATGATTCTGATCAGTAAGTTAAGTTTATTTTTCTAGTAATATTCTTTTTGAACTTCATTTAAATTTTTTCATTGCAGAGGAATCTTGAGTTTAGATTGGTTTTTGTCTCATGAAAACCAATGTTATTGGCTACTATGTGCAGTTGAAAACAAATCTATAAGATTATGGTGTTTAAACGACATTACATAGTATACTTGTGCTAATTAAATAAACACTATCCAGCAATCCAGTAGCAATTTTGAAAACAAATGTAAAAATGAAGTCATGTCTTTTCAAAATCACAAATTATTTTCTGAAGATCAAAGTTGAATTGTTATAAACTCAAACAAAATGTTGATGCTGTGTACTTTGAAAATAATGCTATATTAGTCGCAGCTGTGACTCAGTGTGGAACATTAAAGGTAAATTATCAAGAATGAATCATCATACGATTTATATAGTAAATGCCATTAATATGTGACTTAATAATCAATCAATTGGTAAACTCATAATTTATTTATTCTAGAGGGGCTTATATTGATAATAATTTTAAGTCAATTTCGTTAACTCTTCAATGCGCAATATTTTTTTCATCAATTAAAATTTTTTAAATTTATTATTACAGTTTTGGAAAAATAATTTAAAAAATATTGGACTAATAGTTTTTTGTAGAAAAGGAGTTTTCAGTTTGTTGCAAATATGCAACATTGCACACCAAAGTCATAAATATTTTTAATACAACTATATTCAATCCATCCTGGATATATTTTTATGAATTATAACAATAAATAAACATAACAATAAAATTTTCAAATTATAAAATTATAAAATTATAAAAAAAAAATAATATTAATAAAAAAAACATAAATAATAATATGTTTTAAGATAACACTTTTTATCACATTAATTTTAATATACTAGATTGTATTTTGAGAGTTATGGGGTTTGTTTGGCATGTACTGTTTTAAAATATTTCTTGCTTTAGTTGAACACATTTGTTCATCTAACGATAGGTATCTTGAATAGGGTATTTTACCGAATTGATTGTTCAAATAACTTACAAGTGGTCTCAGTTTAAACAGACGATCATAGTTTGGGTTAGCTCTTGGTAACATATCTTCACTGTTGTTGAAATGTAAAACTGCTTGAATTGCTTCAAACCGTTTTTGACTTTTGAGCATTGTATATAGGAGCAAAACCAAGATGTGTGCTCCAATAATCCCTTACTTTAGGCACTTGAATGACAGATGAATAAACACATATACCCACATATCTTTTTAACTCTGGAATAGTAATATTAATAGGTTTATTTGGATTTTTCTCGACGGAGATAAATTCAGTTTGTTTTTGAATATTTCTGTATAATTCCTCAGTAAAAAATAGAGAAAAAAATTGTAAAGGAGTAGATAATTGAGATATATTGCAGGTAGAGGGACATTAGTATGGGGTCTTGTATTTTCATTAAATATCAAACTTCCTTTTCTCCACTTCATATTTTTGATATCCACTGGACGAGGTGTTTGTCTAACTGGAATACGGGATTGACTTGCTTGAGAACAGGTTTTATTTACTTGAGGACGCATTTGCATTACTGTACAAGGAGTTTGATTTATTGGAGGTGTTTGTAAAGTTACAGGAATTATAAAATATTGATTACCTCCATCAGTTACAAACTCTACTGGTAGGTTTTCAATGTCTAAATAATTTTCATTGTCATCAACAAGATTTTTTTCTTCAATATCATTTTCATTATCTGAATTTTCTAGTTCATCTTCACTAACGTCCCAGTTTGCGAGTAATATGCCTATTTCTTCCTCGTTCATGTTTTATGACTTTTTTCAATATAAAATGTTGTAACACTCCCTGTTGTAAAGTAAAATAAATAAGAAATATTATACACTTTAACGCAATGTTGCATAAATGCAACAATCTTATAATGATCAATATATCAATAATACCGTTTAAGCCAGTTAATAAAATTATTAAAATAGTAAAATACGTAGTTACTTACCGTAAATAGAATTATTTTTACCACTTATATGTAATGAAAATCATTTTTTTTAAATGTCGTTTAATTCGACAGTATAAATGATTTTGCTCATCACATTATCATCATTGATAGATATTGTATCTATTCTGTGACATTATCATCAATAATATTATTTTAAAACTGTGTTTACTCGATAAAATCAACACGTTACTGTTGTTGAAATAAAAAAAAAATAGATAGTATTTAATCCAGTAGAGTACACCACGTACACAATAATGCAACATTATAGTCAAAATAAAAAAAAAAAGATTGTTGCATATATGCAACAGTACGCATTGTATGGTTGCTGTGTACTTTGAAAATAATTCTATATTAGTCGCAGCTGTGACTCAGTGTGGAACATTAAAGGTAATTTATCAAGAATTGAATCAAGAATGAATGAAATACAATTTATATAGTAAAGGCCATTAATATGTGACTTAATAATCAATCAATTGGTAAACTCATAATTTATTTATTCTAGAGGGGCTTATATTGATAATAATTTTAAGTTAATTTCGTTAAGTGCTTATACATTTTCACAAAATTGTTTTTGATACTTACTGAATAATGATTAATTACTTCATCTATCTACTCGTAAGAATGGAGAATTTTTATTTTATTTATCACATGAATTAACCTTGTCATTATTTTATAAATTTAGGTAATAGTTGAAGACTTGGATCAGTGGTCAATGATCAATAAAAAAGTTTCCTCTGTAAAAATACTACATTCAGATAGATTAATTGATCAAACAGTAATAATTGTTGCATTTGATGATTTGTCTGTGCACATGTTAAAATATCAAACATCAAAATATTTATTTGATTCTATTGCTGAAGTGGACCAAATCTTTGGTTGTTTTGAACATGGTCAAATGACAATTGCATTAATTCAAAACAATGTTGCAAATGAATATGAGAATTGTAATCAAAGTTTAAAGGTCAATCCACATTTCTGTACATTAAATGAAATACCTTATTATTTATGCATTATATACATTACTTATTAACTAATTTTATTAGGTATGGACAATTACGAAGCAATTTGAAATTCCTTTAAAGCATTTCATAAATTGTTATGTGTTTCATAGTAAAGTTATTGTGCTACACAACTTTCATGAATTGATGGTAAATTATACTTTATGTATGGCAAAATAATTAAATTTTATTTTAAATTATAAATATTTATATTTTATGCTTAAATTTTTTAATTAAAGTCTTGTTAATATTACATGTTTATGCTGATATTCTATTTAAAACTATATGAACTTGTTTTGTATTTACAGATCATAGATTTAAAAGATGGTGTTTGTGCTAATTTGGAAATTAGTGCCATTAAAATAAATGGAAGTTTAATGTTTAATGATTCAGACTTTGTTCTTTCTAACAATAGTAGTTCTTTAAGTTTTTACAAATTAACTAGTGATCATGAAATAGATTTATATGACATGTATTCACTACCATTCAAAGATAACGAGTTTACACCCATTAGTTTGTCAAATAACAAAAAATTAATCGTTATTGGAGGAAAAAACTGCATAGTTGTAAGTATAAATAATTCAATATTAACAATTCTTGTTAGTCAACTTTTTAATAGTAGGTACCTATGTTGATTTTTATTAGTTGATTCACAAAACATTCAGAACTACTACACATTTTACAAATGATTCTAGTGTAAAAAATATACAATCTATGATATGGTCATTAGATGATACACATTTGGCAATAAAAACAGACAACCAAATAACTACTATCAATGTTGAAAGCGGACAAAAAATAGCAAGTGTAAGATTAACAACTAATAATATGACAGCTAATTCAACATTGACAAAATACATTGCAGTTAATACTGCTGGACAGTTAGTAGTGTTAAGTTTACTTAGCAATGTTGATAACTAAATGAAACAATGCACTTTGACTTGTGGTGTTAGATTAAATCAGCTCATATCAATAATATTTAGATTTAGGCAACTTAAACCCTTTTACACAATCATTTAAATATTTTGGGAATGAAAATAATAGAAAAACATAAGTTTTCAAAAATTTGGTTAACCTAAAGTATTTAAAATTAAAAATATGTTTTTTTTTAATACCATTCCTATGATTTTTTATTCTCTTAGATATCTAAATATAATCCTCATTATAGTATGTTTAAATGAATGTATAATTTAAAATTTAATAAATCCAAAAATTACATTTATGAAAACTGACAATGAAAACGTAATTTTATATCCAATAATCCTATTTTTATACTTAACGACCAAATGTACTTTTTTCAAGAAATAATTTTTAATATGTAATATATCATAAGTTATTTACTGAAGTTAATTGTGTATATAATATTATTTTAAAAACATCTTTTCTAAAAAATAATATATATGCTTAACAATTTATTAAAATAAATGGTTTTGAGTATTTACATTATTTTTATTGAGTATTTTTTTTTTTTTTTTTTTAATTAATATTTTATAGAAATAACATTTTATTTTTGAATCATGAAATAATTTATAATTTACACACTATTTTTTTAAAGCAATCATTAAATTTTAATATT